>JAUMHL010000001.1:12070888-12137393 GCA_032362345.1 Sandelia bainsii
ATCTATCTATCTATCTATCTATCTATCTATCTATCTATCTATCTATCTATCTATCTATCTATCTATCTATCTGTCAAAGAATGAACAAACTTTCTCAGCAGAGGTCCGTGTGACTAAAAGCTTAGACAATAAACTGGAACTGTAATATGCATAAATACAGTCAATCTTTCTGTGTGCTAGTGTGTTAACTTTTGCAAAAAAAACATATTGACATTCTCCAGATTCATTTTGTCCTGTGATGTGCAACAGAACAGCATCTCTCATACTAATTGTTTTTAGTGAACTATTAAGTGCAGTTGTCTACAATCCAATTCAAATCGTTTTTGAATTGTTCATGCAATTGTCAAAATATATCAAGCCCTCAACTATTTTTTTGCATGGAGCTGGAAAGTATATGATCCACCATTAGACTACTGTATATGACATTTCTTGATACCTTGAATACTGCATCACAGCACAAGCATGCAGGGGATTGATATACAAGACCATTCTACCCCCAGTGTACTGCCAGCAAGAACATCAGGTATGAGGTGGATGGAAATCTGTAGACAAACAGACGTGATGCTCTTTGATGTTGTGTAGTATGACTTGTTTGTTTCCACAGTACATTATGTTTGTTGAAACATTACTGCATAATAACTCTATAATACTGTATTGAATTTGAGAAAGAAAACAGCAAAACATTTGGAGAACCTTGACTTTATTTTTACATTGCTGCCTTATTCAGAGACATATTTTGACATAGACATGTTTACTTTTGAAACATGAGCCAAAGGGTTTGAGTGAGATAATCATAAAAATAAGTTTAATTGGCATGCCAAAGTTTGATATTTGATAGTCACTATTGTCCCACAGTGCACTGCACAAATAAAATAGAGCAGCAGTTCACAGCTGGAAATGAAAACTAATTGTGTACTGTGGTGTCAGCACCAAACACACTGTTAAATTAATCAATTTACTTTGACAATTTAGGGAAAACATTTAGCTGTGTCTGTGTTACGTTTAAGTTGAAATGCATTTTAGAATTGCAGTGTGATTAATACCCACTGGTGCAAGTGTAAAACTAGGTAGATTTTTTTTGTATACTAAGCAAAGAATTGTGTACTATCAGGACTTGATATATCTATCTTTAGCACTGTTCTTCTACTACTCTCTCTCACCTGCTGTGTCTCTGCCTCCGATGCTGCTTTCTCTCTCCTTCAATGTGAAGCTGTAGCCTCCCATTACAGACCACTTAGTTCCACATACATTTCTCCTTGATTGAATTGTTATTGCTACTAAACAGAAGCCGGCTCCCACTTCTCCTGTTGTCAACCTCCCTCCGTCAGCATCATCATCCTCTCTTCCCTTCTCACCCTTGAAGTGGCTCTCTCTCTTTCTTTCGCACAGTCCATCTTGCCGTCTCTGTCTCATCAGTGGATAATTGAAAGCTGAATGTCAATACAGCAAATGATTTCAATTTAATTTATTCTGCCAGCTACAGTAAACATTGCCTACTTTCCATTCTGCCATCTTTTACTTCTTTACTCTCACTTAGTAATTTCTCCCCCTGTTTAGAGAGTAGCTCATTGTGTGTGAGTGTGTGTGCGTGTGACTGTGTGTGTGTGTTTGACAATACGTGCGTGTTGATGAGCTGCAGGACTCCGGAAAGAGGGAAGGAGTGAAAATAGGAAATAAAACAGAAAGAATTGCGGAAAGGTTCACATTTGTGAACAAAGTCAACATGCACAGGTTGAAAATTTGAAAAATTTGAAAAATTTGAGAAATAAAAAAAAGATGGTGAGAGATAGAAGGCCACCAGAGCCCCAGACAAACGAGGAAGGGTGAGTGATGGGAGGGTGAGTACTGGGTAAAACAGAGGGATAGGAGAGAGGGGGATTGTGCTGATATTTGGTGTTTGGCTAATAAGCTTAGTGGTAGAGCTAAGCGCTAAATGTCAGCCCTGATATATGTCTACAGCTCTGCTTATGTCAGCTAGACACACATTTATTTATGCACATGCACACACACACACACACACACACACAAACACACAGATACTTGAATTCAGACCCACAAACATATACACTGGTGTGTGTGTGTGTGTGTGTGTGTGTGTGTGTGTGTGTGTGTGTGTGTGTGTATTTGTGTATGTGCATCATTTCCTCTTGGTATGTGTCTCGATTCTCAAGTGACACAGGATGCCGTGACCTGAAAATTAAATCTCAATCTGTCTGCCACCTTCTCACCCTGCTCTCCCCGTCTCTCTGCCCTCTCTCTGGCCATTTATTGGGGAATGACTTGTGCCCTAGTGGCTGTTTGCAGAGTCTAGGTCGTCCAATCGATTGTAGAGCATATGTGAGTTGGGGGATTCAGTGATTGCTGATGCAGCCCAGAATGATGCAAAAGACACATCCACACACACACACACACAGCAGTACGTTCACATGCACACACACATTCAATATGTTGGTTGCTGTCAGTGGTAAACTGCCACCACAGTGATATAAAGTCAGTAAATGGGAAGTGACAATGTTACCAACATGCAGCTCATCAAACAATAGGAAACCCCAGGGGACTAAAGCAGTGAACTACAAAAGACTATTGATTACACACACAAAGTTCCCACACTAATGAAAGCTTTTGGATCTGCAAATGGAAACATAGCATGCAGAAGCAAAAAATGAATCTTCACACTCGTGTGTGTGTGTGTGGACATACTACATCACAGCAAATAACTCTCGTTTAGTGTTAAAATTGCTTTTACATTGTTGTTGTACAGTATCTCAAAATGAAGAATAATTTTGAGATACTGTACAACAAGAAGAGAGTTTAATCTCTAATTACACTGATTAAGAAAAGGGGAGGGAGGACAAAAGAAAGTGGAAAGAGAAGAAAAAATGTAATTACCCTCAGTGTTTCTGGCTTTTAAGAAGAATTTCAAATCCTTATGTAATTTATTTTATTGTGTGTGTGTGTAATAAAATTGGACAAGTTTAATTTAAATAGCATTGTTGTGAAGATATAGTATTCACACAGCTTCAAATGTTTTAAGACTTGGTTAGGTTAGAATCAGACATTTAGTTGTGATGGTTAAGATTAGGCGAAAGCATGCAGAGAAAACCTTCTTGGTTTGTGAGGTCACACTGAGAAGACGTCTAGGGTGATGTAAGCAAAATAAATGTTAAATATGGCATGTCAGTCATTTTTACGGACTGCATGCTTCCATGCCTCTAAACATTATAGCATTATTACCTCCTTTTAAAACTCCAGTAAAATACTACTAGTCTCCCTCATACTGGCTGTGAGCAGAACCTTTATAGTAGATACAAGTTACTGTTCATATGGTATAATCTCCCGCTGACTCTTACAATTCAGCTCTCTAAATCACTCCACCTTCTACATAGGAAAGGATAAATTATACTCCAACTGGGTTTTACTGCATGCCAACCACCCAGTTCTCTGCCTATTATTAGAAAACCACTGTCACTTCCAGGGAATATGTAAAAACATGTCACCAGTAGACCTTTTTCCATTAAAGTGTTAATTGATAGGAACAACAACATTAAGAGAAAAATTGTTATTTTGATCTGGATATACTGTAAACAGATCCTATTTTATATATCAACTGTTTGAAAGGAGTACAACAAGCAAATGTCATACATTATTATTTTAAAATACTGAAAACATTGCGCTCAAAGGCAGAAACAGGGATACACTGACATGCAGAGACACTAAAGACAGACATAATTCAACAAAAACACTAAGGAAATAAAAGAATAAAGAATGAAAGACAAAATAAATACAAATAAATTAGAAAAGAATGAATCAAAGAAAGAACTGAATGACTCAAAAGCAATATGTCAGAAAAAGAGACAAAAGAATGAAACTTAAAAAACAAATAAAAAAGAATAAGAGACAAAGACAAAGTTGTGCGAGCGAGAGGAAAGGACTAGATTGCATTGTTGTGCGAAGCTGCACTTAACTCTGTGATGTTCACTGAGATCTGACAGCTCCTCTAGTTCAGCACTCCCCTACCTGACACTTCAATGAAGCCTGCTGCTGGTCTGCGAGCATCCTTGTGCGTGTTTGTGCATGTGCACATGTGCGGTTTGAGTCAGACAGAGATTGTTTGGGAGAATTCCTGTGAAAATCCATGCCAACCTTTAACTGTGTAGATGCATACGCTTGTGAACATGTGCACGTGGATGAGCATCTTAACTGCCACCAAAACCTAATTCTGTTCCTTAATTCAAAGGAGAATCGAGCTGAGCTGACACACGCAGCAGGGGTAGGAGAGAGGGGGAGGATGTGTGTGTGTGCGTGTATGTGTGTGTGACAGCAACCCCCCTGTGGTGAGACCTAATTTAAAGTGGGGAGATGAACACAACTCCACAGTGAGAAGCAGCCCCTGACAGGAAAAGAGACAGACACACACGCACACAGCAAAAATAAAAAAGAATGAACCAAACAGAGAGGAAGTTACCTTTACAGAATGGAAAACCCAGTTGGTGCTTCTTAAAGGTGTAAAAATCAAAATAGAAAGTAACAATCCTCACTGTTTCTCACTCATGAGCATGTGCAATTGTGTGTGTTTGATTGTGTTTGTGCTTTATCTGACTCACTGGGTTAAGAAGCACTGTGAGAAACAGCTCTCCCCCACGGATGCTTTTGTCCAGTTCCTTAGGTCCACCAGGGTATTCCTTATAGTAGATGGTGTGAGTAAACAAGCCACATGTCTGGCGAGGCAGCACCTGCACACACACACACACACACACACACACACACACACACATACACACAGAGAGACATGCAATAAAAAGAGAAGATGTTAATATCTTTCATATTTTCAGATTATACAGGAAGCACAAATGAACAAATAGTTCATGAAGACATCCAAATGTGATGAGCAGGTACTCATTTCTATGACAAAAAGGCTTTTCTAACACAAGAATAAGAATCTCTTGTGGACTGATTTTGCAATGCACTCCTATAACACTAAGACATTTTTATTAGATTTTACTCTGCTCTCTCTGGAGCCACAAAAGACGTTATACTTCTTTGTCATATGCAGTAGTACTCTGGAAGTCCTGTAAACAGAATTAAATGTGTATAATCTTAGCAGTTTCCCTTTAATAGGTAAATACTTGTGTGTGCGGTTTTAGAAAGTGCTGATGAGTCACCTATTTCAAGACCAAAGACCAAACAAACCATACCCAATACAAAGCTTCTTCACAATAACAAAAATAAGCCAGGTAGAGGCAAAGAAGATGACAGCTGGGGTGAAATGTACAAATATAGAGTTGAGTTTGTTTGACACGCCAGTTTCTAAATATGAGAAGCAGACAGCAGAAGAGGACAGGGATATTCTGATGTGTGGTGTCATACAACATATGGTAATGTTACCTATCACAGGTGCCAGTTCTACAGATGGTTCAAGTCACATTCTTGCAGAGTGTAATAGACCTTTTTCACAGCTGGCATTTTGACTTGTCATAAGATGAAAAATGCAGGTGTAATTAATAACAGAAATTATTGCTCTGTTCCCTTTAGGGGTTCTAAGACTATTTTGCATGCTGTCTCACGAAGCAGCTTACTGAAACACTGACATAGAAGACATTATTAAATATGTTTTGGTTCCACCTGTGCATTTTCTGTAATGAAAGGTCAGCATATCTGTTATGAAAATGTCCTGCAAGAGTCAAATTAAGGTTGTCACAGGCCCATTTATTGGTGCATTTCACAGTACATGAGTTGAGTCCTGGAAAGATGTCCTGACGAGATTACTTCACTACATCAGTAAAGACCCTATTTTCATGCAGGTGCACAGCACAAAGCACTGACTTGCACTGGTGAAGTTAAATCTTTCTGGGGCACTGTTCAATTTTTTCCCTCACCTACACCTGTTTGGTATTTTGGTGACTCGCTGTTTACTGAAGTGGGAGGAGATGATAATGGATTACTTTTAATCCCATGTTGAGCAGGTGCACCGTGTACCCTTGGCCATAAAAATACCAAAAGTACATGACCACATCCTATGTGAACTGCATACTCTTTGCTTCAATTGATAAAAGCAATTTCCTAGATTTTCTTCATCGCTACAAGTAAATCTCACAGTGTTATGGTTGGATAAGCAACAGCAAAAATGGATTTAACAGCTGTGACATTATTTTTTGCTTTAATTCTGAGATAATATTAGAATTATAAGGGTGTCTTTACAACAGTAATATAGCATTTGCCAAACATTTTCAATAAGATTAAACCTAGACTGATATGCCCGGAAAGATATAAACAACTATGGAAGACTAATAGGTCATGTTAAATCAGCTAGATCAAAATGTTCAAACAGTTGATTAATTAAACGCCTTTTCATTAGGTCATTAGAGAAGAGAAGAGAAGAGAAGAGAAGAGAAGAGAAGAGAAGAGAAGAGAAGAGAAGAGAACGTCTTTATTGTGAACTCCTTGTGGAACACTTCTGTGTTTGAAATAGAGTGTAAAGGCTGGAAGCACAGATATTGGTTTATCTATAAAACACTGCAGACTAGTTCACACTCACACACACAAGTGAGAGAAAGACAGAAAGAGAGAGAGAGAGAAAGAGAAGGCCACCAGAGCCACAGACACTCAGCACTATTTCACCAAACCAATTATCCACAGAGCTATAGCTCAAACTGATATAGTACATTTTAAAAAGAAATACACACACACAAGTATGCATGTTTGCACACACACACACACACACACACACACACACACACACACACACAAGCAGCACAATCCCATATCTCAGTCTGATTTGTTCTGATATTGTGGGTCTAGTGGGTGACTCTCAATCTCCTGACAGAGACACACAAACACAATTTTTACAGCCTTAAGACAACTTCCAGTCCTCCTCTGAGCAAGTAAAGATGGAACGAGAAGCAGGTGAGAAGTAGATTAATGGACCAGAATTGCAAGAAAAATTGGAAGTGAAAAAATAATCTGAAAGGTAAGGAAAATGAAAAGGATGTGAGTGATGCCCACATTAACTTTACAAGAGGTCAGGAGGCTACATAAATTATCTGAAAGCTGACCAGCTGGTTCACGGCGAAGTGATTTAAAATTCAAATTCAACATGGACAGAGGGGCACATAGAGTACACACACAAATGATCAGCCAATGTGACTCTCAGGAAAATGCTCTGCTTCCATGAGCCAAATTTTGAATTAGTTTTTTTTCCTAACCACCCTTTGCTATTTAGTCAGTACAGCACACAAGATACGAGCCTTTCAATGTTTTTCTCCACTGCTTTCACATTGTTCTTCCATCTTCATATCATTTACCAATGGCTCATAATACATACTTTGTGTATTGCTGAGTTTTGTAAGTGGAATTTAACGTAATAATATGACTTCAAGGTCATGATCTTCATCAGCAGACAGCAGTTAGTTGACTGCAGATGTTCAGATTTCTGTTGTTACTTTTTGAGCACTTTGAAGACAAGAAGATTCAAAATTTATTTTTGACCCGAGGAGCATAGGTTAGCAGACACATAATCTCACCTCAAGGTCCATTTAGTAACTGTTCTGGAGCTTTTGATCATATCACATAATCTCCATTTGCTCATGATGAGGATGAAGAATAATGTTTCAAGCAACTGCATGTATATACTGGATGTCTCAGATGCCACCAGTGGCCTTCAAATATCCAGTATGTGCAATTTAATTCATATACCCAAGGTTCTTACACAGCTCTCAGATCTGATTTCATCATACCATTTGCCTTAGAGTATTAATTAACGTCGGCTCAACAGGACTACATTAACTTTTAGTAGACCACTGAGCTACCTAGGTGGCACTATAGCCTCATTGAACAGTTTCTCCTCAGCAATGGTGGGTAAGTAACATGATCAACAAGTCTTTCCAAGTCCCTTCACATCCAGCAGACCTAAGATATGAGGAAAGCTCAGCTGATGAAAGCTCAATCCATGTAATCACCATCTTTCAATAATTAATCTGATTTGCATGTGTCCTTGCACTCCTACCGTGGTGCTCGAACAAAATCTCCAAATGGAAGAACAGAAAAGAGGTTTACTGCAGCAAACAAAAATGTATCTGTAGTTTAAAGTTTTATTTGGAAGATGGTAAGAACAAAAGTTTCAGAAGCAAACAGTGTTCAGAGAACAGCTGCACCCATCACAAGAGCTGATGGTTGAGAGTAACTTTTGTTGGGCGTTACATTTCATTTCAGTCTCTAGTTCCTCTTCAGCTTTTCTTTGAATAATCTTTTATTTTGGTATGAAATAAAAATGATTTTTCTCCCCTGCCACTTTGTTCTTTGTTGTTTCTTCAGTTTTCTGTCTTTCTTTGGGATGTATCATGTTGTGAATTAGTGAAGTGTATTTTTGTTCAGTGAAATATTGTTAATATTTAATTCAGCGATTCTTACTATTGGTAATGTATAATAACACATTATAGCCTGTCAAACTGTCAGCTTTGTATTGTATTGAATGGAAGGTGGATTAATTGGTTGTCTTTTATGACGCTGTGACAAGATGTCAAGAAATAAAAGCAGACATGTAAGACTGATGAGGAAATTGACATAGCTGTCTGTTCAAATTGTTTGCTCAAGACCCAAATATGGATGAATAACATTGACTGGTAATTTTGGTGTCAGATGTGATTGGTTCTTTTGTCGATAAGGGAACAGTTGTATACGCTGACAAAGAGCCTGAATGACAAGTGAATGAAGAGGAGGAGAGACAGAGGGATGAACACAACCTGCTTATGTGAAAAGGGTAACAAGAGTTTTGTTCTATTGCTGTCTCAAACAGTGACTGATGAATCATCTACTGAAGCACAAAAGTGTAAAATTACTCTCATTACTAGACCCTTATTCTATGTGCACATCCTGCACATACACAAATATACAAATGCAGACACATGGATACACACAGAAAAGCTCACCCTACAGCCACATTGGGAAGCGATTAAATATTGAATTAATGTGGAGCCAAGAATGCTGTTGTAAGACGAGGTCAAAGAATTCATACAGTACCCCACACATATGCATGCACACACACACAAGAGGTTACACGTCACACACAGCATCACTGATTTTCTGTTTAAGACTTCAAGAAACAATCAGCACACAATTTACTATTCAGCAAACACATATTTGAACAAACAGACAGAAGACAAAAAAGTTACTCAAAGTACAACAAAAGAGCAGAGCAGCAAAGCAACATATCCAAACAGATTCAGATTCTGTATTTAATCTTGCTTCAATTTTGACTCTTTAACAATATATAATTCATTGTTTTAATTTCAGTCAGATGAATTAAGCAAATTAGTTTTTCTCATGGGCGCTCAAGGACACCACACAACGTGCTTTGAGGGTTTGATTCACAACCCCCGCATGGTGTAGTGTTAAGTGACACAGTAACACACGGAGATGCTTCAAAAGCACTTAAATGTGATATTTATCATGTTTATCTGACCAACCTGACTTGCCTCTTTTTATAAGACAGTGCACATCTGTGCTTAGCCAACATATTTTATTAAATGTGTCTACACACAGCCCCAGTTCTGACTTGAAATTTGTGATACCCACAAGAAAGCTGTGGAACAAGCTTAATGAACTTTACCTTCTTGAAAAGATAGACATCAAGAAAAGTAGGGAAAATATGAAATAATCATAAAGATGTTTGCTGGTAAAATATATTTCAAAGTGAGACTACTCATCTTGATGGAAAAATATGAAATGTTATTAAAATCCAGTATGTAGTTCTGAAGGTGTTAATCAGTTTCCATGTATGTGCAAAAACATTTCAGCTGATCCAAGTGCATTTATGAATTTGCATGTGGATGAGAACATTTGCATGTCTAAGTGCTTGTAGTGACGCTGTTGCACTCCTGAGGCTTTTCAATGACTTGTGATTAACTGTGTTGTCTCCTCACCATGATGTTGTTGTGGATGAAGCCCTTGCGGTAGCGGGCAGGCTTGAGATGGGGATACTCTTCAGTGCTGGTGACCCGAATGTTCCACACGCGTCTCCAAGCCTCGTATAGCTGCAGGTGTACTGGGTAGACACCTGAGTGGTGAGGAGCCACGGCGTAACCCATGTCCACCGGGATGTTGTGCTCCTGGAAGGGGACATGCATGTGAGGGTTACATACATATATATATATATATATATATATATATAAACACAAAAGTTATAGCACATTTACAACTCTGACAAAGGACATGGTAGCACATGAAGACAGAGGGTGGCAGTCTGACCTTGTAGAAGGTTTTGTTTGTTATGATGCTGGCCTTCAGCTTGGAAATTAAAAAAAATATAGTTTGTGTGAGTGTGAATGGTTGCTGGGTGCATCTCACAGACTGATGGTGTTGTCCTTCACTCTGACACACACCTACACACACTGTCAAAGCTAAGCATCAGGGATCAGAGGATGAGGGAGGTTAGTATGTATGTGTGTGTACAACAGAGGTTAGGGATCGCACTTTATGATCACGTTCACCTTCAACAACAAGAACTAGCCCCCGCTGCAGCATCGTATATGTTAGATAGCAGTACGGTCATACAAATCATCTCCCCTCACTTGCACGCACACGGGCCAACAAACCACTGAAAACCCAAGCAGGGCAGAGCAACAAATTTGCTCAACCTTGTGCACAGACTAAATGAGAGACATTAAAAATGGCTCATGTGTGTCAATCAAAATAAGTGTGCCATATTTTTGAATAAGCATTCTTATTATTTGTGCTGATAGAACTATGGATGATTTTTATTTCCTTATTATTCAAATATCATATACCTAAATATGCCTAAACATCTGCTTACAAGACCATACTTATATTACCACATTCATCAGTCATTCCAGTCAGTTTGGGATGTCACACTTTCAGGAAAAGTGTATTTGACAAGTAAAACCTTGTTTCCTGTTGTCTTGTGCATCCATTTTTATATACATAACAGTAGCATGTTTATCTACTTATAGTGACATGAAAAAATACAGTGCATTTTATACATAAACCTAATAAAACATGAGACGCAGTTCCAGCGATTTGACCTACAAACATCAGCAACAACAGACGTCCTTGAAAAAATGCAATTATTGTAAGAGAGCGTGATTAAAAGGACACAGAAAAAGAAACAGACAGCTGTAAGAAATGTGTGTGTGTGTGTATGTGTGTGTGCACATCTATCTCACCAGAGCAAACTCCTTGTTGAGGACCATCTGCTCCAGCAGTGAGGACTCGTTGTGGAAGAGGTGAGGTTGCATGTGGCTCCACATGTGGGGAAACCACCAGAACTCATCCACATACTTCAGCAGTAAATCGTCTCCTTCATCCTCCTCCTCTGTGCCTGCAGATACAAAACCATGCGCGAACCCAAGGACAACAGGATGAAGAATGAAACATACACAAATGTAGGCTTCATGCAGGTCATGTTAAAAATTGTTGCTATATACAGCTCTTAAGGTAGTGTTGCTAAATAAGGTGGCAGTCTGATACCATGGTGACAAAAATTGATGCCATAGCAATAACAGAGGCTATGATAATATGCTCCATTCTGTATCAGATATCTTCTGATCCTGATAATGTTCACTCTCATGTCTCATATTTTTACGTCGTATGTCACAGCATCATAACTAATATTAACATGAAAATTAAGGTTTGTTGACAGTATGTATATGGCTAGTGTATGTACATGTACAAAAGTCTGAAACGTACTGTACCTTATTATAATAATTGTTTTACACTAAAGTTTAAAAAAAGGTATCACATTGAATACAATGTGATGTAATTAGCTCCGTAAAAACATGTTGCACAGATTTTCTATCACAACTATTTACAGTAAAGGGAATAATTTATTATTATTCTTATTATTCTTATTATGACTATAAATTCTTCAACTGATGGATTCTGATAGGTCCCAACAAATGTAAATGTGCAACCATGCGTTCATCCTTACACATCACTATAAGCTCTAAAAGGTTTTTCACGTTTAGCAAGTTGGAAAAAACTGAAAGTAAAAATAAAAACAGCATTAATTATGCGCTTAGTTTAAAACTTATGGATACTTATTTTTTTAAGTGAATGAAAATAATCATCCAAACAAAAATGATAAAAAGAAATAATGAAAAACATTGTGTGTAAAGCTGGTACGTAAGGATGAAAAGCATAAACATAACACACCTGTGTGGTAGAACTTCCCAGAGAAGCCCAGATTGAATGTAAAGTTGGAGATCTGAGAACGTAGCTGTTTCTGAGTATCAAGAAGAGCCTGTAGATAGATAGATAGATAGATAGATAGATAGATAGATAGATAGATAGATAGATAGATAGATAGATAGATAGACAAATAGCTTGACAATAGCAGTGGTTGCCGACATGCTGTTACTACAGTGTAGGGTGCCAGTAGCTGTTCCTTCTTCAACGTTACCTCACTCTCTGGTTTCAATACTTGAATCAGGATTTTCTTCACTTATTTAATGACTTCATTAGTTTACTGGCCTTTAAACAAAGACTCTGTAATGAGTGTTAACTAAAGGGAGTTGCACAGCCGCACACACTGTCACACACACCAACAGTAATGCGAGTTAATGAAGGTCAGTGCATTAGTAGCCTCTGGAGGGTGGACTAATAACCCCCACACACACTCCACACTCCTCCCTTCTCATTTTTCTCTCCATCCATTCCTAACACTGCCAAGTGAGACCAACCCCCCCTCGCTGCTTACTCCTCTCTTTCTGATTCTCCCTCCATTCTTCCGTCTTCCCGCTTCTGGGAACCTGCAGTCGCCTCCCGGCCCTCCTTCCCCATTTGTCTTCCGTCCCCACCGCCCCCCACCCTCCTCTGAACCTCCATCTCTCCCTCGCTTGCTCCGTGAAAATGTCACACTCTCAGGAGACGGGGCTGTTCTAATTTGAAAGGAAGGCTGAAGCAGCATGGAGGAAAGATCTCTCTCTTTCTTTCGAAAACTCTCCTTGCTTTTCCGCTTGCACTCTCACACCACATCTTGCTATTGTTGCACTTCTCACCATTTGCCCCCAAACAAATATTTAGTTTATTTGTAAAATCATTATTTTCTCTGTATATTTCAGTCTGTAGGGTCTTTCTGTGAGGCTATGCACCACATCTCTATTACGAATCTTTGTCGTGCTGCTTTTAATCGATCCCCTGGAACCTTCCCTGATTTACGAGACCTGAGCAGCTGATGTCAGAGCAAGGAATCGGTTCCAGGCAGTCTCTCTCTCCATCTCTGTTCAATTCTCTCTACTCCTATGTGTGTCTCCCAAACTAACAAATATACAGACACAGGCACAGAGTTTCTTCATTAGCTCTAATCTAATGGTGTTGAAGATGGCTGCATGTTGACAGATGTGCACAGCTCCCTAATCTGATGCCCTGTCTCTTCTGTTATGACACCCTTTACATCTTACACATACACACACAAGCAATCATGTGGATACAAAGACTTAATAATTAAATTAAGTTTGTGGCTTTGCATTGTAACTCAATAAACACTCCCCAATGCACTTGGTCGAAATGCATTATTAACGTGTTTGCTGGTATCAGTGAGATTCAGCGTACACGCGTGTCCACATATGCAGTATCTAATATACTGCATATGTGGACACGTGTTAAAAAACCTCATTTACATTCTTCTACCAAACATCCACAGCAGAAAACACAAAAGCCATGCAGGTATATTTTATCAGTCAGTGAGACTGAAGCTGATTTTGCATGCTTTAGCCCTTTACCTATGACACTGAACATTTTTCAGATTTAGTCACATCATCTTTCTGACTTTATTTTGTGGTAATGCCATTTCTAAACCTCTCTCTGATGCTGCATTCATGGATGCTCTGTCATTTGAGAACTCCTGAGGAGAACATCTGACAAGACATGTTTTGTGAAATTCAAAAATCAAATAATTACGTCTTGAACGGGACAATGCAAACTTGGCCATTTCTTACATCAAAGACATTGTTCAGTGTCTAATTCTTACACATCAGACAGTAAACCAGGAAGGAGACTTTTAGTTGTAAATCTAGAGTGACTACTATTTCATTTAATTATAACGTAATAACTAAACGTAGTCATGTCCAAGTTACTTAAAGTAAATGCTGGTTGGTTTTTGACACTTGACTTATGTTGCCGCATCTTTGCTTATACAAGCTATAGTAACATACTTTCTGCTTTACTAACTTTTTTTTTTCTTTTGTATCCTCCCAGCCCTTATGTTTGAACAGTTGGTACCATGTGTTGTCTGGACACTTCGGAAGGCAAGATGTTTGTACTTGATCTGAATGGCCACACTCAAAGGCGAGTGAAAAGCTGGCTGTAATGTTGCTCTTAAAATGTGACAGAAATAGTTGTGTAACAAAGACAGCTACGGAGCATCGCTCCTTTCTCCATTTCTCCTTCTGTTCTAAAATCCACAGAGCTGACCAATCATGGCAAGTGGGCGTGGGTGTGAATTTTGCATCATCTGTATCAGAAAATACAGAAATTGTTGGACACCGTGCCCTTAATCTGATGTCGGAAAGGTGTGGGGGAGGGGCTTAACAAAGATATCTGACCATCTAACAATCAGCTGGAGGAGTATAAAGCCTGATTTACAGAGTAGTCTGGCCTTCCTGCTTTTACAACAATGTATTTTGGCTACTTAGCATGTGTGTCCTAGCCTGATGCCCTTTAGGTAAAAAAGGAGTAGTAAAACAGGTGCATTGTTGGCAAATACTCATAACACAACCACATCAGGATACCACAACCACAGCAATGGTAACAGGATGTTTTGTTAACACCTGAGTGAACCACAGAACAAACACTGTGCAGGACACACTGTGCCAGTTTACTGCCCTGCTAGAGGCCTGAGCTACAGTAAAAAAAAAGGAGTACTGTGGATCATAATGAGCAGACAGAGCAGTGGGTACAAACTATTCCCAGCTATAAAAAAGAGTACACTTCTCTGACATAAACACTCGCACTGAACATATGACAAAACTCTAACACTGGCCCTGAGGGACAATGAAGTCCCCTCCTGCTGTTTGTCTGATGGTAACGGCAGCAGAATGGGAGGCTTTAAGCAATAAGGCGCCAATCTGTCCGCTGGATACTGAGCTTAAAGCTGAGGATGGTTTTAAACTGGGCCATAAGGGATAGTTTATAAGAAAGAATGGGGTGTTTGGATTAGCAGGGGGTGGGACTATGTAGCATGTGAAAGATCTTGACAATCCTAGTGATGAAGGTAAACGCACACTGGGATTATCTGTTAGTGATAGCCCTCATTTCTGTGCCCAATCCGAGAGCTGCCTTTCACTGCTTGTGTCAGAACCAATGCCAGTTTGTTCTGTGTATTTGAAAACAATATTATGTGTGTGTTTGCGTGTACTTGAGTGTGTGCGGTAAGTACTGGAAGAGGTGCCAGCTAGATGTTGGGGTTCAAACAGATGGGAGACAGGCATCTGGACAGCTGGCATTCACTGCCTTTCACAAACCCTTTACAACAAACGCCTCTCCTCCATATCCCCATTCTGTCATTCTTGCCTTTGCACTGTTTCTTTTCTTTTCACAGACCTAAGCCTGGCTAGGAGATCCAAAAAACAAAAGCAATTATAAAATAACTTATTTGTGAGTGGGAACAGATCTAAAAAGCAAATTGTGAGGAAAAAGAAAATTAGACACATTTTAATGGGGTTTAAGTGAAGAGCAAAAGCAGGTCAAAGTACTTGATTTATCTACACAAGTGCATGTGTTTGTGTCTATCTGTGTGTATCTGTGCATGTAATGTGAACACTAGACCAGCAAATTTAACTGGGTCAGGCATCTCTATTTTATGAGCAGGAACAGCACTTTACCAGTTAATGCCAGTCTTCCTTTTGCTTACTCTTCCCTCTCTGTCTCACTTCCAGTCTTGCTTGTCAGATTGAAGTCAGTGTAGCTTTTTTTTATATTTGAGCATTTTACAAAATCATCTATTCACTTGCATTCCAGTTCCAAGGTACTTGTGATTACTTTGGCATCGCTATACTTACACTAAATTCTTCTTGGCAGAACCTCAAGGATTTTGAGTTTCAGTGATTGCTGTGACCGCAAAATCTGCCTCATTGTGCGAAAGAAAATGCATGGCACATTGCCACATTCTCAGAGTTAATTTGGAATAAAAACAAGGGCACTGATGAAAATTGTTAATTAAACAAAAAAAGTTAAGATAAAATTCTTGTTGACTGATGTTTTCTTTAGAGTAGTTATTTCCATTACATGGCAATGTCTTTTCTGCACAGTATTTAAACTTAAAACATAATATATATAAATGTGTAACAGCCCTTTTTTTTCTCTTTTTAAAACTTCCCTGCAGGGCAGACTGTGATATCTTCACTTGTCCAAATCAGGGGGGTGAAGGAGAGCAGATGTCAGAAAGCATCATGCTGGAAGTAATATCCTCTTCTGCTCTGCCGTTCCATATGTCATTTCTTCTTTTTTTCTTTTGCTACCTGCAACTTTGTCATTTTAAAAATCTAACTACAATCTGACACCTAAGAGTCCCAATTCAAGGTGTCAGTCTTTGCCATGTATGTAAGAAAAATGTATGCCTCTTGTAACAAGACCAAAAGCAGTCACCTTTTCTCCCTCTTCATGTTTCCTTTTCACTGGTTTTCAAATCTTTCTGTACTGTTTATCTTTGCTTATGTAATAGCATTTGGCAAAATAATAAATGGATATGAAATGAGATCAGTTCCATTGACTTAAGTGGCAAATATGCGTCATACTTAATTAGGTCTAAAGATTAACTCTAAGTAGAACTGCACAATAAATTAAAGACTGCAAAGCCAAAAACCTTAATTGAAGTCTTGCCCATTTTGTGTAATTATTATTATTTAGTTTGTTTTATTTTTAATTTTAGGCCGCTGCCAGGCCAAAGTGATCATGAGGACATGAAAAAACACTATACTTGTATATACATCTACATTCTTCACTTCACTTCAAACTTCAGTACCCAAGTATCTCTTCTAGTGAGTCACACATTCTTCAGTGCACTGCAGTTATGTATATATAGCTGGATGAGAAAAACAGGTTTCCTAATCAGTCCTAAAGGCAAAATAGCACTTTATGGCTTATTAGGCCACATGAAAGTAGTAATTATTTGACTTGTCAAATTAAACAAAGTGATAAAATTGCAAAAGCTGCTGCACTATGCCTTTGGAAATGCATGTTTTAATCTTATTTAGCCAATTATTCTATTTCAGGGACTACAAGGAGAGAAATGTTCCAACATAGGCTAAATACATGGGATTTCCTCTGATATGATGACAGTCCATCACTGGACTATTTAACCTGAGTGCTGATATGAGGTTCTGACCTATGTTAAAGATACAAAAATTACAACATATCTAGTCTAAGTTGAAAGTGTGCGTGTTCTTCTGAGTCCATGTAAAGCATGTGTGTGTACAAGCCTTTGCTTCCTCTCAACTCAGATGGCAGCATTTCAAAAAGCACCTTGAGGAGGAAAAGAGTGAGAATGAGTTGAGAGATTTAGAGAGGAATACAAATAGGCCGGAGATAGTGATCAATGACATGGGCAAGGAGGGGGTGAAGAGGAGATGGGTGGAAGAGGGTGATGAAGTGGAAGCTAAAGATGACACTGAGACACCTCCTCCAAGGCAGAAGAGTGGACAAAACCTACATGGACGAATTAAAAAACACAAGCACGGGCATCCACGTATCACTGATACGAGTTTTTGACTGGCATCATCCCTCATTCTTAGAAATGTCATCTGTGGGGTGCCTCCCTGTGAATCATTTTAATAGAGGAAATACAGCTGTGTGTGTGTGAATGTGTGTGCAGACAGGAGGGGTGTAGGTAATGTTTGTCACCAGATGAACTCGTGGGGTGAGACTAATGAAGAGTGCAGAGAAAAGGAGGGTGGCATTTTAATTGGCCTCTCTCTCTCTCTCTGTCTCACTCCTCTCACTTCTTCTCTCAGGGAGAACAGGAGATTGAATGTTGGCTTCACAGGGGTAAGAAGGGATCTCTAACACTGGCACTGCAAACACCTTGTCCTACTAATTGGTTAATAACTCATCTTGTTACATATGTTGATGCAGTGTTACACATAAAGCTGTTTCTTAAACACTAAGAATGAGAGGGGACTTACATTTTCATATAGTTTGCGTGTCTGTGATACGTTTGTGCTGTGTCTTATAACAGCTATTTGTTTATAAGAAAATCATTTTGCATGTACAGTGATTGAATATTTAGAATAATATTTGAATATGTAGGAGACAATATTCAGTGGTCACTTGAAGAACAAACACACTGCCTTCCCAGATTTTGATTTTTGGGATAAACCTGGTCATCATCTGTCTGTTTTCACTCAAATTTGGCTTAAAACACTTTCCACAAAGCTATCATTAGAATCAGACCATTTCAAACAACTTCAACTGGTTTGTAGTTTGTACAAACAACTTGCTGTCATGATTAAATAATTATTTGAATTCCTAAAGCATTCATCTTTTAAATGAAAAGAAATGTCAGCCATCCCCTTTACTTTCAACGACTATTCCTTGACACTTTGCGACAAGATAAAGACTTCCACTTATAAACCCATTTGAAAACGAATTATTACTATTTACTCATCATATAGTCCCTGAGACATTAGCAAAGGTGACAGAACAATAAATTACTTGATGCACATGATTCTGAGTTTACATGGTATACAGAGGCATGCACACTTGTCCCTTAAAGCCTAGTTCAAATTGTAATCTGACAACACTGCCTGAGGGGCTTTATTGCTGAGAGGAGGGCTGCTACAAATCATCATATTCCTGCTCCTGCACCTCCTCTCCTCCGCTTCTCAACTTCCCTTCAGCATTTTGTTACTCAGAAATCAGTTAGCTCCGAGCTCTTCCCCTAAGCGGCATACTACCCTTCCCCTCTCCATTAAACTCCTTTCCTTCTTTTTTTCCACTACTCTTCCTCTCTGCTATTGCTAACTATCCTGAAGGAGAAAGAGGGGAAGACATGTGGGAGGAAGAAGTGTGAATGATTCAAATGACATCACTCTCTCTTTTTTTGCCCCTCTCTCTGTTTCTCTTTCCACCTCTTCCTCCATCCCCATCTCTCTGTCCTTCTGTTATGGCACTGGTTCATCCTCATGTATATTTATACTACAAAGCTGAAGAGTCAGGCAGACTTAAAATGAAAACTCCAACTAGAGAGTGCTTGTGTGCTCATTTTGTGAATGTGTACGTGCATGGGTATGTGTGTGTAAATATGCACTCTTTTATCCTTTTTGGTTCCAAGCATCTTTTTTATATTCAAGGGTGGAATTCCTCTGCACTTCACCGCCCACTGCACTCCTGTTTTCCCAGCCTCCCCATTCCTCTCTTATCCTCAAGTTCTAGACACGGACAGGTGGCTGCTTTTTTTTCCCTGTGCCTAACACGACAGGTGTCATCCATTGACAGAAAGCGACATTCTAATTTAAAGCAGTGATTTAGAAAACACCCACACACAAACGCACACATACATTTAAACACATATGCACTTCACCTCCACTCTTAGCTCATGTGCATCTCTGCCGAGCAGCATGAAATTTCACTTGTCCCCCTACACACACATACACACACACCCACACATTAAAACCCACCAAACACAATTTGTTTCTCTTGAACAGCCCTGAGAGAGGACGCAGTGGGAGAATGTGACCGCAAATTTCAAACAAAATTTCTTGTTGCCGAAGCGCTTTATCCACACTCCAGCACACCTTAAGTGTTTTTTCTTTACCTTAAAAAGAAACCAGGGCATCTGAATACTGCATTTCTGTATGTATATATGTGTGGAGGTGAACGTCTGTATGTGAGTGTGTGTGTGTTTGCTCATGCAAGCGTGTGTTTTGAAACAATAGCTGTCTTGAGAGGCAGGCTGCATGGCTGACTCTCCTTTAGTTTCCCTAAGAGGAGGAACGTGGGAAAAGAGGAATAAGTGCCATTCATCTTTTTCACTGGCTCATTCACTGCCTCTTTTTACCTCTCTCAGCCCTCCTCTTTCTCTCTTTCACTCCATGTCTTTGTTCCCCTAAATGGCCTCTTTACTTCTGGCTAAACCTCCATTTGAGATAAAAACCCTCTTGCTGTACCCCAACACATATAGCACTTGGCTACACACATACATGAGCTTTCCCAAATACCCTCTCAATGCACCCATGCCTGGGCTAAAATCCTGTGAAATACACCCCTGGTAAAATCTCTTATTGCTGAGGTATCTGCAGATACCTCTACATGCCTCTCTGTCTCTCACTAATGCACATTATCACACATCCATCACCCCCAGTACCTTCACATCCTTGGCATTCATGCGTGTCCCCTCCTTGCCCACGAAAATGTCATCTATATCCACAAGTATGTGCCGGTCCAGGCTCAAAGAAAGCTTCCTGTCTGTGAGGTAGGAGATGGCATCCACCAAGATGAGTCTGTGGAGCCAGTAGCCCAGTCCCTGGCCAAATAGCACCCTCCTCACCCCATCATACAGTCCCATGTCCTGTACCACAGTGGCTTGATGGCCTAAACTGAAGCCAGGTCCCGGATTATCTCCACTACCTGCACCCACTCCCTCCTTGGCCCTTGCATACAGCACAGCCTGGTATGTGGAGTGATTGAATGAGAAGGTTGTCCAGTCCTCCCCAGGTAAGGCCCCTTTGTCTGTGCCAGTTTTGGTTAGATGCAGCAGAGGTGAACTAGACATAACGCAGCAGTCCCAAAGAGCCTGGTTGGTCCTAAGCACTAATGGGAGACCTCTCAGTTTGAGAAAAGGTGGAGAGTTCTCTGTGGAGCGGTAGAAACCTATGATGCCCACTCTGTATTCAGTACAATATTGATGTAACAGCTGTCTGTTCCATGTGTCTGCATGTGCATACTTTAACAGATTTTCATAAATGATTAGTGAATATCGTCCACGGCCCTTTTCTGTCAGCGGCGGAAGGTCGCCCTTGCCTGAGGCAATCTCCATGCGAAATTGAAAGTGCGCAGACTCCAGTATAGCCACAATGTCCTGACCTAGCTGAGAATACTGTGACTCAACCAGAACCAGCACTACTGGGTCAGTGTGGACATGTGTGTGAGGAGGGTTAGGTGGGTACGGGTACGGGAGCTGACGATATGGGGACATGGAGAGTGGCTGGGAGCAGGCCGGTTCAGGAGATTGTCCAAGCTGCATGGAAGGGGAGGAGTTCGTAAAGAGAAAATAGGCAGAGAGCAGGAGGGAGAGCAGACAGCAGGACGCCAGCAGGAGCAGGAGCCTACGTAAGTGGCGACGGAATCGCACGGCCACCGTCATCGCAAACTGGGGAGGTGTTGTGTGTAGGTAGAAGAGATGTCTTTTTCAGTTTCCTGGGGGCTAGAGAGTGTCTGCACTAATTCGGGGGGCTTGAGGAGCGCAAGAGATTGTCTATGTGTGAGAAAGGAGCAAAGCCACTCAGGGGTGCGTCATGTCACCATGGCAGGAGGAGAAGGGAGCTGTTTCGGATGTTGTAGAACCAAAGTCCTCACTGAAGAAACGCAGTCAAGGTACTCTCCTTCCAGTCCTCATGGACGAATCACATGCAGAAACAGAGTGAGTGATGATTAATGTCTGCAGAGAAAGGGGACAAGGAGAAAAGAAGAAAGAGTGAATTTTTTGGGCAAGGTTGAATAGTATGCATTAGTTTTCTGTCTGCCCATGGGTGTGCACGTGTGTGTGTGTGTGTGTGTCTGCCTAGGTTGTGCCACCCTGGGGAATGCGAGGGCACAGCTGGTAACTACAGAGCTGATTGAAAACAACTTGCATCCTTAGGGCTTATCCAACCTCTGGCACACACACACACATACAAAGTGACATCACAGTTAAAAGCATAAACACAACACAAAAGTCAATCCTCACAAATAAACAACAGCTGGTCGTGTGTTAATATGGTAGTGTGGGGAGGTAGAAGCGAGCTCAACTAATCAGTCCTATAAAGCTCTACAGAGAGTTCCTCTAATTGCACCAAACTCTGTGCACTTCTGTCCTATTTCTGAACCTAATCATCTGAAATACCACAAAATTAGAGTTAGAATCCTTTTGCCAGGAGCACTAATCTGGGGGGAGCCCATGACAGTACAGAGAAAATGGAGAGCGAGAAAAAAGTGCCAGAATAAGAGCGACTGAAAGAAAGAGCAGAGAGGAACAAAATGCAATGAATTATAGAAAGGGACAAAAAAGACCAGGATTAGCATCTTAATGTATGTGCCGGGAGCGAGGGAGAAGAAAAGATCTCACAGCATCTCTTTCTCTTTTCTCCTTATGCCTCACTCTCCCCCTTCTCTTTCTATCTTTCTACACCCCCTCTTTTTCTCCTTGTGTCTGTTTGAATATCAATAGTCTTTCCTCACGTTCCCCCCATCTTTTTCTCGTTGTTTCTTGCTTCTAGAGAACACACGCGAGGAGGTCATAGAGGAGAAGCTCCAGTCATACTCTTTAAAAATGAAACCAGAACATGAAAAAGAGTAGCGTAACATTTTTTAACATCAAGTCCAACACAGAAAACTGTATTATTTGCTTTAATAAAAAGAAAAAAAGTTATTCTAACTGGTCCTTCAGTGAGAATACTTTTAAATTATCTGTGTTTATCTGTGTTCAAATGTGGAGGAAACTGTTTCTTGTATTAAATAAATATAAACAGAATTAGAGTCTAAATGCTTCAAGTCAAACTAGTGTTCTAAAACTCAAAAGCAGGAAAATATTTATTCTGACAAATGACTCAACTGTAGGTGAGCGCCCGATGAACCTGTTACTACAGGTACATACATGTGTTTCACTAGGGGCCACAGGAGGGCGCTGGTATTGGACTGACACGAGAGACATCACGTGGAAGTTTTCGCCTGTTATTTTAATATCTATAAATCTCAGTAGTCTTACAAATCATGGTATATGAAACAGCTGAAGGTGTACTACCAGTAAATTATGGCTCATGCATTTCTGTGACACGCTAGGCTAAATGAAAAGTTTATAAACTGTTTTAAAATTGAAATTCAAAGCATAGGTGTAACACCAACAATTGTCTCATTTTAATTCTTAATGTTTTAATGTTTAATGTCATAATAAGAATTGTTAGGCTATTTATGTTTGAAAGTCTGAGAAGGCATGCAGTCTTTAAATATATTAGATTAATGACGAAGTATCGTAGTATTAGAAAGAGGAGAAACACTAAAACAAATTTCAATGGCTGTAATAAATCTAATCTACTATTCTGTTTGTTCTGTTTGCTTTGTTAAACGTCCAGTGAAAACATTATGAAAAAGAAACACCACCGACGCATATACATCACTGACCACTAACAGCGAGAAGGATTAACTCAAACTAACGGGAGATAATTCCAAACAGTTTTCCATCCCGCTTCACTGGCGCCAAAGTTTACGTTACGACAAAGCACCGACTTTCCTACTTACCTCAACCCAACGCTGAGGCGCTGCTGTGCGGGGGGGGAGGCGTGACTGGAGAGCGGCAGATGTGATGCTGCTTCGGGTGGGTCCGGGGCTCCAGTCTCGGTGGTGCACCACTCCCGTGTGTTTTGGATGCTGATGCGTTGAGCCATCTCCTCTCTCTCTCTCTCTCTCTCTCTATCATACTCTAGAGCAGCAGGGGCGGCCAGGCGGAATGATCCGCTCTCCTCCCCCTTTCATCATTCTTCTCTTTTCTTTACTCTCGTCTCCCGCTGTCTTCTCCTCTCTCCCGCTACGTTCACTTGTTCCTTTATCTCTGCACTTTAAGGTGGCGATTAGGCAGTGAGGACACGGAGGAGCAGCGATATCAGGCTGCCCATTAACGAATGACTGCTGTGCGTAAATGCACCGGTTTAAGAAGCGTCTACACGAGTGGATGCGATCGAGGAAGAGAAAGAGAGCGAGAGAGCGAGAGAGAGAGAGAGAAAGAGAAGGGGGTACGAGAGGGAAAGAAGGGGAGGGGGCTGGGTTTGATTGACACAAACAACCTTTTTCTCGGGCACCAGCGATCACGGGTCCGGTAAAAGCTCATGGTCCGTTAGCTGGTGTCACACCGGCGCAAGTTAATGGTGCGTCCCCCCGCACACACACGCTGTAGTACTTTAGGGTAAAAAATATATAAAAAGAGGTAGAAACGTACACATTACTTCGACTGTAGCTAGTGTAAACATCAATTTCCACATTATTAAGGGTCGTTTCAATCATGTGAATAAATAGTAGAGATTTCTCCACAGATCACGCTACACTCAAGCCTGCATGTTCACTGCACACACACACACACACACACACACACAAGAACCAGCCCCATTATGTCTACCTCTGTAGACTGTCAATCAACCACATACACCATGTCAGTCATACAGTGTTTTTAACTTGATTAGGTGTTCCCTTTCCCTTCCCACTAGTTCATCAATCTCTCTAACCTATTTGCACTGACAAACACTCACTCACATGCATCTCAATAGGGCTGGTGGGCCCCTCATTCACATTGTAATGGACTTACAATAGAGCTTATTTAGTGTGTGTGTGCATGTGTATTAGAGAACACAAGTCCAGAAGTGTGAAGAAAATAGAAAGATAGACATACTGCTGTGCTGTCAGCTCAGGGGGCTGACAGCCTGTAAATGTTGGTGGCTGATTGTGCCCTATGTAAAACTTTAAACACATAACCCTAAATGCACACATGCATGCACACACCTAATGTGCATAATGACAATTGGAATAGAGCCCTTTTTCATACTGGTAACATGCTACTTTTGCTTTGGAGAAATGTAGACATTCTTAGGTCATATTCTCACAAGAAATGTCCTTATTTGTGTCTCTCAGTTAGTGTAATGACTAAGCGGTAGTGCTGAGAAACAGAGCTTGAATGAAATATAATAGCTGGTATATCATACCCTACAGAATGGAATCCAGAGATAATGAAGGTTTGAATTGGAGTGCGATTGTGTTTGTATGTAAATTTGTGTCAGTGGGTGAAGTGTAATTAGAGAGGCTGTTCACCCATTTCCTTCACATTACAAACTAAGAGCCACTTCTGCTATGGTGCTAGTTGGAGACAATAAGCCAGAATGAAAACCAGACAGCTGCACATAGGCTACAGTGTAGGCTACAATGCTGCATGTGTTTCCATGCCTATGAGTGTAAGTCCTAATTATGGAGATGCTTATTGGTGCAAACAACAGAACAATAACTGCTGAGGAAGCTGAGAAAGAAAATGCATACACACAAATGTGAGCATATGCTTAGTCTAACACACACACATACGCTTGTAGTGACATACGAGGCACAGTGCAAGTACACAAAGCACAATCACTGGTGAGCAAGTGCAGAAACACGAGGATATCAATGCTATACGCAATAACACACACACACACACACACACACACACACACAAGGATACAGTCACTCACACGTACGTGAGAGCACACGCAACAAGGACTAGAGATGTGAAAAGTGTCAGAGCTGCCATGTTCAACTAGCACTCTGACTGTTAAACAGAGGAGAGCAAGAGACAAATGAGAGAGAGCAAGGGAGAGACAGAGAGAAGAGGGAGAATGCTTGTTGTCTTCATCAGAGGCTTTTGTTAAGTGAGAGATAAGAGAGGAGGAGCGACTGATTTCCCCTCTTCTCTCTCCCTGCTGAGAGCTAAATGGTGGCTCTGTGAGTCTCTGCTCCTGTGCGAGGCCTGAAGTGAGCAAATGGAGCTCAAGTGTAAAAACAGGGAGAGACATTATCATCACGATGCATCACATCATCCAGGTGTAAGGGTAGGAGGCATCTAGACAGTGTAATGTTCATGCTATACTCTCCTAATTAAAAACAAAACAAAAAAATTGGACAGATTGTTGCATACTCACACTGAAAACACACTAGACCGCGAACACTGGCACTAATAATGATACCCTCCTCTCCTGGCTGTTTCCACAAAGCACAGGATCCATTGCTCAAACTAGCAGCTCTCTGAGATGTATCAGCTCTTTGCCTCCCACAGTGTAAACAACAACATGCTCAAACATTGCTAAGGTGTGTTGGATGCTTGGTGTTGCTGCTATTTTAATGATTCCTGCTGCTCCTACTGTGTGTGCCGCCTACCTGCTCCTGACCCCTCCCCATGACTGGAAATGCTGATAGATAGATGTTCTCATAAGAGCTTGGAGGCTAAATGAAAGCTGCCCCCACCACACACACAGACACGCACACACACACACACACACACACTCCTCCTCCCCAAGCACATTAGAAGAAATATCTTTTAGCAAATCAATAGAGAGCTTACAGATTGATAAGGCAAAGATACACATACACGGAAACACGGAAAGACAAAGATATTTTCTTCTATCTTTGGGTCTAGTGTATAGAATAACCAGATCTAAATCAATCTGTTACTGGAATGCTGCCAGTAGCAGGATTACCATAGCAACATACACCAGCAAGCTTTACTCCGCTATGAATAATAACAAATGTTTTCTTTATTTAAAAACTCCTGATAAACTGGTCATTTCCATCCATCCATCAGTATAACATGACACACCTAAAGCAGGTCTACAGTACACGCATTACTCTGAAACAAATAATATAGGAGTTGGTGTCATTTTGCTTCATGTATGTGTCTCAATTTATTCATAAAACCTCAAAAGAATAAATAGGACAAAAACTACTAAAATATATTTATTTAATGTGATATAATACATTGCTGTCTATTTTTTCTTTTTCCTACTGTTACACATTTTAAATATAATCTTTGTTGTTGTTGTTTTTGATTGTGTACACAATGTAGAACTCCAACAGAAACAATTTCATTATATTGTCACTAGAATGTCCACTTTTATACATAATTATGTTGACAATGGACTCAAATTATAACAAAAAACATTGTGCAAGCACTGTTAGACGTGTTCATTTAATGAAATCAATAGTATTTAAGTCAGAACTGAAACTGTATTACAAAACAGTTAGTGGTCAGGAAAGAAAAACTATGTATGTAAAAAGTACGTGTCTACAGTTCAGTCAAATGTATACGTGAGTAGGATCATAGTAATGTGTTTTGGTACGTGTGTTCTTCTATGTGACTCATTGAAAGACAGGATGTGGCTTGCCAATAAGAACATAGTTTTTGACATATTCAGGAACAATATTGCCTCCACACAAACAGAAACACACATAAATGCGCACGCATACCCACAAGATCATGCTTAACACCCACACATCTCTGTAAACAACCCAATACTCCCACACTTTTATAAGCCACAAACACTGGCAGGCTTGTTGTTAGAATGACAGAGCACACCTTCATTTCACATCATATCAACACTTCATCTCTGCACAGATCACAAGTGACACTTAGGACAGGCAAAAAGGCACCATGCATGGAAAGGCTAAATGTATGCAAGAGTATTTAAGAAAACAAACATGAGTCCGCTCGTGCTGAGTAGTATCACCATCATATGGCCATGTGAGATTTCGAAAATAGAAAATAGGAATGTGTGGGGAGAGAAAGGACAGGGGCGGATTCCAGAAAGCAGTGATCAGATCGCACAACACTCAAGGGAGGGAGGGGTAAAGTGATCTATCTCTGTCTCTCTCTGACCTTGTTCACTCTCGCCAAAAACCTGACTTACAACCCCAAACTAAATATGATACCTTCCCTCTCTGCCCCCCCATCCCACCCCTCCATCACCCCGCTCTCTCTCTCTGGTAATAAATCGCGCTGTAATTACCAGGCAGGATCAATAACAGTCACATCACTCCTCTCCTTGCTCGTCTCGCTCATCTGCAACTGACACTAACGTGTTCATCCTTCGCCACTGTTATAGATCTGAGAGCGACAGAGTGCATCCTGTTTTGTCTGTTCCCACACAACCACACATGCAAAACACAGGTACACACTGAAAGACTCACACACAGTGAGATGAACCCATGCAAACGCACACAGATACACACAGATGTGGACACTCACAACTGCAAGTGTGAAAGCTGGACACCACAGGGGGGAGGCCATAGGTCACAGTTGCTATTGGAGACGTCTCTTAAGCTGACCAACCAACAAAGAGTTACTGTTCTCTCCCAGAATAGCTCATTCCCCTTCTTGTCTAATGAAATGGAGGACAAGGATGAACATCACATGGGCAGTCACACAGTGTGAACTTAGTGAGTTTGTCTTTGACAGAGAGGCGGTGTGTATATGCATGTGTGCATGTGCACGGGTGCGGTTTCTAAGCATAATTATGTGAGTGTAATGATGTTTAATAGGAAATTAAAAATATCCTGGAGAGCAAGAACAATTTTCACACCACAAAATTGCTGACTTGTAATATTCACTCACACCCTCACTTCACTGCACACTTGATGGGGATGTGCGTGCGTGTGAGAGAGAGAGAGAGTGAGAGTATGTGTGTTCATCAGCATGAGGGAGAACATGGGTTGTTTTACTTACACACACGTCGTTTATCTGCAGCCTTTAGTGTAATATTGTTACACACATGAGAATATGAACAGAAGGTGTTTTACAAGTGAGTGTCCTGGCAAATATTAATCAAAATCTTCTTCCACATGTCTTAAAACAACTCAAATATTCTATCTGACCAAGCTCTATTCACAGGTTTGATGGGATAAAATGTAATTACACTCAGTTTGACGGTGTGTGTTACTTGATAAGTGACCAAACAAAGATCACATAGCACAGCTTTAATTGGGGACTGCTTCGGATCCTTTTCTAATCCTTTAATATCTGTTTGTGCCTGCTGGATTGATGCTGCACAGGTTTTTACAAGATTTAGCAACTGCCACTATCTCACCCGTTTTCTCTCCCACATTTCCTGTTCTACATGATAAAGTGAAAATATGCTCAAATATATTTAAATATAATACAAAATAGTATTGCAAAATGGAAATCTCAACAGAAACAAGCAAAATGTTCCACAGAGTTGAACAGTGAATAAATGAACGCCATCTACGAAACGGTAGGTAACAGATAACACAGGTAGTGCTGTATGCATTGCTTTGACTACTCATCTGGTTGTATTAAAGAGATGGTGAAACATTTAGCAGCAGTGGGCAGTGTTCAGACAGGTGATGGTTCCAGGGACAAAACTGTTCCTGAATCGCAATCTAAAAACACAGCTGAGGTAGCAGAAGTGGATCTGTAGAGATGTTTATGGTTTCCAAAATAGTGTAATTGTCCTTGATGTCTGGAGACGTAGATCTCATGAGACTCTTAGCCATTTGTATGTTGTATTTGATTTGATAAATATATTTATCACGTCAAGACAGTTTCCCTTCAGTGCCAATATTAAGCGCTAAAGCACAAAAAACAGAGCCTTGTGAGGCAGAAAGTTTCATAGCCCTCTTTGTTAGAGTTGCCTACTTATGTACAGTGTACAAATATGGTACAAAATGTTTTAATGTTATTGGTATTAAATAAAACAAGTTTTTTTCAGACATCTAATGCTGATATTATTTGTGGTGATACAGCTGTAAAAGTATAAAACAAATTAAACTGATACTCATTCATAGATTTTTCTCTTTTGCAGGAACTCCCTGATCAGATTCACACTCAGAAGCTGCCCAGTACAACCACAGTCTGACCTGTGGCCACCGAGCATCTCCACTAGAGCAGTTCTGCTTAAAGACTTTGCTTCAGGGTGGTGTTGTTTTTCACTTGTCCTAACCAGATTTAATTCTGCTGGTCTGAGAGATTGAACCGGTGACCTTGCAAACACAATCTCACTTTTGTAAGCATTTACCATCTTGTACCTGAAATTACCCTTAACATCAGTTGGTGATTCAACCTGTATGTTTTTGTATTTTTAACAAAACAACACGTTCATCCTCATCATCATCATCATCATCATTACAGTCATCAGTTGTGATGCTACTGCACAAAGCAGCAACGTGTTCCCTGGCAACACTTTGTTTGCTTAAGGAAATAACAGAGTATTGCACTTTATTCAGTTTTTCTCTCCAGTCGAATAAATGTGTTTTCACCTTTGTTCCATGTTCTTTAATTGTTTGTTGCAGCTGTGAATAAGTCTGGAATAGGCTATTGTTCTGTGAAGTTAATCAAAAAACACACACAATTCAGACTTTTTTATCTCTTCAGTATCTCTCATTCAAAAAATGTTTCCAAAAGTTTTTTTTAAAGATATTAACGAAAGATATAAAACACACAAATCATCACATAACTCATGGTGGAGACTTTACTCCCTTACTAAGCTGATAGGATCACCATGACTTGTCACGTTGCTCCTATCCTGATGGACATTGCCAGTAAAACCCACTTAAAACTGAGCCACCATACTGGCAGTGAAACATTTTGCGCTGCATTTGTAGTTTAAGGCACCAAAGGCAAGGATAAAATCAATATGTTCACACTTCACTAGCTGAGATACTTTCCAAATCTTGTAATGGCTGAGTGGAATAAACCACAGGCCACTTGGTCATCTTTGCTTGAGACCTTTCACCACGACAGGGCTTCTTTCTTCTTTCTCACAATAGCCAAAGAAGGATAAATCCACTATAGCAGGCACAGAATTAACAGCTCCTTCAAAACAACGGCCTCAAAAAACTAGAGTTCAAGACATTTAACTTTTTATTAAAGGAGCAATCCATCAATTTTATGTTTTTTGATTACTTTAGTCATCATAGGGAGCAGTACTCACTCTGCGACAAACAACTTCGTAGTACCCACTCTGGATTACCCAGGGACATTGCTATGCAGTGAGAGTCAAACAAATGACATTAACAAGTCGAACGGCGAAAACTGTAGACCACGGCTGGACTTTTACGAGGTAAAAGTAAGAAACCGCCGCTGCCTTTATTTGCGAGCAACATTATGTGCCCATACACGATTATAGCCTGTATAACTGTTTTTTGTAGAATTCTTTACTAGGCAGGTTATACCCACTACCAAAAAAGTCTGATTACTTTATATCAGCAAGTACATCAACCTTGTATTGGTATGTTAATATTGAAAATTGTCTTATCTTTAAAGTACACTCCTAGATTGTGTTTCTAATACTCTAATACATTGGTAAGATATGACAGATGGCAAAGAGGATTTGAAAAAAGTAAAAAACGAAAAATAGAGACAGATCCTCTGTCTTGCTGAAAATGAAGGTGTACATCAGGACACATGCATGTGCACACAGACACACGCAAACTCACACACACATGCACACACACACACACACACACACACACACATAGAAGGAGACCTGCAGAGAGTGTATGATTAACTGTTCTGTCAGAACTGAGAACTCTCTGGGGCGGGAAGGGCAGAGAAGGAGGAGGAACAGAACAGAGGAGACGATGAATTGGAAAGGGATCGAGGAGCATTAGGAGGGAGGCTGAGGTCTCTGGGGTCTCTGTGAGGAGGTCCCGTGGGTTTGGAGAGGCAAGCTAGAGCCAGCTGTTGCTCCTGCAGCACTTGTGTGTGTTGCTTTTGAGAGTGCACGTGCAAGGGGGTGTGTGTTTTTGTAAGACTACCTCTCTCCTGACACTTCCGCAGAGCCCTCTTTGCAGACTATCTTCCTCACAATCTATATGCAGAGCAGAATGGGCACTGCAGTATGGAATGCAGTTGCTGATTAGGTGAATGATTTTGTGTGTGAGTGTGCATGTGTGTCTGTTCGGCCCTTATCACAATTCGGCAGCACAATAGAGCCAGAATGGTCGACTGAATCTCCGTCTTTCTCAACAAATCAGAATGGCAAACATGTAGCTGCGGACACACAGACACACACACACACAGCGCGACTCCTCTATTTTCTACCATTCGTCACAGGGCTTGTTGTTCTAATGCCATGGATAGGTCTGCATTCAGGGCAGTCCTGCTCATAATAACGTCTCAACATTTCTCACTGTGTGAGAGTGTGGGGGATAGGCTGTAAGAGAAAGTGAGAGGTTAGCAGAAAAACAGAAAATATAATTAGCAAATACAGACAATGACCTTTCTAGTTCATGCATCTTGATGTTATCATAGAGGTACCATGATACCATCTTTATTTTTTTAGTGATTGATAAGCACTTTAAGATGCTAAACATACTGTAGCTCGACGCTCAGAAGGAGATGGGAAGCTAATCTCTGGGACCCTGCAAACCTGCAACCAGCAGAGTGAGCCTGGAGATTACTGACAATGCCACCTCATGCTCCAAACACACACACACAAATAACAAACACAGCTTGGTGATAAATTTGCAAGATCACGTGACGCACTTTCTAACAGAAACAATACAAAACTAAATTAATACATTGGTTAAAAAAATCTTGAATTAAAAAAATCTAAAATTAGACAAATAGCATTTCCCTGCTTGTTCCGTTTTCACTCTCTCTTTTTTTTTTTTGCTGTCTGCACTTCATCAGCTTTTCCTCTATCTCACTTCTTCCTCTCTGCTGAAGCATCATCTCGCACATAACCGCAGACTTCCAAAACACTTCACCCCACTTTAGATCTAGAATAGCATAGCGCTACAAGGTTCCTCTAGTTACTGAATGTTGCTTATGAAAGGGTATTGTTTGCACACTTGAGCTGATATAGCCTCCGAGCTGTAAATCACCAGTTACTACTTAGCTTACTAACACTCCATTCAGGAACTGGGCACAATAGATACACAACACGTTCATTCACCCACTCTCCCACTCCCGCCCCCCTGCTATTCAACTTCACTCTCTTCCTGCATTCGCCCTCTTTCTCTCTCCTACCTCCTGCTACGCTAAGCTGTTTTCTCTCTTTCCCGTTCTTTCTTCTGTATTTGCCCCCCCCATCAATTCTACCATTCTGGTTGCTGATGCGGTTTTGTCTGTGGTAGGGGCCAACAGTTTCCCATGCACCTGCCTGGTCGTAGATGTGTCAGAATGCACGTACACACACACACACACACACACACAGACACACACAGACACACACACAAACACACACGGAGAGTCAGCTTTAATTTATCTTTGAAAGGTCAAATAATTTTTTCATCTTATGAATGAATTGCAAGCCAGTAGATTCCATCTGTTACTACTGTTAGTGTGTTCCATTGTTGTGTTTGTGAGTTTCAAACCCACACACACAGATCTAAGCTCCACCATCAGAAAGAAGCGTCCCTTCTGATTGTTCTTGACATTTCAACAATCTCTTCTTACTGGCTGTGGCACTTCCAGAGAAAGCAGTTTCTCTCACTATGTGTAAGGTGTTAAAACAGTGATAACCACAGACAAACTCACACATGCGCGCACAAATATGCATGCAAAGAACACCAACATTGACTGTCAGACTCAATCACCTCAGGGTATGCTCTACGTCTATGCAGCGTGCAAGTAAAGGAGAGCGAGAGAAAAGATAAAGAGAGAGTGGGATAGGTAGCTAGATAGAGAGAGAAAGATGCCAAACAGTGATTTATGACCTGAAAAGACAGATTAACTCCACTGGCTGCCTAACTGGCCCTGAAACAAGCTGAATTAGAGCCCAGACCAAGAAGAGAGGAGAGGTAGAGAAACAGAGGAAGAATGAAACTGAAAGGTCAGGCGTATGGCAGGATTGAGAGAGAGCGTAGACCATAAGATGGAAGAGCAGATTTGTATGGTGGAACTCAAAAATCAAAAGGTCAGAGGTAAAGAGGAAAAGATAGATTGAAGACCATGTGGAGAAGTAGAGGTTGAGAGGCCACTGTCTCTAAAAAGAGACAGTGGCAGATGTGGATTTTGTATGTGGCCTTCACGTTTGTTCGCTGATGAATCAAGTCATGTGAATACTTTTAGATTCTGTTTCCTTTTGCATGCTGTGAAATAGTAAAGTTACAGTCAACCCCATTTCACCTGCTTCATGGCATGAGGTGAGAGGCCAACATGCAATCTGTGAGCAGTTCACACAAATCATGTGAAGCTCAAGTCCCCTGGATTTAATATAACCAAGCCCCCCTAGTGAGCTGTGCTAAAGCAATTTTCTGTTCAGAGAACATAAGGAAGCAAAGAAAACAGATTTTAGATCTCAGTAAAGAGACTAGCTTTGGTGCTTCACGTTTGAGCTAACTCATATCAGGGGGCCAAGCTTTATCTCTTAATTTCTCTGGGATATGTGACCAACCATGTCACTTTAGTCGGAGGTGATCCAGTCTACTATCAGTTTAGCCTAAGAAAATTATAGAGTTAAGACCTGGTGACACTAGCATTTAAAAGTGTGGTGGAAACATCAAGAAATAAGTATTGTTAGCTATGTTTCACCACCTGTTTTTATTCAGAAAAATTTCAGTTTCTAGAAATACAGTAGGAGTTGTTGGTGTCTCTTGAATAAACTGCGTGAACTTATTCTGTTACCAGGCAAGCTAACAAACTTACTATCTGACAACTGGCAGCTCTTTAGTGAAACTCTGAACTGAATAAAATAACTAAACATGCCCAGGAAATAGTATAAGTGACTAAGTATACAGAATAAATTAAAAAAAATGCTGAGGAAGTGATGAAGAAATTCTGAACAGGCTAACTCGCCAGCAATAATGTTCTGCAAACACATGCAGATGCAGAGTTTGCTGTGCTACTTTCCATTGTGCTCAGGCCGTTACTTTCTACTTCTTCTTGTTCTACAATGCTGGAAATGGTGAAATCAACACATAGACAAACAGAAATTTCAATCAACACTTTGTGGGGAGACAAAGTGAGAGAGAGAGAGAAAGGGGAGAAGGGCAGGTGGAAAAGGCGAAGGTGAGCGCTCAAAGCACTCAAATCAATCACATGCTGGCAAATTCATTAGACACTTTCTTCACAAATGTTGAAAACATAATCAGGGACTATTCTTGCATGATACACACACACACACACACACACACACACGCCACATTCTTTACCCAAAACAACTTGCAGTAGATGTTTTATTTGTTTACAGTGACCACATCTGTGCAGTACATTGGTAGAAGTCTACAGCTGCTTCTATTAATCTTAGTTGTTATGACACAGGTTATTCTGTCAAATGAGGCAACCACAGGCAATCACGTTAAGGATTACGAAAAGTATAGGCTCAAGTTTAGACAACTAACAATCCTGTGATACACGTAGTTCAATTAGAGAGAAGGAATATGAGAGCAGCTTGTTAGCTCCTGAGAAAGGGCCAGTGAAGATCAGAATCAGTGAAGATTTGCAGTGTTGTTACACTGTCAGCATTGACATTGGGTGTGAGCCATGCAACACCCCTACTGAGCTAAACACTACTTGCAACAACACACTGATAAATTACGCTGGCTATATTCAGAAAATGTCCAAAATGAAACTCAGCTCCAAACAGCAGTCTTGGGCTCTGCTTACCATTCCTTGTTTCATTTCCACTGCAGAAAAGGCAGTTGCTTTATATTAAGTGCATTATGTGTACTGGGTCAAATCCAAACCTCAAATGTCATCCTGCGAAGGTGAGATCAGGCTTGGTTTGATCATGGAACACCATTAAGGTCATGATAGTGACTTTGATACTGTACTAAAATACTGGCAAAGATTCAATACGTTATGAGGACAGAGTAAACACAAGGGTTTCTTTCTCCTTTTCCACCTCCTAGTCTCTCGTTTTAACTAAAATAGCATAAACAAATGACAGAGACAAGGCCATAAATACAAGCGGCTACCTCTCAGAAAGCATTCAATAAGAGTTGTTGACAAATGAAGTAGCTGCTCACCAATTGCCCTAGGTCCTGTAAATGTCTCTCAAGTTTATTAAACTGTTTTTATGGTTATCCTGTGCTAGTATATCTACATACAGACAAATACACACCCAGTGACACGTCTTGTTCCATTAACCATGAATGTGTTTGTGTGTGCCTGTGTGTGAGTTATGCGACTGGTCGCTAATTGCAGACAAATCGCTTTGCTTGATGTTTAATTTCACCAGTTGATTACCAGCGGAGTTTAGCGGCACCATTCCTCTTCCGCCGCCACCGGGACGACTCATCCGTCTTCTCACACTCTCACTGTTGTGCATACATAATGAGCCTGCTCTGACGAACAGAGGGATGGATTTCATAAATCATGCTCTTGTTTGTAACAGCTTTTCTCTCTCTTTCCCTGTCTCTCTTTCCCTTTCAATTAAAGTAGCAGAACCCATTCTAAATGTTGAGTGCCTAGAGACATACAGTCCAAGTAAATTATTTTCTACATAGTTTTTCGATTTAAGGCAATTTTGTTGCACTTCCCTCGATATCCTCCTCACTACACCTGCCGAATGACACTCATTGGTCAAACATTGGTGGTGCTCTTCTGCTCACACTGAGTCTTTTATGTAAGTTGACTTTAAAAATAATAAGTGCCGTAAAGAGAATGAATTATAGACACAGTATAAGGGCTGTGGTGTGCTAGAGAAGGAGCTATGATATTGTTTCTATCTGTACACATACATAGTAGATAATTGTGTGTTGTTAAATGGAACTCAGTGGGCTTTTACTGTGTATTGGTTATGACACTGTACATCTGTTGGGTGAATAGAAACTCACTTTTCTGCCACATGCACACACACAAAAATACACATGTAAATGCTTTGCACGTAAATGAAAAATGCAAGCAAAGCTTATCATTGGTGTAATACAGGTTTTATTGCTCACTGCTCTCTGTGATCGAAAAATAAATCCGGCAACTAAATTGATATATTTGTTTTTATCACTTTTTGTGTTGCTCACCCCCTTCTTGCTGCAGATTGGATTCTCATATAAACCAGAGAGATAGACGTTTTTACAACCCAATTTAAAGACATGTTCTGTAAAAATGGCAGGGGTGGGCATGTGTGCTAGTGTGCTCCATTTAGGCTCAATTTTCTTTTCTAACATGCTGTCTTTGCTCTTTACCCTCAGTGACCCCTTAAAAGAGCCTTCCTGGGTTAAGTAAAGAGCCAGTTCTCTGTAGGTGTTAGTGCCTCTCCCTTACAGCTCCTCTACTAACAGGTTCACTCTTATCAGCTAAATAAATAGCACCTTTCACTGTTCCTATTCAACACACCCCCAGGCCACATAGGTTCAGCTTATGCGCATGTGTGCATGACACTCTGTGTTGAAACAGGAAATATAGAGAACGGGTAGCTGAGTTTATGTGCAGGCACCTTTACTCTTGTTTTCCAAATGATGTGGTAAGCTCGCCCTTGGCATGAAGGAAATTGGTGTTCGATCCTTAGTGAGGTTGTGTGCCTTCAGGCTAGCTATTAGCCATGTGCTAAGCTTAAAACAATGCAAATACAGGCCCTGGGTCAAGCAGAGGATCATTAACAAGCTCATAGCCTCTTCAATTATACAACAGGTGATGCATGGCAGAACTGAGGGGATGCTTACACCAATTGTTCCTTAATAAAGCTTCGGTGACACACTCACTTACATAGCAAGAGGTCAAGGGAAGTGCACTAACACTAAGGATGTTTTTAGAGGGGGAACCAACACTGCAGGCTATGTTATTATAAGCCAGAATGGACTGTATGATGTGTTGCACCCATTTGAGATATACTGATAAGATCTGGACAGGTGGCCGTTTCAAAAGATTCTTGAAATGGATGAGGGAGTTCCACACTATTCAGTGCTGTTAAAGCCTTAAACATATGGTGCTACTTAAGATACAGGCATTTATTTTGATAATGTCTTTCTGGGAGGACACATGTCACTAGAGGGTAGCAGGAATAAAGCTACATTCAGCTTTAACTCCAAGGCCACTATTCATCATGACTGAGGTAGGTATTGACCACCATCTCCTACTAAGACTGCAGGCTCCATCGTCTTTCTTTCTTTCTTTCTTTCTTTCTTTCTCTCTCAACCAAATAATCTAAACACGTTCCCACATTCTCTGATGCAAGAAAAAGCCTGTCATAAATAAGTGCATATGCAGTGTCGATGGTGACCACTGATGTTAATTCATCCAGACTGTGTGCATCGTGAACACTAATAGACTCTGGCTGATAGTGTTTTTGTGTACTGTCAGCTCAGTGTGCGACTATGGCTCTCTATGAATCCTAGTAGTCATTTTACCACCATTGCCCTATTTTATCGCCCTTGCTCTGTGCTCTCTTTGGATGTTCATATGTGTGTTGGCCTGAGCAAAAATGTGCAAAACTCTGTGTGTGTGAGTGTGTTTGTGCATGTGTGCCAAAGAGCTGGTTGTTCCACTGATTCTCTTTTTGCTGACAGGAATGAACACGCTATTGGGCTGGGAATGCGGCGAGTTGAGACTGGAGTGGAGGAGAGTGGCAGAAGAAGGAGAGAAAGAACGACAAGAGAGGAGAAGCACATCGGACACCACCTATTTATCACCCTGACTCCTTCCGTCCACTGCCAAGGAGAGAGAGAGAGATGAGGCAGATGAAGACAGCAAGACTAGGACGATAGAAATAAAAGAGAAAAAATAGGAATAAAACCAGTAATTGGATCTGTATCTCAAATTTAAGGCCTGTCCTTAAGCTTGTGTTATTCACCATGGCTCATGCTTCCTCATAACCCTCCAGCCCACCCCCATTCTACCTAAAGCCCTCACCCCCAGCTGATTTGGTGTAGCAGCAGCGGATGAAAAGAATAGAAGGGGTATAGAGGGTGGTGTGGATGGGGTGGTGGTAAGGGGCTCCCCACAGTGAAAACTACTGTTGCCAAGGAGAGAGTGAGGGAATGTGCATTTCAACAGAAAAAAAAATCTTTCAGTGGAACAAACTATCAAAAGATAGATTTTTACCTCCTATAAAAGCTTGACGATAAGCTGGTCGATATCCTGAAAAATGCTGTGAGCTCCAGCTACAAAATTATACATTTAACGTCCGTCTCTAAACTCACTCTTCACACCATTTTTTATACGTATGCGTGGAAATGTGTGTATGTGTGTGTGCCACAGGGCACACACAATAAAGGTTTTTATGCTCACAACCAATTTAGGCCTGAAATGAGATCTAAAGTACCGTCTCACCACGCTTTCATAATTAATTGAAAAGAAGTAAAATAATGATATCTGGGGAGTGATATTGATAGCCATGGTTTATTTCTGACAGCTGGCTCATACTGAGTCCTGAAACACTTTTTTGTTATTAAGCGAGTAAGAACAAAAAATTTTCAAAATCTCCGTGACTGCTCAGTATGCCTTAACTTTTCTGGTTGGAAGATGTGCCACTGACACAATATGGATAATAAGAGATGAGAGAGCTACAGAAAGAGGGATGTAATTGTGAGGTTATGTTTTCACACGTCATATTGCTGGTATTTAATGTTTTTGTTTGAGGTTATTTGATCATTACATGTTGTTTAGTTGTTTAGGAAAAAGAGACTAAAGTGAGAGCATTTTCTTTTATGGGCATTTGGACTGTGGCAAAGGTTTCTACCACCAGTAGGGTGATAAATTGCATGGATAAGAAGAAGGGACACCTGTCAGCTACCCCCTACCTAGACCCACACTACAAAAGAGGAGACATACACATGTGCTCACACGAGCACACACAGACAAATCCTGTACACAGAGCTCACATCACACAGCCCAACACTGGATTGATTGGAGGTAGCCATCACCTTGAACTGTCAATTCTTTTTTCTAGAACATGTACTGAGCTGTCAGAGCACAAATGAAGTGTGTGTCATAGGCTTAACAATCTGTGTCTGTGTGCAATGGCATGCCTTAGTGTATATTTGTGTGTGTATTTGTGAGTATTTTTGTGTAAAAGCCACATTTCACTGAGCTAGTCAGAAGTTGTGACAAGCAGGAAAAGACAAGTGGAGAATCTCGGTGGCATTTGGTGGCCTGTTAATCACATACAGTACATGCACACAATACATGCACACAAATACAGACTTGCATATAACTTAAACACAGTTGTACAAAAATTATTAATTTATTGCAACTCATTAATATACAGGACCTGTAAAAAATGGACATAACAGAAAACTAAGAAAAAGAAAGTAGTGTAACAGTAAAATAGATTAGATTAATGTTAAATAGTGAACCAGTGAAGCGGAGTAGATTTGAATTTAGAATATACAATAGAGCAGCATACAGTAAAGAAGAATAGAGAGAAGCAGAACACAGCAATGTTAATTAAACTACAGCAAAGTATTTCTTCCTTTGCAGCAAGTGGCCACCATACAGCACACACACAAGTCATACATCATCATCGCCCCCATGAACAGAGGCAGTGATGAGTAAAAGCCAATTAAAGTGTTGATTAGTATCCTGAGCCCACCTGAACTAAAGCATTGTCCTATGCAGTTCTATGTGTTTAGATTGGGTTTCCTTTTCCATGTTTCAAGAACCCAACGCTGTATCTTGTCCACTTCAATAGGACCTTTTAAGCATGGATATCTTAACTTGTGACTGTATGAAAAGCACAGGGGTAAATAACAAAATGAATGATGGATGAATGGTATTGTTCATGCTGACATATTCGGACACTTTGAATGGTTACTAAGACGTGCTGTTCCAACTATCACATGTCAAAATATTACTTGTGCGAGAGTTAGAGCTTACTTTTATCCCAACTGTTAGTTCTATCTTTGAAAAATGTAAGATTATGATTGTGTGCTTACTTTATAAATTATGTTATTACAGTACAAAGTGCTTGTTATGTTATAATTAAAATAAAGTGGAATCTTTTCTAACTTGTGCAATCTATGATTTTAAATATTATACAAAATTCTGTTAACAAATATTTGTCTTTAACTTAAATTAGTCATAACCAGCCAATTAAATTTCTATTTGGATAAATAATGTGAACATCACAGTTAAAAAATGAGCTTGTTCACAGCAATTATCCATTAATATTGACTTTCAAGATTTATAATTGCCCTTGTATAATTGTATAATTGTCGTCCAAAAGCTTAAAGAGACTCAAAATACATGTTTCATGCATGATAATAAAAGAACTGGAGACTGTCTTTTAAAGCACTGAGAGACCTGGGTACATTTTCTGGTTCATATGTTTGACTTGACTATCAAATGAAGCTCATTTGAGTGTGAATACTCCGAATAGGCAGCAAAGTCTCTTTTTTGACATCACATATTGGACTTTTGACTCAGTGAGCACAAGCATCGGAAATGAGTTGTTATTGAGATGCCCAAGACGACAAAAATCTGAAAGCTTTTGGTGGAGCAGTGCCACTCAAAATACTGTATTTTTTCTTTGAATGTATGGCCAGCAAATTAATATATGGAACATGTTTCCTTCTCCACTCTCTGTGTTAGTAAGGAATGATAGCCTATAAACTGAATTACAAACAAATGACTGTTTCATAGTAATAGGCTTTAGTGATTTGGCAATGTACATAATTTGTTTTTAAGGAAAATAAAATAGCCTAATCTTTCATTAATCACTCAGTTATCTGTTGTATAAACCGCAGGTTTTAAATGAAGGTTCACAGAAAAATAAAAGTGCACAAAAAAACCAAGCTGAGTCAACCTCAACTTTATCATTAAAAAGGGTTATTCCTTTTGTACATTAAGATTGTTAAATATAAATAAACTTTAAACATGCAGTACAGCTGCAAACCAGACTTGTTATTTCTCACCTGTGAAAATAGTCTCTTGACATTTAACAGTTCTCCAGCTTTAAGGTAGCAGATTGCAAACACATGGTTTTACATGTGCCAGTTGTTCACCTTAAGTCTTCTGTTTTTTCTCCTTCACCTCTGTGTACCTTAATATTTTTTTTTGTGGTGGTGTGGGTGGTGTACACATTGTGTGCTAACTTCATCACACAGTTAGATAATTGGTGTATATATTTATGTTTGCTGAATGTATCAGCTCTTGATCACTTTCAACTTGTGACTGAACCATTAATGCTGTTAAGTCAGGACATGATGACACATAAACTGTTTGGTCCAGCAGTAATTAATTAGCTAAATATTTCATTGCAAATTTAGTGTTAGTCTAAAGCTTTGAGAATATTTTGCTGAATACAGAAGATTTTTGCACTTGTTACTGGTCTCCCTCCCTCTTCCTCTATTTTTGAGTTCTATGCTTAAAGCCATTAGATAAATGAACAGTTGCAATTGCTCAATTAATCAGGGGTATTAGCAAGAAGCAGCAGTGCAGCCACTTTACCATATTTCCTATATTTCATTTGGATATGACCATTTTATGGACACATTTTTATTACAAATGCAGCATTCAGTAGATCCATGTTTGCACAATGTAACTGGAATTAAGTTATGCTGAAAACCCTTAGCAAACCTTTTATGATAACCATTGCTACTAAATAGAAAATGTGTATTTGTATATACAATGTGTTCAGCATACATTAAATGCTTGGCGCTGCATAATCATTCTAAAATGCATTTGAATTATGCATGTAAATGCTGAAAAAGTATTTCAGAGTTGTTTTAAAAAGCCTGAGGTTTGAAAAATCTACAGTGTGCCCTGTATTTTTATATCTCTTAAGCATTCTATATTATTTATGATCTCAACATAATTATATGAAATACCTTCCAAGCACTCAACAACTAACTTGTGATGCATGCCAGACAATTTACATAGTGTTCAGGAATCCCAGTGGATTTCTTATTAAACATTTCCACATGGTCCATTCTGTTTTATCCTGCAAATCCATGCTGCAGGATTATTATGGGTGAGAGGCTAAAAATAATGAATTTGAAACAATTTGTGCACATGTAAATGAAAACACCAAAAGGCAAAATAAGGGAGGAACAACAGTTATCATTTAATAAATGTTTTAGCACCATCAAAATGTGATGCACACTGCATAGTATATGCACACATTTGTCACAAATTCATTTGGAATATTTGAAGGCAAAGTAGTAAACAATAATTATTATTCATCTATTGTATTACTTTATTATTCAGCAGAAAATATGGGAAAATGAGAGGAGTCATGATTGCAATTACATTCATAATAAGAGCAATCACCTTTTGCTTTGGCTGGTGACACAATGTCTGAACAGTATCTTCAAAAGCACCTACTGTACACAGTCTCTGAAAATATAAATAAAACTATTTAAAAATAAATGTCTGTGATGTTTACATTTCCTGTAGCAGATGGGTTTAAAAATGGTGCTGCGAAGCATGAACAGCAGGAAATGACAAAAAATGAAATGTCCTCTAACTGACACACACAGACTCCTGCCTGATGATGTTGATATTGCCACCATAGAGGAAAACAACACAAAAAAAATCAATCATGCATCACAAAAATGACATGTAAAGCACTGTTATTACTGACATGCAGCTTTTTGTATTCATGGTCACATATCCAGTTCACTTCAAGAAACTTGGATCTCTTATCTCGCATACCCTCTCTTTCTCTTCCTGTAAATAAGATTCAAGATTCAAGATTCAAAAAACTTTATTAATCCCAGAGGTAAATTGCTTTGCGTTTTCACAGCTGTTCTCAGTACAAAAGGAAATTCAATTCAATTCAGTTTATTTATATAGCGCCAAATTACAAAAGAATCATCTCAAGGCACTTTACAGTTAGATAAGAGTATATAATCATACAGAGAGAAATCCCAACAATCCCCTCTGAGCAAGCACTGGGCGACAGTGGAGAGGAAAAACTACCTTTAACGGAAGAAACCTCCAGCAGAACCAAGCTCAGTGTGGGCGGCCATCTGCCTCGACCGGTTGGGGTGAGTGGACAGTGGAGAGTGAAAGAGAGCAGACAATAATAGCAACAGCAAAACATGGACAGGACAATACAGCAGCTTCCCCGTGGAGCCAGACAGCAGGACCTGGGTCACAGCACCATCTCCGATGATGAGGACCTGGAAAAAGGATAGAAAGAAAAGAACCATAGAAGAACCATAACCAGAAAGAGATCACCAACACAAATATAAGATACTCAGTACAGAAATACACAAATACACACAATACACAATACAGAGAACAAGGTTCCATAAGCAAATCAGGCTCCAGAGTCCAACAAAGTTAAAGCATATGGGTCGACCTGCCTTTGTATGCACCCACATACAGAGGCAGGAAATTGCACCCCCTTTGGCATACATACTGTATGTGTGTAAGTGCATGTGACCTAAATATTCTCTAATTTTCAGAGGGTGTGAAACATGGTACACTATTGATTTGTGAAGATCAGTTCCTGGTGCTGTACTTCATTTATAGTTATGGTGCTCTGCATTTTGCTGAGTGTGAATTGCATATGGATATCCTGCTGCATCTGTTTAAAGTGATAGCTGACTATCAGTCTTGTGTGACAGAGGATAGAGGTGCACTGTACGACTTATACACCATTATATGACACATGTTTTGTAGGCAGTGGTAAAAATAGATTTCTATAGGGAACTCAAACAGACACAGGAAGACTCAAAATGTCTTCTGGAAGACAAGCAGTATGAAAGACAGAGCATTCATACACTTCAAAGCAATGTTGTCATGGTTTTGGCCCTACACAACCTTGAGCTAGTACATCTTGATACAAGCTAAAAGGCTGACAATTAGATACAAAAATGCTTCAACAAAATGCACAGAAGCTGTTTGCCAAGTGTCTTGGTGTGCCACTTCTCATTGTGATGCAGTCATTTCAACCTGATTATATTTAGATCTCAAAAAGTCTAAATGTAATTATTATAAAGCCAGTGGCAATAGCGTGCCAACAAAGCACTGACAAGGAGAGAAAAAAAGAGGTGGGTACATCAGTACATTAGCAAATGGCTGTGAGGCATGTTTGTGTGACACAATGATAAATATTAATAGATGTGTTAACATACAGCAGGTTATCAGATTCTTATTATTAAACAGTTTTGATTGCCATTTATCTAACTGGATAAACACACCAATTAGAAAACAAAACGATATGCAAATAAAGCAACTGTGGCTTTTATTAGACCATACCGTCAGCAAGATCTGTCTTCTGTCTCACATTTGTCACCGTGGGTGTTAGCCACAATGCTCCCTCATCCCCCTCTGCCTTCTCTCAAAGTCTGTCACACTGTTTCTCTACCTCTGGCAGTGTTTATTGTATAGGTACCTCTTGCTTTCTCCCCTCTGCCTTGCATAAAAGACAAACTCTGTTTAGGATTTTTTTTTTTTAAGTTACTGAATCATTAGCCATATAATAATGTAACACTGGATGCGCTCAGACATTTTGACCTAGGAGAAAAATAAGCCAGGGGCAAATTGGAGCTGAACAAAACATTAGTTTTATATGTCTGTTGTCTTGGTAACAAAGATGGAGAAAAGTCAACTAGTGAATGACATGTTTTAAATTGTGTATTTTGGGAAGAGTTCATTGTTTTCTGTGCAAAGCACAGATGTTAAAACATGCAACCACCCACTTACACAATTTGACAAAAAACGCAGAAAATCATACTCTGTAGGTGACTTCCCTTTGCATTTTTAATTTTTGAAGGGAATATTTCTTATCAAGCTGTTGTCCGCTCCCTTCAGCTCCAACTATCTCTCTTCCTTCTCGCATATTGATCTCGCTCCCTGTTTATCTCTTTCTCACATTGACAAGTTTCTCTATTTTCATTTTGTCTTGACCCGTTTTAAAGAAATAACTGTCGAGTAGACAAGGTAGGAGTGTCTTGTGCATATGTGAAAACATGAGTTTATGTGTGTGTAGCTGTGGATGTACAAATGCACATGAGTATTGCGATACAGAGATAGGTATTCTTACTGGGAGATTAATTATCTTGATTAATAATTCAGGTGATAATATCCCTGCTTTTTCCACTTCTTTTTTGCACTACATATGCCTTTTCATTTATTACTTCATATCCTAATTTTTTATTTTATTAATCCCCTTGGGGACATTTTTCTAGGAAATGCCTTCATAAAAAAGAATCATATGGTATCATAAACAATGTGGCATTCTGTACTATCTTTGACTGAGTAAAAAGTCATTTTACTTGCTCCAAATCTTAGACATTTTATTACATGAAACATTTTTGTAGCTAGATAATATAGATAGAGCAGTGCTGTACAGTGTTGTATGTAATCTGCTGTAGTTTCTGCAAACTGCTAAAAAGTGTCAGTTAAGGTCACACAAGAGTGTTTAATTGTATCTCTGCTGGTATCTGTGGTTATAGGGGAATGAAGTACGCTGCCTCTTCATACATATTATATGAGCAAATGACAGATAGATGGGATCAATACGCCAGGCCATATTGAATGACTGTAGTGTCTCATAATGACTGCTGGTCTTGGCTTAGCCTTTCATAGATGAGGACACAATGCACAGAATCAATTTAGAAATTACACACATATGCAAACACATGCTCATCTCTTGAGTGAGGTACAGTGTGAAATTTATATAATGCTCGTAGGTGATGTGACACTCTAGTTGAAAGTAAAGTAAAAATAATCAGAGTTGTTTCAATGTTAGGTTTATTTTATTTTATGGTGTATTTCAGTTGTTTTTGGAAACAGATTGTCAGACTGATGCAATATTCAACAAGTTTATTAACTTTTTTCTATGTATCATGAATATTTTTAGGTTGAGTTTGAAGTTGAGATGTGAATTATGTTCACAAACAAATCCAAGTGTGAAGTTCCCTCTCAAAGAGCTGGCATGAAACCTCTACTTGTCTATTTATGGAGAGAGCACTGTTTCCTCTTTTCCCTCTATGTCTACCCTCCAACCTTCCCAAGTGTCATGTTGTCATGCCAACATCTTTTCTAAACTAGGAGACAGGAAATGATTGTGCACCAAATGTACACATACACACACACACACCTGGATACAAGTAAAAACAAACATCCACACCCACCGACTCAAAAACTCACAAAAACAAGTGCTTACATATGCAAACACAAATTAGTACTCAGTTATTTAATACATTGTTTGATGAATACACTTAGTAAATGTGTAATTTCCCTAAACAACAAAATAGTTTATTTGCATTAATTCTTGGCTTTGACAAGAAAAGTAAAATAATGCTAAATAAAGAATTCTCAACACAGATATCTATTTGCCTTTTCTGAACTGACTCTACTACTACTTCATGTACTGTAAGCATGTAAGAATATTGAATAATAAGAGAGTGATATAAAAGTCTATAGAATTTGAGTAACAAAGGGTCAGTCATCTTAAAAATGCACCATAATAGATACTTTACCATAGTTTCAACACAACAGATGTCATGCTGCAATTCTTCACAGTGTGCCCTTGCATCTCTGACAAACAGCCATAAGTTGATATACATTACACAACAGCATTACAAGTAATGCAAAGGAACAACTGAGGACATTTTCATTCATTCAGCATGAATGTTTGACATACATTTTGATATTGTGACTGACATACAATTGAGAAGGATATGAGGTTTGGTGAATTGCAATGCTTTTGTAACATGATGAGACAGACAAGTGAAGTGAGCATTCAAAGGCAACTCAAGGTTGTGCTAGCAGGGGCTGAAAAATCCCTGCTAGACTTTATTTGATATAGGAAGGAAGTGGGAAGGTGATATTGATGTGACTTCGGAGAAGAATGCGATGTGGTGGCAGACAAGAGGCAGACAAACGGAAGTGGACAGATGCTTATTGTGTGCTAAGGAAGCAAAACAATAGTTAGGACTGAATGGTCCGGCTGATTTTTGTAGTTTGTATGTACAAAAATCTGAAGATATGAGCAATAGCTGCAAGTGCCTGTCATGGCTGAGAGCAGAAGAAAAATAAATCCCTTAAGTTCCCTCTTGATAAATATTAAATTATAGAGATTGATTTTGAAATAATATACACATCAAAGCAACATAGTCATTTGTCTGACATATGGAAATAAAGTGTTTCTTCAATTTAAAAAAAAGTTAATTGTGTGTTTTATCATTTTGAAGTTAATTTATTCTGGCTAGCAGGTGGAGCAGGTAGTACTGAAGGTGGCCTGCCTGCAGTGATACGATTGCAGCTCTTGTCTTTGGCTGTAGGAGTCCGCATTGATAAGTCTACAATCTAACTTTCTGCCTCTGCCTGGAATGTGTCTGACAGGTCCCACTTTTGGAGAATCCCACTAAGCATGATCATGTGGGTTTGTGTTTGTTGTGAGTGACTTACAAGCCTGATCCATCTAATATGTTAACATCTAAAAAGGTATGTTGCAGGGCATGTCAGAGCACCGACAGGTGTCTTAAGCTGTAACTCTATTGCCTAATCCCTCTTTAGGCCCACTTAGGCTTCATCAGTTTTTTCCTAAATTTCCTGCCTTTGGCAGTTGTCAAGATAGCAGCTAAAAGTAAACCCGAAACAAGGCTTCCCTTTAACCCACATACAGTATTAGGATGTGGCTTTTCAAATTGTATCTATGTATTTACAGCATGGCACACCACAGCCATGGTAATAGCAGCAATTTCATATTCATACTGTATGTGTGTGAGAAAGAAAGAGTGTGAGTTTATATGCAGTAAAATGCCTAGGCGCTTCATCTTTCATGACTTATAGTATACCAGGCTGCAATCCATTTGGTAACCTCCCAATAGTTGACTCATAACAAAGGCCCTTCTCCTCTTCTCGCTCTCTCTCCTCTCTCTCACATACACATTATCATGAATCAGCTGATGGTTAAAAGCAAAAAATTATATTTATGACTGTATACACATCATTCCAAGGCTCATTATTCTAAAGCCTGTCTTGGTAGGATTAATATAAGGCCCTGCAGTGTGTTTGTGCACGAGTGTGTGTATGTTTCCTGCAGTGGTGTGGAGTTTGTGGACTGGTGGAGGGTTGATTGATTTGATAAAAATGAAAGCCATTGATTCTGTCATGAATTTACAGCACCTCATTTACATAATTCAGAAAGCTGAGTTGCATCTTAGTACAGACATTAATGGAAACAGCAGTCCCCCAAATACACACACACAGAAACTTACATCAACCAAACTGTCGAAATGAACCCCATGAAATAAATGTTTACTAAGCAGCCAGATGGTGACATATACTAATTACATTTGACATGCATGCTTGAAACTCAGCACATGTATGTATACACACACACAAAAATTATTTGAAGCCTTGCTACATTGAAGCTAACAATGGTAAATTACCAGCTTTATTTAATGAACCACAGCTATAATGATGGATGTGTGAATAAGAAGAAATTAATTATGGATCACAGATTCATACAATTAATACTACTCAATGATCAATGATGTTTAAGTCTTTCTGGTTCTAGGTTTAGCACTACTTGCCTGAGCTTGAATATGACAGAATTTCAAGTGCCCACCTTACCATAAATACCCACTGCACAGGAATAGTAACAATCACAAGTTACCTAAATCACACAGTAAATAATCTACTGATAAAAGCACAAGAATGAAATAAAACTGATGTTAGTTTGTGAATGCATCTCTGTTCTGTGTACTTGTTGCCATGACACTGAATCAGGCTTCAAGTGTACAAGTTTCCCTCACATCACACCTGCTGCTTCTGTCAGTTAGCTTACACAGCAGTGCAATATTAGTAATGCATAAACAAAACAATGTCTACATCAAGAACTGCAACACTTACTCACTCAGTTGAGATATTCTGCTGCTATTGCTGTTATATGGAGCTAGAACAGCAATTTTTAAGTTTGGCATTGAAAATAAAATTTGGCAAAGCCTCAGCTGAAATAGTAAACATTAGCTCTGAAGAAAAGTATTAATTCTGAAAAAAACAACAAAACAACTATACTGAAAATTTAAACAATTTACAATTGTATCAAAAGCCACATCTTGACTGCTTCATTTCACAAACAAACGCTAAACAACAGTACATTTCCTTCTTGATGCTTATAGTCCTGTTTTTGTGTTAGTTTAAAATGTACTGTTTTATACAGACAGTGGTTTTTAGCCTACCATTATAATTCAACTGCTTCAGACTAAGTCTGCCAAAATGACCTGAAGTTCAGACCTCAAGCCTAGTTTGATCCGTGTATTTTTGCATATATATGTATAATATTTTGTCTGTTTCCTTGATTGCTGGTAATCAGGTAAGTGATAACACCAGGGAAGGGATTATTTAGGAGACCTGTCTGTTGTGTCTCTTGGCCAGATTGTTGCCTCATACTTGGTGGTAACTCTGCAGCCAGCCTCCTGCCTGTTTACCTGTTTTTTTCTCTGCTCTTATCTGCTTTCTGACTGCAGTCTTCTGAAGACCTGTTGCTTTTGTTTGCAAACCTTATTACCTGATTGCCTGAATTACTACCTGGATTTTGACCTTGACACTGGACCTGTCATCTCCTTGGGTCTCTAAGTCCCCAAGCTCTTTTTGTTACCTGATTTGGAAATATCTTGAATATATTATTTTGTTGAAGAAACTCTTGCTTTCACTTTTCATTATTATTGCTGCTCTCAGTGGAGCACAGAATATAAATTGTTAAGTGCAGACTCTAACTTACCTGTTATTTAGTGTTGTCCTCCTCCAGTTTTTCTCCCAGGTGGCGGACGCCAATCCTGCTGGGCACAGCCATCTTATCCACCTACCCACCTGTCTACCTACCTGTCTATTCACCTGCCACTCTGCCAGCCGGTCCTCTCTACTCCTGTATTTACTCGCCTGCATTCTGGACACCAATAACAGAGCAGCGACATTATCTTCAGCCCTCATCTGAACTGGTCTGCTCTATACTTACCTTCGTCCACCTTTCACCACAATACAAAGTAAGAACATCCTTGTATTAAATTACCATCTTAAACTACTTAAACAATAATTGTACTGAAAATAATAAATTTCAGAGTTGTAAACTTTTTCAGTGTTGGAAATGGCAATGCTACTACACCCTAAATATGTACATTTAGATTTGTTCTTCTAAATACATTGTAGATAAAGTACATCACAGCATGTTGTCATTTACCTCATATTTACAATTAGGGTAAAAAAGTAATACCAAGTACCACTTTTATTGTAAAATATTGTTAACATGGCAAGTTTACTATGTGAGTGAAAATACAGATTATTATAACTGCATCAGTAAGGGAAAATAAATATCTTGGTTGCAGAAATCCTCCCTAGAAGAGTTGTTGGTGAGGTTCTCCATCAAGTTCCACCAGCTGTGAGATATGTATTAATATATTGTCATATATGTTCCATTTATGTAGCACATATCACATAACACATTTATGTATGTGTATGTGTGTGCGTGTAGGCTGAGACAGCATCATTTTCTGATGGTTGAAACTGTGATTTTGACAAACTTATGCAAATATTCAGACAATACTCATTCAGATGGAGATGGTCTAGCATTCTACAGCCTCTGTGAGGATGTGAGACAGCAATAGGTGGATATGCTCCACAGTCAGTTTACTGTCCTGGTGAAGTTCATTAACCAAACAGTGGTACTCTCTCCCAGCTGTGTCCTCATTTGGTTTATGTTGTGGACCATGTCTGTGTAGCAAAATATCGTTAGCAAGTAAGCTAACATTAGCGTCCAACTGTTCCCCGACTGAAAATGGGAACATGTTGACGCTGTCATCTCATTATAACATGTCTGTATTGTACATGCCTACATGAGAAACCACCTGTGGACTAAATCCAGTCAAAATATCTCCTAACCCTCTCACCTGAGAGCCCTCCCTGCCTCACTGAAAGTAGCAAGAGAAACCACTTAAATTGGGAAAAGAAAGTGACAAGACCATTGAAACAAATTCAAAAGACATAAAAAAAAAAAGGGAAAGCATGAACAAGCATGTTTTTTATTCAAAGCTTGGAGTTATTTTTTTAGACCTGTCTTTTATTTTTCAGTGCAGCTTTTTTGGAGTACTAATACTTTTCTCAGTGACAATACAACCTTTTAAGATTCCTTTTGTCAGTTGAGGCTTTGTCTTCAATACCACAATGTATTTTCAATGCTGAAACAAGTCACTATTCTATCTCAATACAGTTTACCTTTCTGCTCATCTATACAAATATATCAGCTTAGCTGCACTGAGGGATATTTTTTATACATATTAGCTTGATCATTATTATTGCTGCCTAATTAATTTTCCCATATGGTCAATGTCCATCTTGATGGTGTAACTAACCCTCCTGGATGGCATTGTTATGGCCCTCAAAGAGGTTTGTTATTCCAAGAGGACTGAAGGGGGACATTTGGCAATGAGACGCTCTTCTGTTTGGTGGTGATAGTGTAGCGGTCCTGGAAAGAATCACTTCCTACTCTGCCAAAAGGGATGCACTGTAGCTGCCATGTGAGCATTATTGCTTAGCAGTAGGTCCCAGATGTGCAGCTGGGTCTCTGGTACAACATGTAGTAAAGCATGAAGGATACACAAAATGAAATGTGCCATCAACTGATTCTAATTGACTAATAAGGTATTTATTTTGTGTAAAAATAAGAATCATCTGTAGATACATTTTATATGGTTTATAATTATAGAAGATTTGTGTTTTTATTTTATGAATAAACAATAGAAGAAATGTGCTTTCCAGAAACAATACATATGCCAGTTCAACATTTTTCTATGTTGAGTATATGTGCTCAGAAATCATAGTTTGACGTAAGCTCAAGGAAAAAAAGGCATATTGACACTGAGTTATATACTATACAACTATGCATTAAAATGAAAATTAAATTAATAAAGTATTCATTAAGTGTTTGTATGAAGTTTATGAATTGGACAGGAGGACCTAGTTTTTCTGACAACTATATTAATACAGACTTATAACACACTAATAAACAGTACACTGCTTAGAAATGTTACAGTTAAATGGGGGCTCAAATGAAATAATACCTAAAATACAACTTTAAACATGACATTACACGGTGAGCATAAATCCAAACACATTGACAAACACACTGTACACACTTTTTTTTAGTCAAACATCTTCATGGCATGCAAGTAAAGCATATTTACCCTGGGGCGTCAAGACACAACATAAAGTATAAAATGAAAAGACAGAGAGATAAAACAAGGCAGTGATAGTTAGAGCTCACCCACCCAGTTATCACCCAGTCATACACAGGCAGCAGAGAAAGCGAGAGATAGCCGCAGAGAATGAATGACAGATGAATGAATGATGCTGTGAAGCCCTCTGTGTTGCTCTAATTGGATTTAAATGGGCTGCCATAGTGCATAGTGACGAAAAAATACTGAAGACTGTTGCACATGCGTGTACACACATACTGGATACACACACACACACACAACAACAAACTTGGACAACCCCTGAATTCTTAGAACAAGAACAAAAAGATTGATTTCAAATGATTCATATGAAACAAGAACATTATGCACAATAACAATATGCATGTATACCAATACAGCTCATTCACTGTCAGTCAGTACATTGCTGTTTTGTGTAACAAAAGATGAAAAAGCTTCAGTCAAAAAGAATGACCACAAAAGCATATGAAGCTTCAGCTCAATTACTATGACTCTTGAAAAAAAATACTACTACTATACTATTGCAATTTAATTAATATTTATAAGCTTCACAAAGGATACCTGAAGAAAGCCTTAGTTTTTCCATCAAACCATCTTTTTCATGCTCATTTCATAATTAATACTCATTTCATGATAGGAAATACAATACTTACAAGTTATAATCCATTTATTTTCACAAATCCCAAACCTTCGACAGGCAGCAGTCTGAGGCTTCATTGTCTGTGCTGTGATATGTTGGCATTTAGTACATCAACTTGATATGCGCTTTCCTGTTCAATATGTATTTTTGTACAACATAGTATGGCACAAATGTGGGAGGGCACAGTAGCAAAATTAAATGCATGTAAATGCTATATCATAAGGCAAGGAGCTGGTATTTACTGTGAATAAAATCATGGAGACAAGAGCACCCAAAGATCACAGACAGTCTAGAAGTGTAACAGATTTAGCAAGGAGTAGGACGCAAATGCAAAACACAAAGAGAGGTGGGTTAAGTGTGTTGTTAAGTGGCTTTTAATTTAACACAAGGAGTTACAGAGCTTGTCTTCACAAAAGGCAGCAAAAATACTAGAGAGGCAGGTCATTCTACACATGCCAAAAAACTATGCAAAAACAAGGTCAGCAAAACTAAGCAGGCAGCAAGGTAAACAAAAACAAAGTGGTTCAGAACATGAGTTCTCACATAAGCCCCAAACAAAAGCAGAAGCAGCAAACAGCAGACATCCAGACTGGAGTCAGGAGTAAATCTCAGGAAGTACACTGTCAATCTAACACTGGGTGTTGTAGAGCAGGGGCTTATAAAGAGGGTGGAATCAGGTAAGTGAAGACAGGTGTGGAGGTGTGGCTGGGGATGATTAGCACCAAGCAGATGAAGCAGGCAAGCATGGGAGGGGGATGGGCAGGATCTGCAACAAAAGGAACAACACAAGAGGGAGCAGTGTTGCCAGATATTAAATGTTGAAGTATCGTACCAGCAGCTTAAAATTATCATATTTTGAGGAAAATTATCGTACACACACAATTTACATTCTGACGTGGCTCAGACAATCTGCTTCAATAACACATTATCATAGACTGTGCATATTATAGTCTATAATGCAATTTTTACCTACAGAACGGTTGTAAACTCACCCCTGGGCAGAACAGTGCCTGTACCTGTGTGGAGTGCAGTCCCTACACTGAACAGCCCAGAATATCAGTCATAGCGTTACCAAGTGATTAGCTGTAAATGCACGTGAGACGATTGCGCATAAACAAGCCAAGTATGTCTGCGCAGGATGAAAAAAAAAAAGTCTGTACCTTGTAGTGCTAATGAAATAACTTAGCCATAAAATGAAGGGGTCAAATTATCGTACATTATGGGATTTTTGGAATTATTGATCGTACATCGTATTATCATACGTCTGGCAACACTGAGAGGGAGTAAGAGGAAGAATGGTTTCAAAATAAAAACCTGACCAGAAATAAACCATGACAAGTAGATGTTTCAGGATTCACATTGGGACTGTACATCAGCTACAGAACAGAGGCACATAAAATAAATAAGTGATTACACCAGTAATATGAATGAAGAATAAAGGAATTGAGCAGACAGTGTTACATGAATGCACATATCTATCTCACTATTCAGACAGAGGAAAAATTGACCCACTGTGACAAATAGTACAATCAAAACCCTATTGAAACTTATTCCACACATATGATTTCCCAGAACACTTGTTGAACAATAGAACATCAAATGAAAAATTTTATACCCTGATTACAGTAATAAAAGATGCATGAGATGGCATGGCACTGTTGAGACTGAACTTTGCTGAATTATGTCTAACTCTTCAACCTCTCGACATAATTAATAATGTGTCTTTTACTCTTTTGCATATTATAATTACAGTTATACTGTATACACCTGTTGGCCTTGTACTGTACTGTAAATCATCTTTTCTCTATTGAATATACTGGCTGACATCAAGGCATGGTGCGATCATCTGAACAAAGACTATTCTATTCATTTCAGGTGTATAAGTCAAGCATGATTATTGCTTATTAAGATTATTCACTCTTTTATCAACAGGGAATTATATCAAAGATATATTTTTCCTTTGAATAAGGTTCCAAATGCTCTGATTTCCTTTCATTAAAGCAGCCTGTCAGCTTACACAAATGGCAGCAGCATAACTCTTAACAAGACCCAAAAATGTAGATCATATATCCAGATTCCCATGGGATTTGCCCACACCACATCAGTTCTGGAACACCAGGGTTATTAGATGTCCCAATTAAAATGGGACAGACTCAATTTTAATGCATTTTTATCTGTATGTTGACAAGGACACTGTTCATCCTCTCATTTAGACCAAATAGAAGTTTTGATTACCATAAATATCCAGTAGTAATTGTTGTTTTAATTTTGCTAAATTAAATCAGAAACATGAACAGGTTATGTCACAGGTATTTCATAACTGTTTGTCTGTCTGTACTTTTGTACCAAACATTTCTTAAATTGTTATGTAAATAAAATATATTAAGGTCAGTAAAATGCATTGCAGCAGGACAAGGATGTTTTGACTCGTCTCTTGTTTCAAGCCTGTGTACTATAAATTATATGTACATATAACTAAACTGCAACAGCAAATATGTTTCATAGAAAACATAACATCACTGTCTGTCTTTGAATTAAGGAAGTTTATTGATGGGAGCAGATTTTCAAAGAGGTAGTGACTGAGATGGATGGTGACTGTACAAAGTGCACAAAGTCTGTGATTAAGAATAGGCAGTAAAAGCAATTTGGTTAAGGTTAGAAAAAAATTATAGTTTTGATTAACTGTAAATAAACATGTTGTGTCTGAAGTCACCGTCACTTACTTTTCTGTAATAAACCAGACCATAGTCTTTTATTCCCCTAACCAAGTGCTGTATAAACATAACCATAAAAACCTTTAATAATATGATGTCCCTACAAATGTATAATGTATATAATAACTTGCCAAATAGCCTGTGTAAACTAATGCCATATCCTCATTATGTTAGTAGAAAAGTACTCTACAAAACATATTTGCTGATGTTTAGTTGTATATAAACATAATTTTAAGGAGACAGAGATGCCTTTGCAGTAATCTCCCATGGCCTTTCACTGTGAGAAATTTTCATTATACTAAATTGTTTAAAAGATATGAGACAACATTATTGGTTGAGAAGACCATTCATTACTACACCCTTCAAATTATATTCCACTTTAGTCAGCCTTTTCCAAATGCCACTCGTGTGCCTACATTGCAATGAAAATGAAAAGTTCATTCGAATGTGGTCTTTGCAATAACATTATTGCACTGGCCATTGCAATTGCATGATGAAATAGCACCCATACAGTTTTGAGTCACGTAGGGTATATTGATCCTGACATTTAGGGAAATAATTATATTAATTTAATTATTCCATTTGCTAGGGAATGTATTGATCAAAAATAAATGCATGCAAAACTAGACAAAATTGTGGGTAAACACCAGGGTACTGTACAACATTTAAAATTGTCTATAACTCAATACTGTAACTGTTGTATTCACTTTGCATGAAAATGGCCAACCAAGGTCAGTTGGCTTGGGGCTAGTGGAGTGAGAGAGTTGATGCTAATCACTCCACTATATCAAGCCAAATGTTCGTCTGTGTGCGTGTGTGTGCGAGCACATGAGAGAGAGAGAGACAGAGAAAAGAAGGAACATGAGACTAATTTTATGAGACTCATAAAAAGGAAACAGAATACAGTGTGTGTGTCATTACAATTACGTAGGCTGTATGTAAACTGCTAGCTCAGTCAACCCTGATTCAAGACACATATCACCATAGAATCTGAGACAAAAGGACACAGTCAGAATATCTTTAAAGCACACAAAGCGAGTGGCAGAGGGGAAACAGCAGGAAAAAATTGAGTCATAGACAGGAAGAGCAGAAGTGATTTAAAAAGGCAGAGAGGCAGACACTGATAGAGATGATCTGTACACTGTAACTGTAAGAGTGAGGAATCAAAGGAGAGAGAGGCAGTCTGAGTGAAATAAAGGAATGAGGTGGTGTTGTCTTCCAGAGGATGGAGTCATTTTCTCCAGACACAATATTCCTATTGCAGTTAAGCATCATGGGAAACCGCTGACAGAGTAATGGATCACTACTTGATGGAAAAACGAAAGTGCACTTGTGCATATGCACACACACATAAAAGAAACAAAGGTAGAGACAGCATAAGCATAATTTCAAAAGCTCACACTTTCAATGTTCATCCCACAGCCTCTTGTTTTGCAGTGGCTCCACCTTCCAAACTGTGTGCATCAGTTTTTGTAAACAATACAATTTGCAAGTAATCAGGTTGTACTTATGAGGTAATTTATTGCCAATTATTTCAGGCTGGATTTTCAACTTTAACAGCTGCTAAACTGGATAGATAAACACTAGCACTTATGTACACCATATACACTGTTCCACACATTTGCATTCAATTCAGTTCATTTATATATAACCAAATCACAACAAAAGTCATCTCAAGACCTTTACGGAATATAACAATATAAAATTAAGCAGAAACCCAACAGTCCCACTTGAGCAAGCACTAGGCAACAGTAGAGAGGAAAAACTCTGCTTAACAGAAGAAACCTCCAACAGAACCAGGCTCAGGATGGGTGGCAATCTGCCTCGGTCGGTTGGGGTGTGTGGAAAGAAAAGAACGTTAGTGCACACACATACAAAGCATTGTTACAATTTCCAATTTATTGTAGTAAATCTGCACTGGCTGTTGTCTATCTACCTAGAAGAGCTCATCCTGCCAACAGCTCTGAATTGAGCTGACTGAGCTTCAGAGCACCTTAAACCTCTGTGTCAGACACCTGAGGTGCACCCCGAGGTGTACCAGTCACGGCTTCTATCCTGCTGCACTATGATTTCTGCCGGAGCAGACCTCGTCTAAGTTGTCTTAGAAGAGGGGATAATGTGTAGTCAGGTTCTGAAGCTCAACGGTTAATGGTTTCAGCTCACAGCAAGGTTTGAATCTCTGCTCTGCTCACACCATACTTAAGGCAGGTGAATGGAAGATCTTAAAATACCCCTCAGTTTGATTTTGTTTGTGCATTTTAAAATCATCCAGTCCAGGGTGTTTTTCCTGACTTGTCTACGACTGGCTCAAGTGACCCTGTGACCCTGAAAATGAGTAAGCGGGTATGGAAAATGAATTAAAGCTACCTGGTTGTACTGTATTGTCTCAACAAACTGCTCTGGGCTATTATTGTTTCTCTTCAGCCCTCTGCTGTGCTTAAATATCTCTGACCTGCATTCATGTACACTGCCATACACTCTAACTCTATACACACTGGAACATGCTTATGGGCATATTATATGTTAAACATTAGCTTACTTATTATTCCATCTGATTATATGACCTGATAGTGGCACCGTGTAAAGTACAGTATATAAACCTCCTTCTGCTGTCTATTTTTCAAGTTGCATGTGCATGTTTGTACGTTTAGTAATTCAGAGAATGCATGATTACCAATGTTTTGAGTTGAAATATTTGAGTAGATTTTTTTTTATTTCCACCTTTTAAAACCCCCTTAAGGCAGTCGTTTTCAGTGAGTCACTGAGGCTTTTGGTCTTGAGTCTAAATGTTTTTTTCTGTGAAGCCAACGCTCCATTTTCATCTATGCAACAGCTGCTCGCAAACATGCTAAAGCCGCTGCCGGTTAACATCAACGTCGCCAAAATGCAAATTTATTTTTCCTTTTTTAATTTTTTCCACTGTGTGTCAGAACAGAATCTTGTGTGCAGATAATTCAACTCTACAAACTAAGTTGACTCTCAGATATGGGAGTTTGTACTTTAATATGTAGTATTTCAAATGCAATATTAATTAATTTTGAAAATATACTTTGAAATATATATGTAAAGTTCTTATAACATTATTGATTTTAATTTATTTATTTACTTTAGTAAGTAAGTTTGACATTTATTGGTGTTGTATTTGTCTGTGTCTTCTCCTTGTAAGTCGCTTTGGATAAAAGCGCCAAATAAAGTAAAGTAAAGTCTGTGGATAGGCTTCTGTGATAGTAAGTTGTCTTTTTTCACTTTATGAAATGCTATACAATACTTCTCAATTCATCTCCATTAGAGAGAGAGTTTTCAATACATTAAGTAGGGTAAGCCATAGAATTCTTAAAAAGTATTCAATCAAATTTTATTTATTTTTTATTTAGATTTTAACCTTTACTTTTCAGGGTAGCTTCACTGATAAACTATTTTGCATGAAAGCCCTGATCACATTCACAGTGACACATGCACCTGAAAGGTGCCCAGTACAAATACAGACTGACCTGTGGCCACTGAGCAGCACCACCGGAATATTTGGGATCGGAATGTGTTAAGATGTTCACTTGCCCTAGACCAGATTTAAACTTCATTTTGCAAACAATCCAAGTAAGAAACCTCTCGAATTTTGGGAGAGATATCAGCTATTCTTCCTTGAAGGGTGTTTCTAATATAGCCTGGTGAAGCTGTGGCTGTGGGCTGACAACTGTGTTCACTGAGTGGGAGAGCAGCCACAAGTCTCCATCGCACAGCAGCCAGACTGAAACGGGTACCTGACTGCATAAATCCATGCCAGTATGTGAAAATAGAATAGTTTATTTGTTCTGGTGAGTTAGTGCATCTCACCAACATGCTATGCTAGGGATGCCTAGTTTTGTGTATTTCTTTTCTCTGTTAATCACTTGTAATTTTGATATTATTTAGTTTCAGTTTACATTTTTCAGTTTACTTAACCTCTGTGTCATTATGTTAACTATATGACTGTATTACACAAGAGCATCTGCTTAGAAAATCTAGAGAATGAGAACTCCTTGTGTTGGATGCTCAATTTGCTGTATGCTGTAAAATTACATCTTGGCCTGCAAACTAAACACTTTCCCTTTCTTGACAGCAGCAGCAGCAGTCTCCATGGGGATCTTTGTCTAATTTCCAAATAGACAACATCTAAGACAACATTTTATGTATTTTTAAACTATCCACACAGTACCTCACATCACAGCACAACCACATTAGACACTCAGCATGTAATAACTTGTGTTTCCACCTACAGATAGGGGAAAATAATTTTATCAGCCTTTGTAAATTATGATGCTCTCTGGCGCGGGGATACAAATACATTTTGCTCCCTCACACACAGAAATGCAGATGGACAGCTTAGCATAAAATAACAATTCAGTATGGTTACAGCAATAAAGCAATGAGGTATCAATAATCACTGAATTTTTAATTAAACGTTTGTTTATTATAAACATCAAACATGTAAACATCATCCACACATTTAAGGGATCAGGTCACCTGATTATCAAAGGTTCAAGGACCAACATACACACTCATTTGGTCGGTGAGTCACACAGGAAGTATACATAATCATTCACAAATCCCATTTGTTAAAACAATTTTAATAGATTCTGACTATCAGACACATACAGAGGTCAATAATAAAAAGAACTAAATAAATAACTCTTTATTAATCCCCTTGAGGGAAATTCTTGTGGACAGGCTTCCCCTCAAGGTGCCAAGGGTTCAGAGTTTAGTGTCCAGTCCAGGGAAACTTTGACATGTGGCCAGGAATCAAAAAATGTCTATTTATTTTTAACATGTTTAAGTAGCTTTTCTTCTCTGAATACATGGATGGAGCATAGTCACAGCACTGTAACAGCAGGACTGATAAGTGGGGCGAGAGACAGACAGAGCAAGAGAGAGCAAAGAGACCAGCATGCATGCTTCATTCAAGAACAGGCAGATGGACAGAAGACAAACAGACAGACAGATGGTGCTTCTTTTAGGAAAAGCAGGCTTTGATGGGATGGACAAACAGAGTATCAGACCGTCCGACAGACTTACTGACAGAAACTCTGCTGGGATGCCCTAATGGGAAGATAGAAAATTGAACAGGCTTGACATTCTGATGTAGAAATGGGGTTGTGATGCCCGAGGCCAGGTGAAGAGAGGACACTGTATCTCTGAAGACCATCGACATGGGGAAGAACTCAGAAAAGTGTGTATGCAGATGTGTGTGCGTTTGTTCATGCACTGGTCCACAAGTGTATGTGTGTGTATGTGCGTGCGTATCTAAAACTGTTTTGACCATTACCGAGGTACTAGATAAAAATAGTGAACATGCTGTTAAAAAAAGGTGCTAAAAGACTAAAATTACAAATGGCAAAGGATTTGTACATTTAATGCACATGCACACAGAGACACACACACACACACACAGGGCAGAAGGACAACAGGGACATCTGTTCAACAGTTTTATCTTACTCCCAGCACAATGTTCTAAAGGGACACAGTGATGTATAAAGAGCAACTACTAACTTTATTTTTTTAAAATCTCTAAAAAAGAGCTCCAAAAAAAAACCTTTCACTCCCATAAGCCCACTATGAAAGACAGATTTTACTCATTAGTTAATGAAAGCCACATATAAGTACTGTATGAAATAGTTAAGGTAAGCAATAAGAGGGGTATTAGGGAGGTGGAATGTATTTGCTGCTCAGCAAAAAGTTTTGTTTTTTGACCTTGCTGAATTTTGAAGTGAACGGTTTTGAGGCCTGTTCCTATTAAGCAAAAGTATAAACATCCATTTGAAGCCTTAATAGGGAGTTGTGGAATTGCTGCTTGTGTGGTTAATGTCTGCGTGTGTGTAAGTGTATATGTGTGTGTACTGAGTCCCCCACAGGCCCTTAAGTGGTGTGTATTTATAGAGAGTGTGTCTCTCTGAGGCCCAGAGGCTGGTTATATGAGCCCCTTCTAATGGCTAGGAGGAGAGGAAACATCCACAGTCATGTTCCCACAAAAAAGATACACAAGCATGCACACACGGGCATACACACATACATGGATAATAGATAAGACAGATAGACGTGCTGTTGTTATGTACTCTCTTGGATAAACTCTGGCCTCTGAGGGTGGAGTTTTGACCTTTTAAACATGAAAAAAACGCATACAATCAGGATAGGTCTATAGGTTTCAAATAATGCATCTGCAGCACACTGCAGTACTGATAAAATGTAGAATTTAATTTAATCTTATAATTTAATCTCCTGTATTCTTCTTTCATCTTTTCATCCTGTGTAGCTGTGTAAGTGGCTTTGGGCAGGAGGAGGGCAGGGATCTCAGCTGACAAAATGGAAAACCTCATGTGCACCTCTTTACATCATCCCTGTTCCTGTCTACCATGGCTTGTAAAGACAGGTGTTGGTTGCTCTTGTCCTTCAACTGCACCAGGGTTACATACAGTAAATGAAGAAAGAGAAGAGCCATATGGCTTTATTTGGATCTGTTCACAGGCCATCCAGTGTGTGTGTGGAGGGGTGGAGGATTGGTATACAGCTGTGTGTGTAATGCTGTGTTTGATCTGTACGCAGGCCAGGCAGCAATGAAACAGTAGCAATTTAACTGATGCTCCCACCATATGGTTAGAGTGATAGCATTAGATAACCTGCGCTGAACTTGAAAAAGAGACAGAGGGAGATAGAGGGGGTAGCGTGGACCAGAGCTAGAGGGCAGGATTTGTAAAGCAGCACCAATATGGTACACTGGTATGCAAGTCACACACACACACACACACACACACACACACACACACACACACACACATACAAACACATGGAGTGCATGAGAATGCACACAGATGCTACAAAATGCCCCAACAACTGTGGCACATAAAGGCAAATGAATGTGTGTGATCATCACACTGACTGAAGTGTAGTTGCAGGGAAATACTTGCAGGCTTGTGCACAGGTATGCGTGTGTGGGTGTGCTTGTCTACTGTAGCTATCTTTGTGACAGCCAGTGTTTGAGTTTTATATCTTGTGAGTGAGGACATTTTGGTTGGGCCTCACATTCTGACACAGACTCACAGGGTTATTTGAGGATTAAGTTTTGGTTTTAGGGTTAAGGTTAGAATTAGGCTTTAGGTGTAGTTATGATGGTTGAAGTTAGGGTAAGACACTAGTGATTGCATCGTGTTATTGATTGTCCTAACAAAGGCAGGAGTACAAAGATGTGGGCAGTTGCATGTGCATGCATACACACATGGATCCATAAACATACTGTAAGTGCAGAGATATTCTGTGTGTTTCAGCAATCTGGGTGATTTATGCCTTGAAAACTGCAGTGTTTTAGGTGGGATCTCTGGGAATTCACTGCCATATGTCCTCATTTTACTCTCTCTCTCTCTCTTACACACACACATAAACTCTTACTTTTAAATACATAGCTGTACACAAACTATATCATACACATACACACTATTTTCAGCTTAAAGGGCAAGGGCAAAAGGAGAAAGTGTGCAGGTTTGAGAGTGCGAGGTAGGAGAGATAAGGGCTATAAGGCAGAATTTTCTGCTCCAGTTAGAGGGAAATTCTTGGCTACCTTGGGAGTCAATGGACAAGTGGAATGAAAGGATGAAAGAGGACAGCGTGGATGCTGGTTTAATGGCGGTGAACTGGTGTAATCAGCTGATTGCACAAGTGCTATGTTTTTACAGCATGGCGTTCCTGATGTGGGCGTTTTCTTCCACTCACTATACAGCTAAACTCTAACTTGTGTTTCACCATCTGTACCTAACCACTGAAAAGCAAACAAATGTACTTCTTCAGAACATCTGGATAGGACTGAGCTTGTAAAGTTAAATGCAACAAATGCCAACGGGATACAATTACAACTTTTGAAATATGCATGAGAATAGGCCCTAAACTTACTATTGATAGAAAGTACTAAGAATGTCACAATACACAATTTTAATACCAAGGCAAAAAGTAAACAGCTGAAAATAAGTTATGAAACATGAGCTGAACATAATACATGAAGAAATCACACAAAAACAAAGGCTTGTGTCCCTGTCCACTCTGTTGACTCTGTCACAGAACTTTCCCAGGACTTTCCCAAGGCTGTCAGAGATGTTCTCTGGACCCTCCGAAAATCCTCACAACAGTCCTATGTACAAATGCCAAGTATTGTAAGTCGAACACCCATTTGCAATGCAGTTTTTTCAACACTACCCAGGTGGTTTCACAGTTGTTCACACTGTGTCTCAGGTGGTCACAGTGAAACACATGTAAGCCAGGTGGAAGAACAGCCTACAGGTGATCACCAGGTGCTAATGCTGGTACATCCATGCTTCTCAAAAATACAACAGGAGGTAGAAATTACTCTGGAGTTTTAATATCTATTTAAAAAATAATGAACTCAATAGTTTATTGTATATAGTTTCTGGTTCTTTGGTCAAGTCGGGGAAAGACACATGGTTTGCTTATTTTACAGGACAATGTGGGACAGCTCAAGTAGGTTGTAGCTGTGTTTCGTGCAAAAACGTACAAAACAAAGGCTATCCTTTGAAAACAAAGAAACCTTCCTCTGTACTGTGGAAGTTGAATATGGCCATAAATGTACATAAAATGTACATAGTCAAATAATATTTTTATTGTACAATATTATTATTGTAAATATTAGTCAGCCATTATCAGAATACAAGACAACACCACTTTTTAGCAAACATGCTGATGGGGTTATTTTGCCTCCAGCTATGCTCCACCCATAAAGAAAAAAGCATGTATGCATCAATGTGTTTCTGAAGGTGTAAGTCACCTTGGCTGCATGTGCACAACCCGATCATGATTTTTATTCCTTTGGCAGACAGTTAGCACCAACTCTCACAGGAGAGAGCTAACTTCCGAAGCTGCTGGCATCTTCATCTGAATTTCAAGCAGCTACATGATGTCAGATTATGTTTGTTTGCATGTGTTCTCAGTGAGGGAAGATCAGCCCCAAGTTTAACAGTATTCAGCCATCCAACATGAAGGTCTGAGAGAGCCGCAGAGTGGAGGAGATCTGAGGTCAAATTCTATTACGGAAATCGTACTCATCATAATATTGAAATTGTATCTACAAGGTGACAGCCATCATCTTCCATTTCCATCTGTTGTTCTGTATTTCCTATTTTGTTTCTATCCCCCTTTTCACCTTCTGAAAACTCAAAGAAGAACTGGCAGACTCTGAGTGCAGGCTAGGGCAGACAAAAAAGCACTTATTTGGAGGGTGGTGACAAGGGGAAGGAAAGATGAATTGTGAAGAAAAACTAGAAGGGATATAAATCAAAATGAGAAAATGGAGAAGATAGAAAAAGAAAGAAGAGAAACATCTCAAAATTGTTTCTGCTCATCTATCTCAATGTGTTCCACTCCTCCTCAGTCACTTCTGCTCCTCCCTGCCTCTGTCCCCTTTCTTCTTCTCTTTCTTCCCTGAAATCTCTAAGGAAGCTTACTCAAAAGACCTAATTTATTTACCACCACCCCAGCTGTATCACCTCATCATTCATTTATCAATGTCACATTTCCATGAGTAGTTGGACATCAGCCCACACGATCCTGCAATTACACACAACCTACGTGTAACGACTCACATGCATAAACATATTGAATTATTACAATTTCCTGTACAGTTAAGGCACTTAGTATAAACCACTAATGAGCCCTGATGTGACCTATATATTAAAATCACTGATGTACTTCTGCTCTTGGCCCTGTGTGTTTTTTTTCATTTGTTATGCAAAAAATGAGATGTCTTTTCATGAATGTGACAAAAATGAAAATAACCCTTGCCAAACCAGGCATATTTTCTTTTAAGTTTGCATTCTAGCAATTTACACAAATGAATGATACAGAGACACACTCAGTGATGAAGTGTATAGATGAATCACCACTATGATCTCAGTGACCACCATGCTTAATAATTGTACATGTCTGGAAAACCGACACCCTCTGCTTGTGTGCCTGAGTCAAAGAGGTAGTATTACATTGAGTTTGCATCACTGGAGTAACACAGTGCATTTCCAATTCATTAAGATACTCTCATCAAACACATATATTTATGATTAAAGAACATATTAAAAACTTGATGGAAAGCTTTCAATAATACAATGGTGTAATGAAGCAATAATTCTTAGAGCCGGAAGAATCTACGACAAAACCTAATTTATTAATCAATAACTATGCAAAGTTCATGGGCTCTCCATTAATTGCCTTGTTTTTACAGATTCAGTGAGTAAAATTCATGTTCTCAAAGAGAACACTGAAGAAGGAAGGAAGAAAGACATAGATGGCAAAATGAGGCCATATAAGTGTAGTCAACAAGCATTATGGTCTTTAACATACACTACTCACAAAAAGTTAGGGATATTCGGCTTTCGGGTGAAATTTCAGGATGAACCTAAAATGCACTATA
>JAUMHL010000001.1:12137493-12170107 GCA_032362345.1 Sandelia bainsii
ACTGGGGTACCTCGAATGGAGTGACCTGCACTTTCTCCAGACCTGAATCCCATAGAAAACCTATGGGATCAGCTGAGCTGCCGTCTAGAGGCTCGTAACTCTGTACCCCAGAACCTCAGTAGACAATAAGTCGACTTGTGAACAGCATGAGACGTCGTTGTCAAGATGTAATTGATGCTCTTTCCATAAAATTCACCCGAACGCCAAATATCCCTAACTTTTTGTGAGTAGTGTATCTCTATCCTGTGGACATTTTAATCTCATCCTCACTGAGGTGTTCAGACTAGGTGATGTTTAGACTCTTATCCATCCCACAATACCATCAAGGACGCATCTGATCGGTCCCAGAGTCATAGTGCAGCGTTACAGTGTCCCTGAACAACAGTCATAAAGACTGTTTTCAGCATCAAGCCAGAAGAATAAGGAGCCATTCAACATGTGGTATGGTACCCACAGACCCCTGATCACAGTATCACTGAGTCCGTCCGGGATGGCATGAAGGGACTAAAACAAGAACTGTGGTAAGTTCTTCAAAATTATTTTGGTATTTTTTCAAGTGCCAAGTGAAAAACTGTGTTTAAGTTTACTTCTCCATGGTACATGTGTGCACTAAAAGGTAATTACATGTAGATGGTTTTGTTTATTTGTCTTATTTTTTAAACCTACTTCATTTTTTCAGAAAAGCCTAAAATACCCAGCGGGCAGAAGAGATTTATATTTCTTTTCTATTTACATGTCATCATTTGGCAGATGCTTTTGTTCAAAGCGACTTACAAGTAAGGTACAAAGCAAGCAACAAATCTAAGTCAGGGAGAAGATATTTGAAGCAAAGTACCATGAGAAGATATGTTTGTTACGTGAGATGTGAGAGCCCGATAAGGGAGAAAGTTTTATTTTTGTGTGTTTTTTGTTGTTTTTCTTAGTGGTGGAAGAGTTCTGTCTTCAACACTTTTTTGAATATTCAGAGGAGTGAGCAGAGGTAGGAAGCTAGTTCCACCATTGTAGGATCACTGAAGTGAAAAGCTTTTCTTGGGATCTTTTTCTGCTCAGTGTAGGGACAACCAGACGCTTATTACTGTACGTTAATTATACTCCACTATAATATTACACTTACTTATTATTATTAATATTATTATTAATATCATTATTAATTGACCATAAAATTGTGACTATTGGAATTTGTGAGCAAATACTCTGTAATAGCTGCACTGCTTCTTACAGCAGGAACGAGGAAGTGGTTCTGTATTTGTGTGTAGAGACTTAAAGAAAGCTGAAAGTTGGACATCAGCTTTTTTCTTATAATGACATTATTATCATTTCTACTACTACTACTATTATTAGTATTCTAAGAAGTAGTAGTAGTTTTTTAATCTAAAACCCTGAAATAAGACCAACAACTGAGACAGTGTGTAGGGCACTACACTTTAATGATGATGGAAAAAAAATACACACACACACACACACACACACACACAAAGACAAACTGTCCTCTTTTTCCTGGATTTCCTTGTCACCACGTCTTTTTTAGTCTCCACCATTGCTACTTTGGTATGAAACTAATTACACCGCTTAGAGACATAGGTTTTCATGCTCGTTTGTTAGGTATTATGACAAACACGGTCCAAGTGATTTTAAAGTGTTTGTATGGTTTATTCTCTCATGCATTAGAAATGGTGCCCCCAAGTGCAATGAAAATATTTTGCTCTGCTCTGCTTTGGGTATTAGAAACACTAACACTAATTCTCTGATCAGAATTCAATGATGATATGCTTCTAATGTATGCGTATCATTTCGTATGCCTATGAGGGATTTTCCATGACTTTGAGAACACCGTTCTTAACAAAAAAAGTCTAATCTCAGGACAGTTCCCTTTCATTTGGTACTGCTAATTAATTCATTGTAGCACTTTCAAACTAGCCATTATAAATTGCCAGAGAGAATTTTTTGATATCCAACCCACTCAACTGCCTCAGGCTTTCTAAGTAAGACACCAGTCAATTCAGCTGAGTGAGTGTTCTTGTGTCACAAAGGTGAAAATCTACATTTCTACCGGAGAACAGTTTTTAACTGACGGTGAAGAAATGCCAACAGCATTAATGCAAACTGTACACACACATAAACAAAGACACTAGTTTATAATCATACACATATAAAATATATTTTACAACAAATAATGCATTTCATTTAAATGCCAAAATCTTCACTTAATAAAATGTACACAATCTTACTTCAGCTGGTTTTGTGTGTCTGAGTAATACTGTCTGCCTGCTGACTTGTTTTGTGTGTGTGAGTGTGCGTTTGTGAGTATGTGTGGGCATAGATGTCACAGCAGCAGGCGGGGAGGTGTTGATAACTTATTTGGCATTTTGACAGTGATAAAGGACATTTTTTGCCCTTAGCAATGCAGAGAAACATACACAGCCATGAAAATACACAATGTATAGGAGTAATATTTTTGTTAAATGAGCATATAGACCCTAAAACATCTGTATAATACCAAAAGAAATTTTCTACTTCGCCCACATCCTACTGAAATAATTCTATAGACACTGCACTACACTACAGTTCTTCGACAGGAAGTAGCTATAGTATGGGCAAAGGAATAAAAACCTAAATTTGTCAGACTCCGACTCTGAGGGCCACAAAGCAGTTCGTACACACACATAAGCCCATTCTGTACACATATTTCACCCACACAAATATTGATGCACACAAAGACAATCATTTAGGAATGTCTTAGCATGCACAATCATCACATCCTCTGGGCAGCAAAACAATTAAACAGAAGGAGATGATTCATAGATCACTATTGTTCCTCTAGGGCTAAAAGATGGATGCAAATTAAGCTTTTCGGCGTCATTACTGAATGTTTGGGTCCATGTGTGTTTGTATACATATTTGGGTGTCGCCGTAAGCAAAAGTGTGAATCAAAGTCTGTCCGTATCCTCAAAGCCTTAAATAGAGAGAGGAGCAGCAAACGCACATGAAAGTGACATTGGTGACAATAGCACCAGAAGGCACACAAGCACGCTAGCCTGCAGCCCACACAGCTGTATGTGCAACCACCTGCATGCAAGATGAATGCAATGAGAAATGTTTTTTGGCAAGGAGAAAATACCAATCAAAAAAGCAAAGAGAAATGAATGTCCAAGGCACATATAGTACAAAAAGTGACAACGTCAGAGTATATAAAAGCATCATCTCCGCAATATTTACTATCCTCTTCCTGTTTGCATGTTCCAGCCGAGACTGCTGCATTTTATTTTTGTTTGTTTTAAACAGGATGACCTTGTTTCTGTCAGTGTAGTGGGCTTGCTATCCCAATTGCCCAAACACTTGCTGAGAATCATTACAGAGGGGCTCAGTCTGATGCAGAGGAGCAGGAACCCACTCTGTTCTTATCTGAAACCCCACACACATGTAATTGTTGAGTGTGCTCTAGAAAAGGTACAGCAAATTGTTTCACTCACTACATGACAAGTGTGTGTGTGTGTGTGTGTGTGAATATGTGTGTGTGTGTGTGGATATTTCTGTGTTTGTTCCTTCTGTCTTTATTTCTTTTGATGCTTGTGTGTCTGTGTGGTTCCTTATCCATCTCCCCCTGCTGATTCTGATCTGAGATGAACCCTTATCTGATTGGATCTTTTTTGCTCCCAGGGGGAGGGTCTCAAAATAGGCTTATACTCTGATTGGATCATTTGCCCCTGAGGCAAGGGTACAAGAGAGGTCAAAAAGAAAACCACGCTATCTTTTGCCTAGTGCAGGCCGGGTCCCTGCATTAACTGATGCACACACACATACAGACCCTAAATACACCAAAGTCTCCAAGGAGATTATAGTGAAGTGTTTGATGACTCCATAGAGAGAACAGAGAGAACAGCAAAGACATGAGAGTACGATAGCCTCCACAGACACAGACACAAACATACACAAACTTGGTGACCTGAACAAGCTATCCAGGAACTATGGAGATCAGTCAGCAGTGTATTGTGCTGGGGACACTAGTAAAGGAAAGGGTGCACTATGGACTTCCAGTACATACAGTTTGCGTTGTATCCCACATTACTTAGTTTATATATGCAGTTATGTTGACTTTTTACTGTCCTGTGTTTTACTGTATGTTAGCAACATATACACAATAGCAGACATGTAGCAACATTAACATCAATTTGGAGTTGTGTCCAATATCTGGTTTTGTTTCGAGTTAAATTTCTACTAACTCCTGAGCAAACGTATCTGTTTTTTTAGCTTCTAGTTGTTAATTGTGTCTGTCCACCCTTTGCAGAGCGATGTCAGCTTTTAAGCTTTTTTTTGATAGCCTCTTGCTCCATCTGGAAATAAAGCAAATTAGAAGGAATAAAAACAAAACTAAAATGCTATAAGTTATACTTAATAAGATCTAGATGGGCAACAACTGTACTGCAGAAACAAAAATAGCATCTCTAGGCAAACTGAGATCGTTGTTCTGGACTAGAGACTACATGTGGGCGCAAAATGCTTCCAGCACCTTGCATGGCTACTTGTGAAAGCTATAGGTCATTCTCATTCCAGCTCAATATAGTTCACATAATGATTAACAATGGGGCACTATAACATATGCCCACACTGAAGACAAGTAGGGATGAACATGTCTTGATATGTTCTGGAACTATACAATGAAATCCTCTAACTACTGTATTAATAACTTACATAATCATGGTTATTTCAGGAAACAAGTCAAGGCTTGTCCAAAGGAGGTGTAGACATAAACAGTCAACCCAAAGTTAATAAGTACATTTATAGTATGTTGGTGATAGTTGTCTCTATGGTGTTTTTAGTGGGTACATACGTCATCATTGTCAATCAAGAATCATGTTGTTGGCAACTTATCATTTCCAAAAACATCAAAGTCCACTGCCTTGACAATGTGCATGCTAGTGATGTGAATTTTAATGCTGATGGTCAAATTTCAATTAAACAGCTGTTGAGCACACATGCACTAAATTTGCATGCACACAGATGTCCCCATCTCTCTGTTTCTAGAACACACACACATGCACACATGAACAGTTGGTGTATGTAACACTTGTCTGAGAGGAGATAGAAATAGATCAAGCCATGGCTTGTCATAGCAGGAGTTAGCCATAATGACAAGAGGTGTTATAGGCGGAGGAGACGGGAGATGAAGAAGAGAGGAGAACAGAAGCAGAGGGACACATAAAAAAAGAAAACACAGAAGAAGGGTAGTGACAGAGAAAGTCAAGAAATGGGGGAGACAACAAATTGCTTGACTGTAGGCGAGAGAAAATGAAAAGAAGAAAGGAGATGAAGGAGATAATTATAGCCTACCTTTTAATTCAACTTGATTGAGAAAATATAAACACTAAAAAAGTCAAGAAATGCTGAGAAAATTACAGGTTTGATAATCAATCATTAAGCCACGTTTTTAAGAAGAAATACACAAATTCAGTAGTTCCAGCTTCATATAATTATTTCCTATAGTATACTGAATATCTATGGATTGTTGACTGTTAATTGGAAAAAACTAGCAATTTTAAGTCATCCCATAAATAATTGATAAACTAGTGCTATAGTGTAATCACATTTTTTTAGTCAGATATTCAGTGTAATGAAACCAGCAGTTTGAATGCAGCTCGTCTCCGTCTCAGATTCATTGACCCTTCATCCAGACTGGTGAACCTCACCTGATGACAGCTGTAATTAGACTCTGCTGGGTTTTTTTTACGGTTATTCACCAGACAATCCCCTCTGCTGACCTGATGTCACATCTTACGCGTTGCATTTCCTGTGTTGTTTTAGTAACCTCCAAACTTCCTGTTTTCACTCATGTTGTCCCCTGTGCTTCACTTCCAGGTTGGTCTCTGTCCTCCCTTTGTCTCCGGTTTCAGCTAATTCTCCTGTCACACCTCCTCGCACCTGCTGGTCATTACTCATAATTCCTCTTAGTATTTATACCCTCCTCTTGCCACTAGTTCTAAACAGATTGTTTAGAGCTAGTTCTCAGACTCCCAGGCTCATGTTATGCCAACTCTGTTCATTGGTTTCATGTTCATGCTGGTTCTTCGATTTTTGCTCCACTGTGTTTTGGCTTAAACCGTTGCTGGTGACTTCTGAGATTAATCAGACACTGAAGAAGTTTGTTAAAGATTGTTTATTGAAGATTCTGTGAAGAATTGTTAGACTCAAGAAGACTTGTGTGAACACTCACTTTTGTTGGATTCCACCATACTCTCAGTTTACTTCTTTCATTAAAGACTTTTAAAGTATCTATTATGGGTCCTGCAACTGAGACTTTAACACTTGACTGGGCTGGAACTGATGTTCACACAGTGAAAGTCAAAGATGCAAAAATTAATACCATGATGTGTTACAAAAAGAAAACTAACTTCTGTATACATATATGCCATACAAATAACACATTTTCTCTGAACTAATGGTGATTAACTTAACAAATAATGGTGTCGTGACCAACTCACGTTGTCATTGTCTAGTGATGGAGATTATTTATTCTCTAGTAAAATTCAAATTATTTTTCACAAAATATAGTCAGTGTGTTTACGTATGCTGGTAAATAAAGCTTTGACAGAATTATCCTTTATTTGAGAGAATAAATAAACTTGCTTCTGCAACTAAGCGAACAACTTTTCAAACTGATTTGCCCAGTCAGTTTGTTTACTTCGGGGCTCTCTGTTCTCCTCCAAATGTCTGCAAAGGATGTGTCAAGTTGGCCCCAGGCAGGCTGCCAGCTTACCTGCAAAAACTGTCTTCTTTTCCACAAAAATAAAAATAAATAGCCATGGTGTCCACGGAAATGTATTGGTTTCTGTGATGGATATCTCCCTTGCTCTTCTCTGTTGCCCTTCCTACTTAACCTTCTCTTCTTCTGCTATTTAGCATCCCAGCAAGAGTACTGGCCTGCGCTCAGCCACAAATATTACAAACACACCCAAACACACAAGGTGCATACATACATAAGACATGCACAAACGGACACACAAAGGGATAAACACATAAAGCCATGCATAATAGATGTGTTATGACAAGTCTGATTAGATTTTTACAAAATAAAGATAAGAAGGTGAATCTTGGCGTGAAAGAGGAATCTTGTGTTTTAGAAATATGACAGAGAAGCAAAACAGAGACAGAGAATGAAAGAGAGACCAAGACACAGAGAAGAAGAGAACACACACTATTTGCTAACTTGGTGAAACAAAAGTCCACTTTTCAGCCTGATGACAGGTAATCAATGAGGAGAACAGGGGAAAAATACGATAACATGACAGGACACAAAGGGAGCACATGCGGCAGCTGGACACAAAAGTAATGACACACACAGATACATACCAGCACACACACAAGGGCACACACACACACAGAATTTGAAGGTCATCAGCAAGTCTGACTACCCAGAAGACAGCTGGCAATCAATAGCAGAAATAAAAAGATGGAACAACAAGCAAGAAGGCTGTTATTTAGGTATTTCAAGTATTTTTTTTCCTTAGAGATGAGAAAAGTTGGTTGTTGTTTCAGTTGACCTTCAAATGGTATGAGCTGTCCAAAGAAGGACATTTCATTGCATTTTCTCTTCTCTGTGCAGCCATCAAAGCATTGTCAAAATGAAACTGAAAATGTCAATAAATACTAACTATACCATACAAACTATCATTTCTTGATGTGGTTTGGACATTTTCTTTAGTCTTTGTCAGACACAGTAGAATCTCCTAAAATTGCATTTGGTATGATCTCCTTTTTTCTATTGTCTGAGATTTTATTCTGACTCACGCAGCTGTCCTGACTTCTGAAGAACATGTAATAGAATTTTTTAGTCTATTACCTGTTGCTACAACAATGTCTCTCTCTACTAACAACACTGTCAGAGCCATGGAGATTTACAGTGATACGTGTTGTGTGTGTGTGTGTTTCCATGTTAAAGAGACATTCATATCAACTCTGTGGCAGCACTCAGTGAAATGAGAGCTCTTATCCATTTTGAGTGACTTAATGAAAGTAAAATGGGTTTATACAAGTGTGTGTGTCTCCTTGTGTTAGTGTGTCAGTATGGGATTATGTGCATGCAAGTATGAGTTGGAGTTTGTTTAGGTCTATTATTCTCACTAGACCATACACATAACATTGCTCTTGTCAAATTAATGTGACTTGCAGTTTGTAGCCTTTTGATGTGCTAATTTTACTTGGTTGAATACATCTGTAATGTTTCCAAGATACAAAGAGGCCAAGAGGTATCCCAGGGAGCTGTGCAAGGACACAAGGCAACGAAGCAGGGGAGAAATATTAGTATGTAGCTGATATTTTACCCTTTACCCTCCTACCCCAGGTATCTCTGAGGGATTAAAGCCTTCTGCTGCAGCTGGTGGCAAACTCTTTTCTACCCCCGGGCATGTAGGAGAAGCCTGTACAGGTGCTGTTAAAGTCTTGTTTATTTAGGGAATTAATGCGGAGGCTCAGTTAATTACACTCACACAATGTATATACAAACACACAGAGAGACAGTAATAAATGAGTGTGCTTAACCTGTGTCTCCATAAACACATCCTTGTCCTCCTTATCAGGGGTAGGTGACACAAATGATGGTGGCTCCAGTAGTCAAGCAGAAAATCACAGTTATTGGGGTTTTTACTGTATCACAGTGTCACACACACACAGAAACAGGTGTTCTCTAGGGACAGTCACGTCTCTTTACTCGGTAATCTATCTCCATTAGGCACAAGTGATAGGTTCTGATTAATAGGGGTACAGACAATAAGCTAACACATTCACAAATGCACAGAAATACTAACATAAACTCTTATTAGTCCAACACCACAATCAGCCACACAATCACCATCTTGTATTATTGTTGCGTCGGTCACAATTAAAGTACAATTTATACAATAAAGGTCTGTACTCCTTCTATTTTATTTTTGTCGATTTGATGTTTTGAATGAAAAACAATATCAATTAAATGTACATTAACGGTACGTTTTTAATGCCATCACAGAGGTTTATTCATTCTTTTCGGAACATGTGACATTCATAGGTTTTTAAATGCTTGTAATGGAGGTGTTATTTATATATACTTAGTCTGTTATTTGATACATGCAAGCATAAATAACAGATGTATAAATAGTTATTCATACTAATGCAGTTTTAAAACTGTTTATATGTGTGTTTATAACAATGTTATACTGTAACATATTGTTCATTAAATGTTTCTACACCAAATAAAGGCTTATAACGAGGAGTTGCAAATGCAAAAGGTGCTAAAGGAGTTGTTGAAAAATGCATCATTAAACACTTAAACTGCTTTAAAGTATTATAGTTAGTTATAAAGCATTTATTTATCGAGTACATACTATTAAAAGTACTATACTATAATGTACTGTTTATAACTTGTTGTCGTTATAAATTATACACTGTGCTTATACTAAGCGGTTTTTGTATATGTATATACTTATATTCTGTAAGGTCTTAAACCTTACACTGTAAAGCGCCTTGAGATGACTTATGTTGTGATTTGGTGCTATATAAATAAAGTTGAATTGAATTGAATTAAATTGAGATTCAACACCACTGTGTGCCATCACTGACAGGTGTCATCTCACATAACTTATTAACACATCTATTAAAAGCAAAGTAATGCACTGTGGGAGTTTTATTAAAACATTGTGTACATGGTAGAGCTACAGTATTTTTTTATTATTACAGGGTGTACAAGCCTCATTTTCAGAAAAGTGTTTTGTAACATGCAATAAAAACTCAAATCTGTGATTTGTTAATTCACCTTTATCTATATAACAAAAGTAGTGAGAAAGATTTTCTCTGTTTTCACTGACCAACCTAAATGTATTTTGAAAATATGAGCCAATTTAGAATTTAAAGCCTGCAACACATTACAAAAAGTTGGGACAGAAGCATGTTTACATCACCTTTGCTTTTAATTAAACTTTTTAATTGTTTGGGAAGTGAGGATACTAATTGTTTCAGTTTTGCAAGTAGAATATTTGCCCATTCTTGCTGGATACAAAACTCAACAGTCTGTGTTCACCATTGTTGCATTCAGTCTGTATCTACAAAGCCATGCTGTTGCAGCACATGCAGAATAGAGGCCTGGCACTCAAATATCCACTGACCTCCTGAGAAAAAGTGTTGCCTTCATATGTCTTTCTAAAATCACAATATATGCTGTTTAATCTTGTAATTAGAAAAAAAAGCCACATACAGGCACACACACACAGACGCAATAATCACACATATCATGATCATGCACCCCTACATCATCACAGATGCTGGCTTTTTCACCTTTTGCTGATAACAGTCTGGATGGTCTTTTTTGTCATTGGCTCACAGAACCCAACGTCTGTTACTGAAAAAGCTGACCTGACAGAACAGAACATATTTTCCCTGTCTTTCGATCATTTGGACATAAGCGTGGCGATGTTTCTGTACAGAAATGTCTTCCTCCTTCCATAAGTTTTGAGTTGTATTTCTGGATGTAGCGGAGGACTCTGTTAAGGTACAATGGTTTCCTAAAGAGATCCTGAGCCCATGTGGCCATATTCATCACACTGAGATTTATCTGGAATTCCTGAAACTTTTCACAGTATTATACTAGACCTACATTTTTTGCAATCTATTTGGATTGAGAAATATGCTTTATGAACTGATTGACAATTGTCTCCACAAAGTTGTAAGCCACAACCCATCGTTGCTTGGTGGATGTGCCTTTACACCCTCATCTGTTACCAATTAATCTGCTAATTTTGGAACTATCCAGAACATATAAATAAACTTTTCAGTCTTATTTTGCCTCTATCCAAACATTTTTGAGGGTTCTGCAGGCATCATATTCTAAATTTGCTGATCTTTACAAATGGGGTATGAGCTACTACATTTTGCTGTACAAACTAAATGTAAAAAATATGTAAATAAAAAAATACCCATGTGGAACAAAAACGTCTACACCACTATACATATAAATGTTTAACTTTAGTTGATCACTCATTGAAACATGTCAAAACAGGTCAAATGTGGCTCCATGTGTGCTGCTCAGAGACAAGCTAAATGGTATTGTCGCAGTTTAAGTACTGTATATTTGTGTATGGACCCCAGGAAAATGAGAGTGATACACCAGCTAAGGTGGATTGAAATAAACAAACACTACCTTTATGATGTCAGGGGATCTTTGTAAACCAAAAAAGCTTAAACACTAAAAACAAATATAAAATATCTGTGTCGTATACAGATAAAAGTCATTGACTTGATTTTTTAACATCACATCCTGGCTCAGATAAATTAGCCTAGAGTCAATTCTTAAACCACTTGGATACTTGTTATTGTGATGTACTCTGATGCCACAGCCCTAAATGGATCAGTTAGACAGGAAATCTTTAACATTATCAGTACCTTTGTTATCCATATCTATCTTTGTCTCTCTGTCTATCTATGTATCTAATCCCACAAGTAGTCTTCGTTCCCTGCTCTCGCCCACCTTTCTCTCTGCCTCTTCTAGCCCTTTCTTGGATGTGTACTCACCAGCAGATCCAACTAAGCCTTTCACAGTCCACCTTTCATTATGTAACCAGAAATAGATTTGAGTCAAGAGTTTTTCACCCAGAGAGCCCACAATACAAGCTTCTCCACTCTCTGTGACACAGCCCCTAGACACAGCAATTTCATTTCTGTCTGTGTCCAGTTCCATTCAATCCATATCTGCTCTCCCAGTTGGCATACATGCACAATCATGTGCATGTATGTGGCATGTGCACACCTACACATTCACACAAGCAAAGCACATGCAGTACCCCTACTTGAGACAACACTGTATTATTCCCTGTTTGACTTTGAATGGCAGGGCTGAGTAGGAACATTGAAGCAGATGCTCTTTAATCCTGTAATGAGAAAACCAGCCAACCATACGTGCAGGCACACACACACACACACAGACCACATAATCTGTTAGATACAATGCTTTTTTAATCCCAATCCCTCTCTCTCTCCTAACAATGACACTAAGACTCCCTCTCCTCTATTACAACTAATCATTGATCTGTTTATCTCACTATGAACACTGAGAAACACAGATTGCCTTTGTGTTGCCGTCTGTTCCATGCAACAGGCCAAGAGGAGGACTGACAGGCTGGTGGGCAGAAAGGCAAACAGATGTGCAGACAGACAGATGCACACACTGATCTGGGTTGAGAATGTAACAGTCAACCCAGTCGTACTTAGCAGGCAGGATTAAGTTTGGCAAAGGAAATGGGGCATGTTTTACAACATATTTATTCCCTCTGAAAATGAAAAATGTTTGTATGTGCTTGAAAGTGTATCCATATATGTGTATGGGTGTGGCTGTATGTGTGTGTGTGTCAAATGTCTGCATGCAAATTGCAATCCAACAAACAGACTCTGGTAACCAGGCAACTAATTCACTCCTAAATCTTTTAAAACCTCAGACAGTATTGTCATTGTTTTAGAAAGTGCACACACTCTAGCACAGACATGCATGCATATGTGGTTACACACAAACACACAAAATCCCTACGTGGCAAGTGTGGTACACTTAGAATATAAACACACCATTTCTAAGCAGCAAAAACTTTGAAACATATTCTCTCCCAGACGTGCTGGCATCCAGAAATAGACGACAGTGAGAGCACATCACACGCTTTGTTTAGGCCTAACGATTGAGACGGGTGAAACGTTGAACAGATAGAGAGAAAGTGCATGTATGCTAAGTGAAAGGGTAAGGGGAGACAGAGAGACAGGGGAGAAAGGGGCGAGAAAGGGAGGTAATCACAGTTCCACCCAAACAGATCTTTCTCTAGCTTTTCTCTGGGCTAAAAATCAATAGCACTTCTCCTTCTCCCTCACTCTGTCACCAGTTCTACCTAAAGCAAACTTCAACACACAAATGCATATGCACATACATACACACAAACTGTTGACAGAGTGAGACAAGAATACACACAAATAGACAAATGCACACACACATACAGAACAGATGATGCGCAGATCACTTTAACACGCACACACACACAGAGTCTTGTCTGTGGACCATCTCACTGCCACCAGATATGAGGGTTTGATCAATAGAGTCATATCAGTGTTTACACCAGCCACATACCCTTTTCCCCATTTTCTTTATTTTCACCCTATTTGACTTGCTCAGAAAAAAAGATGCATCCACATTTATCAATGTGCAAAGCTCACACATCCAGAGTTAGCCTGTTTGCATGTGAATGTTTTACACACACACATGACTGATGCAGTGCAGGGAGTCAGTATGAATAGGATTGAGCTGGTTTCTGGTCTGCCACTTGCATACAATCATACACATTAACTTTTTATTATACATTTACCAAGAGTGTGCCTCGGTGTGTTGCATTTGTACATATCCCCATGTGTATATGTGTGTGTCGGGATAATGGCTTGTTTGTTTATTTGCAGTTTGACACTGGTCCGCCCTCTCCTATTGATTAGTGCTCCTGCCTCTCTCTTTAGATCTCCTCCCAGTTGGCTGGTTATGAAAACACTAACTTTGGAGAGACAAGTACTTTGCCTAAAGGCCTCAAATGCTCTGTGCTGTGAATTCACAGGTGGTCATAGCTTGGCATATCCAAAATCCACGGGTGGACCAATCACTAAACACCAGTTTTGGTCGCAGTGAACGAGTACTTAATGCCTTTCTGTTGCTTACATTAGCTGACACTTTTTGATTTTCTATTGCCCTGTCACTTTTATTCCTTTTCTGCACAGATTCTCATGTGTGTCCTGACAGCCATTCAGACAGATCTGGTGTTAAGTCAGATGTCTGTAGGCTGGTTGAGTAGGTAACATATTGCAACTTGTCTTGTCTAAAAAGAACCCCCCGTGGTGCCAATAAATCTATGGAAACCATTAGCTGGTGGCTTGGGAGTCAGCCTCATCATTTAGACACACACACACACACACAGACACAAAAACACACACTTTTCAACTCTCCACAATCCAGATTCTGCGGGCTTCCATTGTGCTTTTTGTTACACAAAGCCCTGTGTTTTCAGCAATAGATTATGGCTAATCTCTTTACAGCCTTAACTCTGTTTCATCTTTACCTGCCATCTAAATCAAGGTATTTACACCCAAATTGCAACTGAATCAGTGAAACACTAATGTTTGCAAAAGACTACCTTAAAAAGAAAATATTTTTATCCACCTAATGTATTATATGCACCATCTATTTGGGTGAAAATGTGAATGTAAACAAATATAATCAGAGCTGCTGAGTGTTTCTCTATCCTATCTGTCAAATATAAGCATCTCTCTCTCTCATTCTCTCCTCCTCCCATTTCTATCACTGCTTCTCGCCAATCCCTCACTCTGTAGCCTCTCTCCTCTGCTCACCCCTATCTTCATCCCTCCATCTTTTCATTTCCTCACAGCACTTACCTCTCTATCCCCTCTGCCTCTCTCCATCCCTTGAGGAGAGAGATACTATCTGTTCACCCCACCCCTCTGCATATCTGTCCTCTTGACCCACGTGAAGGACGAAACAACCCAAGCCAGCAAATTTAGCTAAGGCCTGTATGCTTAACACTAAGCCCCTTTTGTTCTTTGTCCTTCTTTGAAACATGGCTGCACTGGACATTTTTCCTTTCGCCCAAACTCTTTGTGCACCTCCAGGGCCTCATTTTTGCAAGTCGTTAGCATGTATTACTGTCTCCTTTGCCGCTAGCATCAAGTCAAACTCATTTCTAGAACTCCATATCTATCTATCACAGCTCCATAAAAAACCCAACATCGTCAAACGCTTTGCAGAGGGTCAAGTTAAGATAAAATGTGAGGGTGAAAAATCAATCCCATTCCCCACTAATTTGGGAGAGAGGAATGAGGACGAGGACAATCGTGAGCCTGAGAACTCAGCCAGCAGTGAAACCGAATGTGATGGTTTACTAACTGCCAGGAAACCAGGAGACGAAAGGAGACTGTGAATATTCAAACTGATGAAACACAACCTGAAGGCTTATGAATCTTTAAGGAAACAAGGGAAGGTGACAGCTACAGCTATATGCAGAGTCTAGATTAATTTATCCAAAGTGAACAAAATAAATCAATTTTCTTCATCAAACAAGCAGTCTTTCAGTACTCTAATACTGTCTTTGCCCAATCCAAGAGCATACTAAGATTTGCACTACTCCCTACTACTCCTGCTCTTCAGTGCCAAGTTGGATTCATCTAGAGACAGCACAAACACAAACAGATTTAAAAGGCAGGTGGTTTTGGCAAAAGAGTGTTGTGTATCGTAGCCAGGCTGCTACTTTGTCAACTGACTATCTAACAATCCATGTAGTTGTTTAAAGTATAAACACATCACCGGTGGATGACCTCAGTACAATTCCCTCTCATTGATAAATGCCTATTTCAAGGATTGTTTGTCACAGACTTGCAAATGCACTGGGTAAGAAACATTCCTGCACACAGAAACACACACTTACTCTCACTCACACACAAAGAAAGTCACACACACATGCATCCCTGTGAAACCTTAGAGGTGCCAACATCAGTCCTTAACTCAGTTAGTCTCCTAACTCACCTTTGACTACAGTAGGTCAACTGCATCTTTATTCCTGAAATCAGCCCTATTAATAATTCATATAACCCCATCAATATTTCAGTCATAAGCAGACATATTTCTGTCCTGCCTGTAAGACTAAATCATTAATGGCCAAGAGAACTCTTAAAAAACAACACAGCGGAGAGTTGGTATGTGTGTGTCTGTCTATGCAGACATGAGCTGCTGACTCTGCGCACATCAGCACCTTCTCATCACTACATTTTATCCCCATCTTCCATAATTTGTGAGTTACAATCCCGAAATCAATTTTGCAACACTGATTTAACACTCTGTGCTGCAAAGTCCACGCTGCTGATTAAAATGAAATTAGTCTTTATTTTTAAACCACATCGCCAGTTGAGACTTATCTCCAGGCCCTCACAAGTACTATGATTTCACGCTGAAATTGCTTTTTTGTGCAACTATGAAGTTTTCAAAGCAATTTGTTGGACATCTAATGGTTTTCACATAGTTGTGTAGTTCATGAAGAATATCTCATCTGACTAAAGGCTGCAGTGACCAGGCAGCATTTGAGCAATAAACAACTGTTTCCAAGTTGAGAAGTTGCCTTGTATTTCACCAGACACTACACTTAAACTGTTAACTGTATAAAAATAAAAAATGAGTCTTTCTTAAATTATTAGTTTAAGAAAGACAAACACAGAAGGCACAAATTGCTGCACATAATAAAAAAAAAACTCTTTTAGAAGTGAATAGGGCTGTCACCACATGAAAGCCATACCAGCATCACTAACACGAGAGCTTGAAAATTTCTTCACAGCTCCCTGGTTTCATTGTCATCAGTATTCACTGACCAGAATGGATGAGAGTAATAGCTAGTAAAATGGCCTGACTGTCATAGAGCAAATTACTTTCATTTCAATGTTGCACCATCAAGCAGCAAAAGCCTCTGACATATAAATAGGAGACAAAAAAAAATAAATGCGTTTACACAAAAGTCATTGACATGTAAATACCAATGGAGGGAGATGAGAGGTGAAAGAGAGAGGAAAAACAAGGGAAAAGCAGAAGAGCGAGAGAGAAACAGAGTCAAAGTGACAGAAGGCTTTTGAGTTCTGAAGTGCTGTGAGGGTCTTCGTTCTCGTTCAGGTGTAATTTAAAAGAATATGTGGGCAATTTGATTGATGGAATCTTGGATGAGTCTTTTGCTCTGAATATAACCCACAAAGAATGGAAATAACTCTCTGCTCTTTATGAGTATCCCCCATCCTCACACTATCTCTCCTCTCCAGTCAAGTGCAGCGCCACCCATGTGAGACAGAGTTGTACATGAGTAACATAATATCCTCTCTTTGCACCGAAATGGCTTCCTCAGCGTGTCAAGCTCTGTGCTCCAATGGCTGTCTCTGTTGCATCTCGTGCCTATGCTGTATGAGTGATGACAGGGAGCAACTGGCTTCCATTGGGATCTAATCAAATGTGAGGGCCCATGCGGCTGCAGCCTGATAGAGAGGCGCTTTAACAGAGCTGCTAAAGGGAGACTCATCCATCAACCTACAACCAACCAAAGAGCACCGGGATACCACTGGCAATGATGGAGAGCTCGCTGACTGACTCAGTGAAGGTGTCTCGTGTTTGTCTGCACATGCGCATGCATGGAAGTATCCAAAGATGCAACTGATATACAGTATCAGAGAAGATAACCATGTTATCTCCTGCTTTAACACAGACTTTAAAATGAGTTATGTTTGACAGTACCGATATCTGATATCCGACAAGTCTGGTAACAGAATTATTTGACATTAGATGAGGCCTTCAGGAACACAGCAGCAGCAATAAGCAAGGCTCATGAAATGTACTGTAGTGTCAGTACAGTATAACTGTCTTATCAATAACTGAAAGTTATCTGTCTTCACCTAATACATATACTGTAGATCTTCACTGTTGTCTCTTCTCAGTTGCACATTTCTCTTAGAATTCCACCCACCACTGGTTATTTCATTTTTTGTCCTTATAGGCAGCAAAAGCGTTTTTAAACTAAAAAACGTGTCACACCAGTGGAATCTGGAAAAACCGTGCATGTGAATTTACCTTCTTTTAAGTTAAAGAAAACATTTCAGTTGAGCAAAGAAAAAGAAAGAGACTCTGCACAATAGATTGTGACAGCAGATCATAGCAAGATTATCTCTTTGCGTAGCGTTTGGGAGAACAGACAGAAATATGAAAAGACAGAAAACCCAGAGCAAAAGAGACAAGAAAAATGAAGTGAATGAACATCTGATAAGGATCAAATGGTTTACTGAGTTCAAAATAAGGGATGTGTGTATGTGTGTCTTCCTGTTTCTTTATCAGTGCAGACAGCGGGCCTATGAGGTCAGTACCTAATCACAGTGGAGGTTAGATTTCTATCTTACGATCTTCCAAGTCTCCACCTTCTATATCTTTCTATCTCACCGCTGGCCTGTCCCTCAGCTACTGTGTGAGATCCTCCACAGAGCAAAACATAAAGATAATATTAGTGAAACGTGTCCATTAACATTATTAACACACACAAACACACAAACCTAGAGTTGAAAGTACTGTATTTTGGATTTTGTTAGCTAAGTAGGCATGGGACATTTAGCAAGGCCTGCAGTGGGTGTTATGTTTCTAATCAAGCATGGCATTGACTTAGTGTTTATTTAGTGCTTATTTATTGTTTACTTAGTCGCATTACCTCTCAGCTGTGTCCCTACAGCGACAGCTATAATTCACTCCCATAATTAAATATCTGGCTGAAAACTCAAAAGCCTGATTTTCTCCAATTGAATTCCCAATTCCTCACAGATACGCTGCATCAGCTTACAGACTCACTGAGACTCTGGGCTGGACGGGTTGAAATGAATTGTGAATATATATATATATATATATAGAGAGAGAGAGAGAGAGAGAGAGAGAGAGAGAGAGAGGATGAAAAAGGAAGTGGGAAGAAATGGTAGGAGCAGGGAAAAAATAAGTCAATAGGAGGAATAGAAATTCAGAGTAGATACTAGAATAGAGAGAATTAGATCAGAGACAGGCTGAAAGATGTAGATATTTGTGCCAGGACAACATTTGGCCAACTCGCTCCTTCTGGGCGTTGTCCAGGCACTTAGAGAAGGGTGACACACACTGGCATCTGTCTGTTTGGCGTCAGTGTGTGTGTGTGTGTGTTTACATGTGGGCACTGGAGTTTAGAGATTATAGTAAGAGGTGAGGCCAAACTGACAACAGCTGTTGACATACCGTCCAAAACACATGACATTGATTTATTTTTGATTCTAGCTTAAAACCTTTTCCTAACCTCTTAATGTACAGAGACACTTCACACACACACTCACACGCATGCAGCTATAAGTCAGTGTGATTGATATAAAAGCTGTCATTCCCTCTCCCGTGCTGTCAGGCTTCTCTTATCTCCATGGCGATACGGTGACAGGGCTCCATCTATCCCAAACACCCTGACAAACGCACACATACACATACAGACAAAGGCACACATACACAGGCATGCACATGCATATAAATAAACATGACAATGCATGCGCATACATAAGGCCGGAATGCATAAAGTAGCACATAGTCCATTTATCCATTTGCTTGTTGCAATTATTTATTACCTCTATTCACCTCTTTTGGCTTCATCTAATCTTTGAAGCTGCTGAAAGGGCCCTGTTTCTTCCTGCAGATCATTTCACTTTAATTTGAAATCCACACACACACATGCAGCACTTGAAGGCCTCTGATGTTTGAACTGAATTCTTCCAAGGTTTCTCTTCACCCCCTGATTGCCACGCCACATCTGTCACGGAGAGATTCGGACCAGAAATGCTGATAGGGGTAGATTTAATAGGAGTTACAGCTGAAGATATACCGGGGCAGAATGACAACAGCGGCCCACCTCCACACATGAAACTACAGAATGCCACACACATAAACAGGACAGCTATTGCAAGATCTTTGCATCAGAACTCAGAGCTTCTCAGTGGTGAAACTTTAGTCAACAGGTCCGTCAACTGTTGTTCAAATCACAGTAAGAGAGAAAAAATAAGACAGAGGGGCAGAAAGAAAAAGGAGAGAAGCATGAGGCAACAAGAGTATAGTTGATTGTGGGATACTACTACCCTCTACTGGACATAAGAGCAAATAGCAGGACAACGTCTGATTATCATCTAGCAGTCGCTGTGTTCAATCCTAACCTTTGAGCAAATGAAACACACAAACTAACCTATTTTCTACCTCCAACTGGACTAAAAAAAGACAAACAAAATTAGTGAAAGATGAAGAGTAAAAGAAATATCAAAGAAAGCTCTTAGCTGACAATGATCATGATCATTAAATGCACAAAGACTACTTAATGACTTGTTCCTCGTGTCTTTATGTTGAGGGTGACAAGCCAAAACACACTGCAAGTTTGTGCTTAAAATAAGCAAATATTTTTAGCTGTAAGAGCGAAACACTTACTGCACAAACTGTAGCACCTCGCACTGCTGTAATAAGACCAGCCACGTCCCAAAATACATGTTAGGATTTGTGCTATTTTTGATCAAGAGAACAAGAATGTTTTTCACATGGTTTCACAGCAGCACAAATTAAATGTGAAAATGTGAATGTTAAAGTGTGAGAAGAATAAAAGAATGAATCTGATTGATCCCCTTTGAGAAAAATAATAATAATTGATTTTTTTCCTCTATTTCCATTGCGTGTACCATCGAGGTCAGTTTAGCTCTCGGTTGATTTAGGGTTGGGAAGGGCTTTCAGTCCTCTAAAGCAAATTACAAATAAATCTGATATTTTTCTAGGCAGTTCCATATGTAGAGCTCTTGGAACATACAGTATGTGCTATGACAGAGCTAATAAACACTGAAGGAAGATCATCATTCATTCAAACTTTGTATATACAAGCTAAGTCAACAATTTAACATTGGGCACATACCCTTGGTACCACACAACCATGCACAAGTTGGCCAACATCCTTAGTGAAGTACATATACACAAACGCAAACACTTTATCTTCCCAGTCATATTCTCACATAGAGGCCATTGATGTCCATGTGCAGAAGATTAGAGCACACCCTTTTACCAAACTATTGACAAATCCATCACTTGGATTAAGCAATGAAGTTCTCTTACTTCATACTGTAAGCCCACTTAGTCCAACACAAAGTGGTTAATTGCTCCTGATGATTTTACTTTGAGAAGGAATGGGAGATAATGGGCACTTACTAGGTCTGAGGATGGATGGGTGAGAATGAATGAACAACATTATGAATGATGTCAGCTGTGCTTTCTGCGATATCAGATTCCTCATCAGCAGAGGCCCTCCCTCCAATTTCCATCCCTCCTTCCTGTCTCAGTTAACAGAACAGTGCCCAATTTGGCCATTCACAACAACAAAAGAAAACAACTTCAAGAACGTCAATTAAACATACCTGCAGATGCTTTTGACTGTGAATGTGTGTGTGTGTGTGTGTGTGTGTGTGTGTGTGTGTGAGAGGTCTGCAGGTCCCTGCAGGCAGTGTGAATAATTAAGAAGGCCAGTGAGTGAGGTTGAGTACCAGGCTGGGTGTTTTGTTACCCTAGCTTCACTCAGCATGAGCATACAGCATTAGATAACCCTATCTATCCACCCAGCTTGTGTTCATGTGTGTGTGTGCAGTTGGCTACTTTAGATGATTCTACCATCTGATACCTACAAAACCTCTTGCTGCCTGGTAACAATTCCAGACAGAAAACCTATACATCCCCTATCAAAGTAACACTGGCAGCGTCAACTGCTGCAATCAGCATCAACCTGGTCAGGTCTCAAAAACATGGACTGTATGTGCTTGTCTTTCCACTACTGTTTTAACAACTGATGATCAGTTTGAGTAAATTATGTTTGATAGACATACTGTACTAATTGCAGAACAACTTTTTTCCCCACTTTTCATCGGTCTTTTGTGTTTCAAAAACAAAGACAATGTAGGCCATAGACACTTTCTGAGAAAAGAAAATTCAATCATCTCTGCAAACAAAATATGTAATTTTTATTCAGCATTAGTATTTTGTTTACATTGTTCTATTTACAACATGGGCAAACAAGATAAGGAAAATCACAGTAAAATGAAATTAAAAAATGACTAAGTGAAGATATGAAATATTTAGCAGGGAGGAAGACAAAGTCAGGAATACAAAGACTGCAGAATACACCATAAAGGTAAGAAAAAGACAAAAAATGCAGCAGGCAAGTGAGCATTTAAAGACAGAACAAAGAAAGTCTTCAAGATGATGAAATACAAACATCACAAAAACAAGAAAAATGTCAGACAGCAGAGTAAGTGCAGAGGCATGAGATGATGGGCATGGTGGTCATTTAACTGAATGGGCCATATCAACATTAATACTGAACTAATAATAAAGATAGATCTTCATAAATGTGTTTCCTCTCCTGACTCTGTTCATAGCCTGTGACTTGCACTTGCAGGATCACCTACCATACCCAACAGCTGACGTTATTATTGACAATGATGATGATTATTCAAGTATAAAAGTGTCTGTTCTCAGCAGCTGAGGGCTGGGTTGTGCAAGTGTAACTGGAGCTCACAGAGAAAGGAAGATCATCAAGCTTTTCTCAATCATCATACAGGATTTGTGAACATGTTCGTTGGGCTTTAAGTCATCAACACATTTGACTAGCGAAGTGATGGCCTACAGTTTGCTCAGTTTCATCAACATTTATATTGCTGGTGTGGTCTGTGAATGGAACTTTATTAGGTAATATAAAGAACATATTGTCTTCCATTTGCACAAATACCTGTCCTTCTTAAATGCCCATTAGCAAGATACCGAATGATCACAAACTCCAAAGTTACCTTAACAGCTCGCTTGTACTTGGACCTCCTTCAGGAAGTTCGAGAAAACAAAATTTCACTGCAGGTGTCACTTAGGCTACGTTCACATTACGTGCTAAAGTTGCCCAAATAAGATCTTTTTGTCTCCAGGTTACTCTTGATGTGATTTTTCAAGGAAGTCTGAACAAAGAATATCAGATTTTTTTTGTTACATTTTGAATTGTTTCACTCATCAATCATCTGGGCCACTTTCGTATGCGATCCTATATCGGATTCATTTTCTCTGGATAGCATAATTGGATATCATGTGTTTTTTAATTGTCTCAGTCACCTCTGTGCGCATGCGCACTCTGCCTGTCGTATCAGCCAGTTTCGGATCCTCACAGTCGAGTAAACAAAAAACAAAAAGCAAAACAAAACAGAGGAAACCACCACAAATATGGGAGTCAAATGATAGATGAGGGAGTTTTTGATTTGTTGAACAATCATGCAAGAGCTTTTGTATAAACCAATTTGGACAGAAAATATCGTAACCGAGCAGTTTTTGAGGAAATGGCGTGATTTTATGTTGTTTTAAAGATGTGCGACGCTGTTCACACCGCACCCGAGCATTTATTAAAAAAATGAATGTGAACCAAGATATGATTTGACAAAAAAGAAAAATCTGAATAACGCCTGTAATGTGAACTTATTGTATATTATTCATTTAAAAGTGGGTTTCCTTTGTTGTCAGACAATCACACTTTCTTCAATCTACATTTAGAATTAATAGACATTGTGGCCAAATCAAGAGTAAAATGATGTGGAGTAAACCGACACAAAAATTACTGAAGTCACTTTTACACAAAGAATCATTTGCATGAGTATACACTCAGTATGATGACAGAAATTAAAGGAGTAACTAAAAACCTACTAACTTTTCACATAGCCTACCTTTGGTACAACCCATTAAACAAGTTCCTCATCTGCTTTGTTTCGTCCATACACTAAGGCCACACAGTGATCTAAAACAGAACTGAAAGAACAAGCCTGAGCACATTTCTGATCTGGCTCTGCACATCCACAGTGTCCGCAGCAGTTGTCATTATTTCCTCATTTAACAATAATGCTATCACCCTTTTCACACCGATAAGCCAAAGAGTTATTCTCTTCCAGAACAAACTATCGTTCAAGAGACAATGAGAATGCTGTGCAACCAAGTGCAGTCACAAGTTGGCACTACCATGTGAAAAGGGAAAAATTCAAATTATTTCAACACTCTGATTAGTTTAAAAACAAAACCACCGTGAATATTGTGGATTATGCAACAGCACAAAGCATATTCCTATGCAAACTTATAATGACTTCTGTTGTCAGTTTCTATTTTGTTTGTTTCACCAATATGAAAGACAAATGAAATCCAGATATTAGCTTAAAGGAGGGAGTGTACACCTACCAGCATGCCATCTCACCATCGATACAAGAATACCCTAAAAATAAGGTTATAAAGGTCTGTCATTACAGTGTATTTGTACAGTAATAAATAGATTTATCCTGTTTACAGTCCTTTATTTACTACATGTGTTGAAGCAGAGTTTGCAGTTAAAAACATTACATTTTAAATATTTCAAGATTTATTTCTTGTTTTGTGCTGAGGACGAGGGGTTGGCGCTCAAGATTTCCCCTCTTCATCATCCTTCCACTGGTAAAGAGGCCAGGAAGACAACAGAGAACATGCAGGATAGAGGACGCACATGTAGAAACAATGTCCTCCAGTGTGCCTTTCCTGTGTTTCATCCTCAGTGACTTTCCAATTTGGTGTTGTATTGCTCTAGCTGCTGATGTTAAGAGTTTTTGTTAAGTTTGCGTCAGTGCACACATACACATACACCCTCCCACACACATACACACACACACACACAGATACTGAGTACCCAGTGCCTTGCTCTGTCCCCAGTATATATCTTCCTACAGCCTCTTGCTTGCATTGAGTAGCAGTTGCCTCTCGACGCAGATCTAAAAACAGCTTTCTCTCCAGGATTTCATAAAACCACTAAACCAAACCTAGAGCTGAGTCTTTGGGGCACCTTCTTCCTCCTTCTTCTTGGCCGTTCAAAACATTAATTCACCTTCTTCTCATTTTTCAAGGAGCCATTGCGTTTGTGTTTCCCATTGGCCATGCTCTCAGTATGGCAATGTCCATTGGCCATGTTACCATCATCCCTGGTGTTTCCATCTCCACTGCTCTGGTCCCCAACTTTCCCTCTTAGCAACTGTACCAACCAGTACAACACGAAGCCAGTGAGAGCAAAGGCTGCCCCTACAGTGACAATCACATCCAGCAGGAAGTACTGGTAAAGGGACACCTTGTATACAGCAGAGCGTAGATGGTTGGCACCATGGTGACGGAGGATGTAGTTGATCCAGTAGACAGCCCTGGTCACAGGGTGGCCTGGTTGGTCTTTGTGAATGTTGGAGAGGAGACGTGCTTGCTGGCGGTACCTAGGTAGGCATAGACTGAGGTTATGAGAAGCCTATACTTTTTCACCTTTCAGCGTGCCAGTGGGGGCAAACACACAAGAGAGAATAAGCATGAAACACAGGAAGAATAGTATTCGTACCCATGAGTCACAGGATTGTGATGACATATATGGTCACCAGATGGCACTGATAAACAATAATACTAATCTACAAAGCATTAAAGTGTGCATAGAAGCCTAACCTGGTGTCGTTAATGACGCTGGTCAGGGCCATGTAGAGGTCTTCCTCATTCATGTACTTCCAGTGTAGCATGATACCCATACCTTTGGCTGCCACACGAGTCATGGTATCATAGTGGTCTCCAAACAGGGGCACACCTACCACTGGCACCCCATGGTACATGGCCTCATAAATGCTGTTTAGACCGCCATGGCTCAGGAAGGCCCTTGTATTGGGATGGCCTAGATCACAGGAAGGAATGACGAATGTTATTTAGTTTGCTATGTGTTACATTCACTAGTAATTTTAGACATGGTGTTCTTTTTGCTGGGTTGTTTCCAAACTATTTACAGTTTCAACAAAAGGTCCTACAAACTGGTGCACACTCAGCAGTATCACATTGCTGCTGACCACTTTGTGAAGTGGGTGGACAGTTTATAGTAAGAAGAATGAAGATGTGGGTATCATTCCAACAGTATACTTAACAAATGCCTGTCTGTACTTCACTAAAGGAATTTCAATGTAAATTACTTTCTCTATACCTACTTTAACAGTTAAAAAAAGTGTAATTCATCTAACATTTCAGACAAGGATAATGTTTCAGTATTTGCAGTCTTGGCTTGGTTACATTACAATATAAAAATTCATTTCTGACAGCACAAAGTGGCTTGCATATTGGCAAACTAATACTGTGGTTAATATGAGGAGAAAACCTACAGAAAACCAACCCAGCCTTATCTACAAGAACATCGCTTATAAAAACACCAAGTATCAGGGTTTGTTTGAAAATGTATCTTGATCCAACGGTACAAAAATACAATTCCTGAGGAGCTGTTTTTAACAAAAATATTACAAGTGCTGTAAAATGCATTCCAGTTAATATGGTGCAATATAATAAACAACACTTTCAGTAAGCCAAACTGACTTAATTATTACCTCAGATTAAATGGTAGCTTATGACATAAGTCACATGTCTCCCCAACCAACTACCAAACTATGAAATGTTATTACAGAACACACTGCCAAATACTTTCAGCTACTTGCTAAATGTTGATGAAGATGTAAGATGCGTTTGGTAACAGTAATTGGTAACTTACGTTGTGATTTGGCGCTATATTCAGAAGATAGGAGGAGTAATTCAACCTCACCTACTGTATAAAAAAATAAAAATGCCAACTCGGCACCGGACATAGAATCATGTAATTTGTTGCCTAGTTGTTGGACTGGACTGTATAATGCAAAGGCATTGTACATACCAAATTTATGCTAATGTCATATTGACTGAACAATTTTAACAGCCATGGTTTCCTTTTCAATTTAAGTTACACTTGATGTAGGTGGGTGGGGTGATGTTGGTTGTGTCACCATTCTGTGCAAACCTTTGAGTGAAGCTTATTAGTGTATTTCCTTAGCAGCCACAGTAGAAATGTCTGTGTAGAATAAAATACTGCTTATCATAATAACAGAAGTTCCAAAAGTCTGACATGAGACCTAAAAAATAGGGATTTTAAAACCAAAGCACTGGGTGTGGGAGTCTTCACCCCCAAAAAATCTCAGCTTCAAAGACATTCAGTGTGTTTACATGCACTGAAGTAACCAGGTTACAGTTGGCTTTCTCGAGTAAGCTGATTTCTTAACTTCAATGTAAACCGGAAACCTGGCTTCCATAATTGGGTTACTGGATTAGAGAAACCTGAGTTCCCCAGGTAGATTTCTCCCAGAAAACTCTAATTTCTCTTCCATGTATATGCATAACTAAGTTTCTAATTGGCTTTTTCCAAGAGTGCATGTGCATGGCAAAAGCCGCAGACACTCAGCACTCTACTACTTTCAGCAGAGAAGTGCAGCTGGATGAAAGGGGGGTTCATTACACAGAGCAATGCTCATTTTTAAATCAAGTCCGCCCAATGTCGGACTACAACATAAATCAACATACAGTGACCGATTGGCAGTTAAATATAAATAATAATCACTTCTCACTGTGTATTTTTACAATTCAGACAGTTTGCGCTGTAAAAAAGAGTGCTGTCACTGTCTGTGTGTCAATGTTACAGCGCTGTCACTCAACTCCCTTATGTATAAAAAAAAATCAGGAAGCAGTCTCTTCTGTCTCTATACAGTTAAAATTAGTGAGCCATGCTTCCACAAGGTAAAGGAGAAATCCGATTGCTCATCTGCATACTGTATGTATGCATGGATTTCCAGTAACCAGGTTTCTTTAGCGCATGTAAACCCGTTCACTGATCACCAAAGAAGCCTGGTTTCTCTGAGTAACCTAGTTACTTGAGTGCATGGAAACACACTGATTGTTTCCTGCATTCTGGCAACTTCAAAAGAAGGAAAATAACAAAATAATAAGTACATGACTTAGAAAATTTGCATGAATATTTCTTTCTTTTGCTCTCTATTTCTCACTCGGCATGGGAGGAGGATGTTGTCTGGGTGGGAACAATACTCCTATGATCCACAGTACCAGCTTTTGATAATGAAATTGGGGAAAGGTGGGAAATTTCGTCATGAATTGGGTGAAATTAGGGAGAATTTTGACCATGGGAGGAAGCTGAGAGAGGGCAGTGAAAAATGGGTAGCCTTAGGTGAGCGAACTGTCAATCTTGCATGTCAAGCAGTGTCCAGATGTCAATCTTCTATAAGCCTTAAAATCGGATTAACCAAACAATAACATCCAACATTATTACTAGTGCATTTATTAGAGGGCCCCAATTAAATGGGATTTTTGGAGACAGCATCTGGCAGCCAGTGAGCTGTCACTTTGTGATACTCCTGCATTGACTTCAGTCTTGGGTGAAATGCATGTTATGTGGTGTGGCCTTTAATGCGCTCACCTAATAAGTCATTCTGAGGCATCCAATCAACAAGCTTGGTGTTGTTGCCAAGGTTACTGGGGGGAACTCCAGAGAATCTAATAAAGGTAAAAAAAATAAATAAACAGGTTAAATGCAGCTTATCTCACAGTGTGCAAACATCAAGAAAATACCTAATATTTAACATTACTATTACTTCAGTTATATTCAGAGTAGCTAATCACACAGTATTTCTTATTTATTTCTAATGTGTCGATACCATCGATTGTGGGAGAACAGTATGTACATGCCACTGGATGTATATTTAAATCTAGGCTTACATATATGCCTTGTGAGGTCAGGAGATGTACTGTGTGTATAATGTGTATAAGAGGTACTGTATATACAGAGAGTGAATAAAGGGACGATCTGTTTTTCATTAAACAAAAAGCATCAAGAAGAAGGACCTCACTTGTTCATTCATGGTTCAGTGTTTTGTGTATGTTTTGTGGTGGTGTGGTTGTGTGTTCAGAAGCATTTTTCGGCAAATGTAGCGCGCAATGCATATGCATGCTACATTGCGACCCCCCATCTGTCCATCTTCGTCTCTTTTCCTCCCCAACTCTTTCATCTCACTTTCTCTGTTCAACAAAGCACTTATTCATTGTCTGCCAATCAAAGCCTACATTCTCGCAGCCAATTATCAATGACACGATTCATTTGGCTTGGTCTTTGTCCCACTCATCCGCGCTCTTCCTTTTCCATCCTTTCATTTTGAGAGGGCAACTGAAAACCAGATTACCATTCAATGTCACATACAAAGAGTATGTAAAAGACTTTACAAGAGTCTCCTACCTGGCTACAAGATCACCATCTCACTTCACTGGTAGACCTTGTCACATGTGAAATACCACTGTCTCTTATCTCACCATAAAAGTTCAGTGCTTGATAACTGAGAGACGTGTTTATCACACACTGTTACATACAGTATGTCAGGACTCTACCCAGCTCCTTGTGTAAACTACAGCTAACAAATATCGCCTACCTATATTGCCTACCTCATGGTTCACAATCCCTTTTAATGTGGTAAAACCTCAATTACTGCTCTCAAGCAAAGACAAACCAAGAAAGACTTCAGCAAAGTAGTCACAATATAAACCACTCCCATGTGAATGAATGCATAAAGAATGAAAATGTTTGCATGAGGCTTTATTAAATAAATATTGATAAATAGTGATCATGGTTGTACATGCAATAAATGGGGTCATGTTCCACCTAAACTTGACTTGTCTCTCTTTTCAGTAGATTAATTGCATTATCCCCTTTTTAAGTTACCCTTAACTACTTAATTTCTTCACCTGCTTATTGGCTCATGTTATCTCCATATTACCCTTTTATCTACTACATTTACCTCTCTTATCTCATATCATCACACTTATCGTAACTTATAGAACTATATTCTTGCACTTGCTTCTGTTACTTATTTGTTATATGTGGTTTCTTAAAAGACAAGGTTACTAAACTACCACACTAATACTGCTACTATTGTTACTGCAAAAGTTTAGCTTAAGTCTATTTAAGATCTATAAATGGTTAAAGGCCCATGTTTGCATGGCACACAGTGCCAGAAGCAAATACAATGGCGCTGTGTGATATCATTACTGATAGTTAATGGTTGCAACATATCCATTGAAATAAAAAGCAAAATGAAGACAGCTGTGAAATCCATGAAAGCGCATGTCATGTAAAAAATCTAAATAAAACAAATGAACTGTATTTATTATGGCACAGACTCTTCGAATGAAAGGTCACTGGCCATTTGTCAGTTATGACATCATTGTAAACTGTGTTGTGTTTTGTGTGTGTGTGTGTGTATACACAAGAGACGTGTTCAAACATTAACTCAGCTACACCCTATACCAAACAGAAAAGTCAGGTACCTGTTCCTGCAGTCAACATTAATAATGCAGTATGGTCATACCAGAACAGATAGACCTATATACACAAGTTCTACTGTTTAATTATGTAACCTAAATCCATTTGGAGGTTTAATTAATTGTCCTTTATTCATGTATGGGATAAAATTGCACAGCCTTAAATATCATGAGCTAAGAATTACAGATTCAGGTTCAGGTTCTTCTGCTAGAGTTGTAGTCAATTAATCACTGATGTGGGAATCTATTTAAATGATTATTAGAGATAAGATTTTGATCTTACTTATCTCTCTGACTGGGAAAGCACTGTCATCCTGAACTCCTAAACATCTGCATTCATCCAGTGTTTATACAGTGATAGATAAAGATACAGCGATGCTGCAACAGCTTCATTGCCAAATACCAATATGGATATTTAGAAGTTTAAACAAAAATAATCTTATAATAATATAACATAAAAGAAACTATCTTGTATATAAAATCTTGTATTGTGACCACAATACATATTAAACAAAACATTTCACAGATCAAAAATTAACTGTCTGTGTTGTCTGGTGGTAAAAAACTATACAATTAGGACTCTGTTTCTTAATTACTGCAATCCAGGTTTGGCCCTTCTGTCTTGTTTCTGTTATTCATTGCCCTACATATACACCAATATATAAATATACACACTTTTACACTAAGCTTATACTGTATACGCCTGATTGATTTATAGGTCTACCTCTACTTAGTTTCCCTTTTCTCTTTTCAAGTTTGCAGCAAATAATCCACAGTAAAACCTGTCACATATAACTGACATGTAGGGAACTGCCTGCATGTTTATGAGTGAGAAACCTTGTGCTTGACTAAGCTAATGATCTGAATAAGCCACTTATTAATGGACTTTAGCCTCTCTTTAGTTTATGGTTCGTTACTAAAGCTAAGAAGTATTGATGATACAGGATACACAGAATCAGTACACATACTGAGTGCTCTGACATACAGAGCTTATCAGCCAAAGAAGGCCTGTAACTGGAAGTTCACAATCTAAGAAAATCCTGTTCACATCTGTCACACTGACAGCTGGGTATGTGTAAAATTGAGAGAAAAGATACTTTACCTCCAGATGACACGCTGGGGCAGCCTGGCAAGGGCTCCTGCCAGTTTGTGAGCAATGTCCTGGGAAAGGTACTTGACCCCAGCTCCAAACGACACAACCACAAAGCCATGCTCCGCTGTGTCATTCACCCATGCCTCAAACTCCTGTAGGAAAATGGTATATCATATCATATCATATCATATCATAGTATTGTATGAATTCAAATGAACCACAGTGTAGATAATGTGCAAATTCTAATATAACCACCAAACCTCATCTCAGACAATTTTCATGCATTAAATTTATACACATTAAAACTCTTTACTTATCCATGAATATTTGCGTTACTGTCTTTATCACTTTATAGCTGAACCTAAACAATTCATGTTTAAGACAATGATTGAGGGAAGATTTATTCAACATGCATTCTGGATGATTTACAGCTTTATAGACAAATGTGGGATATCACATCACAAAAATTCTCCGAACTTTGCCACTTAGCATTACCAATGAGCATACAATACACTAAAAACTTTTAATGATGTTGAAAGCAACCGGACAATATGCTGAGAAACCTCCAGACTACAAACCACGAAGTGCAATATCTAGTTATCATATTCCATCTGGTAGCAGCTATAAGTAGCAGTAGTTCCATGTAAACTACTTAAATTCAAATTAAGAAAAATATTAGCACAGTTGAAGTTTATTAAACAAGACACAGAAGGTGTAATAAATAAAATATGTAACATTAACGCATAGTGATAGTCCACAAAGTAACTAACTTTAAAGGACCTTCATTTTCTACCTATTATAGATTCCTAGATAATCATGTTTTTCCACATTGTATTTTCAAATATCTAGAATTTCAAACATCCATTCACATACTGAAAACTGAGAATCTACTAGTAGTAATTTTAGCCCAAAACATATTCTCAAGTTAAGGTGATATGAGTGTTTACGAAAGTGCTGCCTACTGCAATTTGCTTTGTAATTTATGGCTGCACATAAGGTCAGAAAGTAGTGTTTTCCCCAAGGCGTCAGCAATTCTCCACAAGGTATTATGTACAAAATGAAAACTGTGTATGCATCACTAAACCAAGCAATTATATAAACTGAAACAACGCAAATGCTTGTGGAAAAACATGTTTTTAAATCACATTACTGCTGATTAACAATGACTTAGAAATCATCATACAAATGTCAGCCAGTCATTTGATATGTAACAGAATCCTACACACTGACAATAAATAATGTTCAACACATTTACAAGTCCACTCTAAACATTCTCATCTAATCCCAACATCTTTAGTAGGTCAGTTCACTTAGATAAAAGAAACAATAATTCCTTTTGTATCCACGCTGGTACAGTGTCTAGTCATGTGTCATGTAGACTCTAGTTTTATGTTGCACGTTTTGAGATAGCTGTGGTTTCTGGTGTCACCTCAGTTGCATGTAGGTGAAAAAAATGTATTTAGTGACGCTCTGGGAAAACTTATCAGCATTATGTGCCTCTACAAAAAATGTCCTACTTTGGATTATCAACTGGCCTCATCAGTTTTGATTTAAAAACATCGGTTTTCATTCCAACATTTTTTTTTTTCCTGAAATCAATCCCAACTTTTGTGTACACTACCAGTGAAAGGTTTGGACACACATAGAAATGACCATGTTTGTGAAAGAAAAGCAGATTTCATAACATCAAATTGATCAGAATG
>JAUMHL010000001.1:12179126-12203766 GCA_032362345.1 Sandelia bainsii
ATGAGGAAATCACCATTGCATGCTTCTACTTAAATGCCCTACTTTCATGATATAATATCACTGCAGTGTGAACTTTTAACATTTTCCATAAATTTCACCCGAACGCCAAATATCCCTAACTTTTTGTGAGTAGTGTATATGTCTGTTTGCATGGTAAACACACGTATGAATACTCACTGAAACCAAAGGGAATGCTACATGATTTTGGGACTGGTGCGGCTTGGAGAGCAGAGCCATAATGTACGTTTTTAAAGACAAATGGATGTTTCTTCTCTAACAGTGATCCATTTGTTTATGCAAATGCCCACCACACACACTGTTCATTTCTTTCAATCTATTCACTGTCCTCACCATCCCATTTCCTCAGCTATGCCCTGAGTCATCACAATGTACCACTCTGCTATTGGTTCCTGGTCCTGAGCATCTACTCTGCCCTCCAATCCAAATGGGCTTGTATGTAGTTCTGAATATATACAACTGCTTATCTGTTTGTTAACTTGCTCTTGCCTTCACTTTCACTAATTCTGACTCTCTTTCCCACTTTGCCACTGTACACCATTTCTCTTGCTTCTCCACACCCCCTGCTTTTCCTATGCTATTCTCTGCCTCCCAGCCCCCTACCTCCCTGCCTCCGTTCTTCCCAGATATCAGGTGTGGTACCTGAGCTCCATATCAATAGTTAATCACCCTGGGACACCCAATCTAAAGAGCATGACAGAACTCTCCCATGGGGGATTGTGGTGGACATTGTGTGTGTCTATGTGAGTAAGTGAGTAAAGAAAGAGAGAAGAGAGACAGGGGAGAGTGGAGCTGCTATGAATCGCACATTTTGAGAGAAGTCAAAAGCTGCTGAGCAGGGAGTGTGAAATGTGAACGGAGACTGCAAACAGAGAGATAGCATATGGTGATGAGGAAGCACCGAGTTCTGCTTATGCAGGGCTGGGCAATAAAACAAGGCAATTTATGGGAAACAGGGGGAATCAAAAGCAATTGAAGCAAAATGGTTCCACAATAAGATAAATTGACAATACAATATAAAATGTCCTAAATAGGGTCACTTTACTGAACTGACCCAAATTTGGGAAGACTCCACTTCCATAAATGTTCTGTTCTGCACCCTAGTGGACAAAGAGTAGTACTACAAAGTATGCTTTTCTTGATATGGACATTACACAAAAGACAAATGTTTCAAAAATTGAATGTTATTTCTGACAGCAGTTCACAAACAGGTAGGAGAATCTCAGCGGAAATGAAGGATACCAATAATATGCCTCATAATTAAAATGATCCTTTACACCCTGAATTGTCTACAGTATGGTGAGAATTTATGAGTTTATGTATATGCATGTTTCTGTAGCCGATATTAATGTTCCATCATTCAACCCTCAAAAGCTTTCTGGTGTCAGGTGTCACATGATTTCTTGTGACTAACAAAAGCTCCTTTAATTGCATGATAAGACTAATGGTGTGTGCTTTCCCTTTGTTGAAACAAAACAGATATTTATAACTGTTTCACTGCACTTCCTCACATTTGCACTGGTCTAGATCTAGTGTTGCTAATACAGTACAGGAAGTTGTAATTTAAATTAATACTAATTTAAAATGTTCATAGGTCTGAAAGTCTCTAGTACTACAAATTTAGGTTGACTTTCTGTCAATTAACCATAATAAGACTACTTTAATATAAACATACACTAGAAATATTGCACAGCATATGAACACCTTATTCTCTGCTCACAATTTACCGAAGGATATGACCCTAAAAGGGTAAACAAAGTAAAGATCTGTATATGGGTAACATCTGTTTTGCCCTGGTGGCTGAGAAGGTCAAGATATCCTATAGCCAGAGACCATATAGGGGCTGAATGTTACATTTTAAAACAAATAGAACAAAGAGAAAAAGAAAACAATAAATAAATAAATTTAAAGCATAAATTCAAACATTAGCAGGTTACATATAGACTCCCTTTACTCATAATAACTCATGTAGAACACCATGTAATGGAATTCAGACCTTTGTCTAGACATTACAGTATCACACAGTAAGGTAATAAATTGCACTGTACATTCATTTACTTTACTTTTCCTGGTATAAGCATGTGCCCGAGCTAATAGTGTAAAATGTGTGATATATGTGCATATCTATGAGTAAGAACCCCGTATGAGATAAAAAAAAAACACTGTCTGGGAAATAATTAGTGCTTAAACATTAATATCATCTGCGTTATACAGGAATTACAACACTGTTGTAGCTAGGTATGCCACTAAACTGCCAGCTGAGTGTACAGCACTGTTTGTTATAGAGTGAGGGCCTTGAAATGAATTGCATAAAAAGCTAATGAAAGAGATGCATTTTTTTATAGAGAAAGATTTGAACGTGGGCTGTAGAGAGGAGAAGACATTCAGTTAGGAGTGCTCTCTGTGAAATGATACAGAAAATGAGTTTTATCTAACAGAGCATGAGGAATGAATTTTCTGCTCTGTCTGGAGTAGGAATGTCATTTCTCAGCTGGGGCGCCAGGAGTCCTTAGTCAAGACTGTGTGAAGCAATGACCTGGTCAGCACAGGCAGAAAGGGCAGCCTAGTCTCTGGTAGTGGATGAACTGAGCTGCTGGAGGTTTCCAAGGCCAGATGCCCTCACGACCATGTACACACTAGAGTAGCATGCACAGCTGTGAAGTTTGCAGCCTTGTGGAAGGAGAAACTGGATGGCTTGTTTCGAGAGCCCAGTAATGACAATTGTAGATTTATCCAGAAAGAAATGGTTACAGTCCTAGAAAGGGGGCTGGACTAAATCCCTCATAAAGATATCTGATCCATTGGATGTGGTGTGTAAACATGCAGGATCCAGTTACAATGTGGGTCTTATCAGATTATCCGTTGTCTAGATTTACATCATGATTCTTCACTGGGTTCATTTTAGTAGTGATTCAAACTTCTAGGCCAGGATTTTCCAGGGGATAACGGTTGTATATGTTATTATGGAAACAAAACATATCCTAAATATAGAGCATATATAGAGTTAGGTGTGGCTGTACACTCTCTTGTAATAAATTCACTGTAATAAAATCAAACTTTCATTTTTGTTCACACTGTCAGTGAGGTGTTTTGGTTCAATTAAACTATTACATCCAAATATGTACTGTATGTACAGTATGTGGACAAAATGTTAGAAACACCTCTTAACATAATACATGTTAACATAATACATGTTAAGAGGTGCTGTCCACTACAGCAGCACCACTCAAAACTTTCTTGTAAGTAGTAAGTAATAATATAAGCACAGAGTTGAACCAACATGTCTTTGACACAGAATGAACAAAACAAAAAATGATAAGCTTCATAATGGTAGTATTATTTCAGGTACCTTATAAACTGCACAATCAGTGTATGTAAATCAGTGTAAATCAGTTCATTCACTGATTAACTATTGGTTTATAAATTTACAGTCCTACTTCTACACTTTTCTATAAGAGCTAAGCATATTTTTTTACCAGTTTGTGGGATTAATAACAGTGTATATATTTTTAAGAGTGAAAAGGACTAAATTCTGCTGCAGCTCATCCTGCTCTCTGTCTTGCCAAAGGAAAAGGGATTTGTGTTGGCCCAACAAATATATATAAAAAAAATATTCATGTATATCAAAATACCCCAGTAAGAGAATATTAGAAAATATTGTTTCATTTTTGTTTACATTATTTTCTATTCTTAAGTTGGAGCTCCATTTCCCTCTCTTCCTGGCCACACCTTCATCTATCTGACAGTGTCAGGGAAAACAGAAAAGTACATGTCTGTGAACATAGAATTTATGGCTGGGCTGTTGTTGCATTAGATTTCAAAGTTGTGCCTAATAAAGTGGCTTCTGAGTGTCAACAGTATTTCCGATTTGAAATCCTGTTTCGTTTGAAAATTTTAAAATAGTTCACTGTCACTTTCTTCAGCGTAGTGTAATGTGCAATAATCACCACAAGGGGGAGAACAAACACCATATCTGCATTAGATCCCCATTAGTTGATTCTTGGTATTGCAGTGAACGTCTGATTAATGGTGCAATGATGCCCTTCACCACTTTATCTATTAGTCTTTTCTTATTTAAATTAAATCCCGCAATCACATCCAAATGACATAAGCACCAACTTTAACATGTACCATATGTGTTTGTCTCTCCAAGCTCAAAGACCTCTTGTTAGGAGTCAAAACATAGGACTGTAGATCCATTTTGGAGTAATGGGAAAATAATATGTGAATGAAATAGTTCAGCATATTGCAGGTATCTCAGTACTGGAGCCTTCAAATCCTTCAGGATTAAACCACTTGAGAAAGGCAGCTAAAATTCTTTATTTTTGGAATAATAGACAGATTTTTAGATCGTAATAAATGTCACAGAAGCCTCATTTTGCGCATTTTGCATTTGAAATGTAACTTACAGGATTTCAGAGTTCAAACCACTCATTCCACCTAATCATTTTCTAACCCCTCTCTCCCTTTTTAGTTTATTTTCCTCTCTTATGCCTGTTCACTGGCTCTGTAATCAGCCCTCTCAGTGATGGCCATTTTCTTTCTGTCTGCCTTATCTCCTGATTGCAGTTTCCCTCTCTGTCATTACTGTGCTATTAGCTTTTCATCCTGGGGCTAAAACACAGGACTCACACTGACCTTATAGTCCCAGCTATACTCAAAACGTCTGCTCTGCAAGATAACACACTCACCCCCCACTCCCTCCCTCTCTCTCTCTCTCTCCATATTTCTGTCTCAGGCACCTACACACACACACACACACACACACACACAAACACAGACACCCTTGCTCGCCTTGTTTGAAATAAATTAACTCACATACACCTACATGTGTACACACAAATTCATGCACATAATCTTAAAAAAAAAACATCTACACATACACAACATTACTGTTTCCATTCACACAAATCACAGAAGAAATTAGAGCTGTGGCAAAAACCAAGCAAACTCAAATGTTCCATTTCACAAAAGAATTGAGCTTACATGAAATCCAATTAAAGATTTATAGAAACCTGAGATTCTCTCAAGTTCAGCTTTTTTTTATCATTACCTTTCTTCTCTCATGGTGATAGAAAGAGACAGAGGAGGCTAGAGAGAAAATGATACAGTGCCTGTTATATTATATTATAATACTCCATCATTTCCAACATTGTAATTTAAGTGTTCTCAATACTTTTTCACTGACTCATCCTGTTAAAGTACATTATATTGACTTGCACTGAAGAAAAAGAAGAGAGAGCACATATCTGGATAACCTTGTCCATGTACTCCTGTGGTCTGGGGTTCATGAACTCATTAAGAGAAATTCAAAAAATACAAGATACAGTAGGAAAATCAGTGTTATTAATAACATTAACAATGCCTATGCTATATTTAGGTGTCCAAAGAGCTATGACAGTGAGCCAACATGCACAAAGCAGGAACCTGAAACTGAAGCAGTTAAGTAGAATTTGGCCAACATGTCTCAAAAATAGATAAGATATTTTAGACAATAGCGTGATTTAAACAGTTTGTGTAAGGTGCTTTCCTGTGTCAGTGTAACAGTGTGCTCCCCGTGCAAAAACTGTGGCTTGTAAAGACATCTGGTTTGTTACATGACTTATGCACACAGAGCTCTGACCTCACTAAAGCTTTTGAAACTAAATGGGAACTCTCTGCAGCCAGCTCCCAAAATCCTGTGGAAAACCATTCCAGAACAGAGGAGTATGTTAGCAGCTATCACATAAAGTTGCCATGCCTTGGATGTCCACATACCATGTTCTCTAAACTGTATTGTAATGTGTACGTAATATGTATTCTTTAAATGTTATGATGTGGTATTACAAGGCAGTCCTTTCTGTGTGACTCTTCGACTGAATACATTCGCTCACCTTAATTCTCTCCTGGTGGATTTTGTACTTTCTTTTACCCTAAACACCCTCACCTCATCTCCATCACTTTCCTCTCATTTCCTCCCTCCCACCGTCTCAGTGAGCAGGTGCACAGTGACAGAGTCACTGAGCTGTGAAATCTTCGCTCCTTGAGACACGTTTCATGCTTCTCCCGTCCACATACACACACACACAAGCTCCCGCTCACGCATCACATTGTTTTTGTCCTATTTTTCTTCAGCTCCTTTCTTCCTCCATCTCTCCTCTCTCGTCTTTTCTCTCAGCTTGTGTAGAGATTGAGTCAACAATGTGTGATCTTCATGAATTTACTTAGAGGAGAACAAAAGGAAAATCAAACTAGAGTGGAATGAAAAATCTATACAGTTTCATTAAGAAACAAGACAAATCTGTACATGTGGGTGCATGCTTAATGCGTGTGTGCCTGTGTGACTACTCTGTGTGTCTCTCCTGCATATGTCTCTGACCACATCTACATCTTTAATATCTGAGACTGAATAATGTATGAACTCCCAGGGCTGGAAGACACACACACACACACACACACACACACACACACACAAAACACTCACTATTTCCATTTGCACAAATATCAGACAGCACAAGTTAACAGTCCAACTAACTTATCATAACAGGGATTAATAACCTCGTGCTGGTCTGATAGATGAAAGCATGGTTCAAAGTAGTCCGACACATCCTGTTCTGTCAACCACTATGGCTTCTCTACTACCAGTTTCCTGTTTACATGTTGCACACTTCCTGCTGGAGTGAACACAAAACTCAAATCAAACATTTTTTTTTACCTGTGTGTGCTTGCAGTTGACCATTTAGCACATGTATTGTGCACAAATGATCCACTTCTATGTGTCTCCATGATGCAGTCATGCATGCTTCATAGTTCTAATTTGACTTTCAAATATCTGCTCCTTGTCATTTCCACATGCCCACACACACACACACACACATTAACTTAGCTTTTCCACAGCCTCTTATGAGGATGTGAGGCAGAGGTTAAAGTTGGTTTCTACAGAAATTATGCATAATGTCTTGACCTGCCCGACCACCAGATGTTTCTGTGAGGACCCTGTTAAAAATATGAACACTCTACTAGCATTCTCACCCTCTCAGGGTTTGCTATAGTACGTTTTTGCTTTTATATACTCATATCATCTACTTCTCTGACCACATCTTTATCTTGTTCAACTACAGAACCTGAATAAATGATCAAATAAAGAACATAAGGAGTCACATGAATGGTACGAAAATCACGTGACTCGTGTGCCATGGTCTTTGCAGTCCCCAGTTTTACATGTAGTTGACCATCAATAGTAGAGCTTGACAGAACTCACACCACTTTAGGAAGAGTAGTTTCTTCTGGTTGAGTTTCAACGACTTAGAGAAAGGCAGACTGCAACTGTTCTGGAGCTTCAAAGTGACTCACACCTCTTTAAAACAGTTTAGGATTTTCTCCTTTAATTTTCACCCATTAAGAACCAGCAACTTTCAAACATCAAGAGAAGAATATTCATGACACCCTATGTGTGCCAAAGCCACAGAAAAGCCCTTGTAGTGTCCTGCTGAAGCCAAACGCACCAGGTACAAATGTTCCTTCTTGAAAAGCCTTCTTACACACACACACACACACACACACTCCTACTCAGAGGAGGAATGTTTGACTTTGCATGTCCCAAAAAAGGGCTATAACCTCCACAGGTCCACCCACCTCCACAAATTATCCAGACTGAGCCATTTAGGTGCAGGTCTCACTAAACCATGTTTTTGTGTAGCATCCATTTACAGTCCTGACCTTACCTCTGCCAGCAATATGAGTGAAACTATTTCATGAGTCAATAATGTACAAACGAGCCTGAGCAGCTCCCAGGAGAAGGTTGTAATGGAGCAAAAAACCTGGGATAAATAAAGGAAACACAAACACACGGAAATCTGGTCAGCAATAAATACTACTCAAAAAATAAATAAATACTCAAATGTTTTATTTCTTTAATCTACAATGTCTCAGCAATAGTGTAGTGAGTTACCGTGATAGTGACCTGTTTTTGTTGGTCTGTTTTACGTATGCTATGCTACAACCTTATACAGTTTGGCTGAGGTATAAATCCATAGTTCCTGCAACCTTAATCAAAGCATTTCTCTCTCACATAAGGTAATCAGATGGAAACACTTTGCGGTGGCCTGATAACAGCCCACAGCGAGACATCATGACCGTTTCCTCTGCACTGAAGAGAGACAGAGGGAAAAAGGGAAACACAGCGCAGGGCCCGCGCACGGTGTCATGCGCGTTCCCGTATTTTGCTGCGCACAGACAGCCGGTGCGGAGAGAGAGAGAGAGAGAGCGAGAGGGAGGAGAGTGCTGCTATTACTAGTGACAGAAAACGGCAGCGAGCACATACACTCTGGAGAACAGTTGATGCGACAAGGTAGGAGAAAACCCTCAGCATCATTATGTTCAGTGCTGGCGATTAGTATTAATCGCTGGATGTGATTTAGTTTGAAAGCCTCTGTTTTAAATGCGATTTCGGTGTCCTACATTGTGATCCGATGTCCTCCCCGTGTTGTTGTTGTGTGTCCGCAGATGCTGAGCGTCGCCTTGTTGTGTGTGTGCGCCGTCGCCTTTGGACACGTCTCCGCTCGCTCCGACAGCGGCAATTTTTTGGACGATAAGTGGCTCGCTGGGAGATGGGATAAATTCAGGGATGTAAGTAATATTTCTGGCTTTTATTATTATCTCATTTACACCCCCCACCCCCCTCCATTTTCTCCTACAGCCACCCTCATTGGGTTGTGATCATGCGCTCCTCGTTTTGTTGTGTTGAAGCGACGCGTCACGGGGGCCCCGTTGTGGTGTTTGTCACACGTTCATCACCCGCTCCATCGAGACGGTAACGATAGCAGTCCATGTTTAACGGAGGTAGCCAACGCCTTAGAGAAACACAAACGCTTAAAGCCTAGCTGTCCAAGAGCAGCACTGAGTCCCCTTAATGGGCCTAATTATGGACAGGCACAGGAAAGCAGGCCTGCGCGTGCTGTTTGGTGAGAAATTAACACCTGCCGCAAGGTATTGGAATGTAAACTATTAGGTATTCAAGCCAGAGTATAATTTTTAGCCATCCTATTTATTTAATATTGCGACAAAAGCTCAAATATAATCTGGAAATACATTATAACAACATAACACAGCCGTACAAAGATCACAAAGTAGTAGGATCCAATGTAAACTCACAGGCACACTGTGGGTCCCTTTGGGACTATTAAAAGAAGGTGTCCCAGTGGTCATGTCTCTGTATCTTCCAGTGATCTCCTCACTCAATCAATGTAGCAGTGATTGTCCTTGAACTGATCTGGCTGATTATGCCAGTGAATATCTTCACTGGCGGATTTCAACAAGGTGCTATCAGCCACTATTACCCTGACATGTTTATATAGGCCATTTAGGGCAACAATGCACATACAGCTCTGTTTATGTTGGGCAGTTACAGGTTTTTATTAATTAAAAGTCAATGCTTAAGTAAGCAAAAGTTTTTTAACAGTAGTATCTTACACACATTTAGGCGTCACCTAATAAAATACACATCATCTGTAGATTCCAGATGAAAGACAGTGGAAATCACTTCTGTTGTTTAGGAGAGCTTAAATGTCTCAAAAAGAAAAGGAGAATAATTTATGATAAAATGTCAGTTCATGTATTAAAGGTTTAAGGTGATGTTTGAACCATGTCTTTCCTCTAACCACAGATTAAATGGGTTCACACAACCAGAACTGTACTGTACACGCTTGTACATGCACACATACAGATACACAAAAATGAGCATGTCTGCACATATGTGCACACACATCAATTGCGGAAAACTGGCTTTGCAAAAACTACATGGTTACCGTGATGTACTGGAGAAAATGTACATTCCACTCACACTAACTTTCATGAGTGGTTTATCTCCGTGGTTGTTTTTCTGAGTTAGAGACCTTGATATATTTGGTGTTAAAGAGACAGAGAAAAGGAAGAGAAGATAGGACAAGTGCTGTTTTTTAAATATACATTTTGTAACAGGCTTTTTATACCTCTCACTTTCCCTACCTGTCACACTTAGAGACAGAGCTGGAGTGCAAACATGTGAACCCGTCAGCTCAGGTGGACCCATGTGATACATTACAGGTCCAGCCACTGAGCAGGATTTGGATTATGCACATAGGGTGAAATAAGGAGAGAAAGAGAGAAAGATAGAGAGAGTGTGTGCGTGTGTGTGTGTGTGTGTGTGTGTGTCTGGGGGGGGCGGGGTGGGGGGCAGCGATTGAAAGACTACAGTGACTATATTAATACAAAGGGAGGGACAGTAAATACCCCATAGATAGATAGATAGATAGATAGATAGAGTTTAGTGGAGACTAGAGTGCAATGATTGACAGTGAGCTGGAGGCTCTGTGTGCGTTCGCGTCTGTGTTTTAACCTTGAGGCACAGGCATTAGAAACAGAGCTGGAGTGCAGAAGCATTGTGTGCTTGCTTTTCATTTCCTGTTTTAGTGCTGTGTCCTAGATTGTGTGTAAGTGTGTGCTTTTGCATTCTGTCACATAGACATACATCAGAACAATATATGAAGGTTTTTAACTAAATAGCAAAGCAGCAGTAACAAACTATCTTGGTTTGTTTGTTGCCAGTTTGACGTGTATCACCACAGTGTTTCCTGTGGCATAGAGGCCACAAACCCTTTACAAATATAGGCCCATTATATTAAGTATTATCTAATTACACCTTTTTAAAACACTACATGGTACATATTTGTACCTATGTTAACTGGTAGGCCTTAAAACACTAAAATATGTTTACACAAAAGCAGTGTTCAGCCTGTTGAATAAATTATTCTTTCTATATTTACGTGTATTCATTTTTCTGGATGTACTGTTGTTTGAAGTGGCAGTTTTGTCATGTATTGTCATGAACATCTTTAACTGTTACACTTGTAAAGGTTACAGCTTCAGGGGCCAGTTAGCACAGGAAAGAGATATGTCAAATGGCACACAGCCTGTAAACACATAGACTGTACTTAAAACTGTACTTCAAAAATACATAGCCTAGCTTTATGAAGTGCATCTGCTCTTAAATACAGCATAGTTTAGCATAGAGTTTATGAAGTTGTGTTGTTTTTAAATTAATTAATTAAATTGTTTTCACCACAAAATCAAGTTCAAATTTCTAACTTCATATTGTATAGGAACATAGGAACATGTGCTGTGTATATCATCAAGCTGACACTTGATGCTATCCTTTTACAAACTTCACTGGTTTTTGTTGGACTCTGCTAGAGAGTTTTTACTGGTGAAGATATTTCACCACTTTATTGGTGAAATTGAGCAGATCTATAGTTTGAAAACTAGAAGCTACTAAGTAAATAACTAGTTTATAGCTGGTAGAACCTGGTTCTGTTGCTTTTATGCCTCCTGAATTCAAGTACAATCTATATTGTGATTATAGAAGTCTGGGTATCTTAGTTTGGAATGACTCAAATAGCTCAAAACTGTTAATGCTACAGTAAATGTATTAAATATAGTAAAAGTAATATTGAGTACACTTAATCTCTCTCTCAGAACAGACAAACACACTACTTTATATGTACTGGTATTCTATGTCAAACTGTGATTTAAGTTTTATATTTTAGGCATGTGCTGTCACTTTTATCCTTCAGCAAGAGTTGTCAGTGGGGCTCCTGTTAAGTGCACTAGATAGGATCTTGGCTACTGATTTACAGTACGTGCTGTTAGGATGGCTGGAGAGGCCTGAGGCTGTCTTTGCTGCACTGGTGCCATCTCCGTGTTTTTAGGCATTCTGCTCTGCTTGCTGGACCTTAGCTAGCTTACAGCACTGGCATAGAGTGAAGAGATAAGCTGAAGGAAGAACACAGTGAGTGATGTGTGATGACATACATGATGCTTAATTGTGTGTTATATGAGTAAATTAATAGCTTGTGTGGATCAGTCTTGTTAGAGCAGAATACACCTTTTTATGGTTTCCTATTTTCTCCTCTTTGTGTGTTTCTACTGTGCGTGTCTGTCATGCGCTGTATGTGTTGTGGAGGGTGAATGATGTAGAGAAGGTACAGAGCTTGAGGCTTTTTCCACTTCAAAGCATCTCAGTGTGAATTTGTGTGTGTTTGTGCGTGCATGCATGCAACAAGCTTGAGCAAGACAAACAGAGCCACTATAGTGAAAACATGTACACATTTCTCCTGTTGGACGTTAGTGGGAAGCCAGCAAGAAGCCAGGAAAGGGAAGGAAGCCATTAGAAAACACTTTGGAGGCATAAAATCTGATCTTTGAAAATCTGCGAAAAGTAAAGGTGGGAAAAGTGGCAGTGAGAAAAAGCATATTCACAAGGGCCTACTTTTATGGAGATGCAGATAAAACACAAAACCCACAGTGTCTATTAGGATCTTAGCCAACTGAGCCGAATAGACACACTGTTGTGTGTATTTCTTCACAGGAGGAATAAAGGCTGTTATAACTGTAATAGAGAGAAAGGAATAGAGGTGGAAAGGGGTGGAGACATAAATTGAAAAGTTGCTATTTTTAGTGTACACTCAGAAGGCTATTAGACCTATTGTTGAATTTTAGGTTGTCAGTGTTTTTTAGAAAAAGTGAGCGGCTGGTTGCATGTGCAGTAAAGTGCATTCATCCATATATTTGATGTTTTGTAGTGCTGACAGATTTTCAGCGTTGTGTTTTTGTTGTTTGTTTGTTTGCTGTGTGTATTCATATGTTTGTGTCTTGGTGTGCGTCTGTGTGTGTGTGTGTGTGTGTGTGCGTGGACACTGTGGTTGTCTGTCGATTCCATTAAGGAATCAGACCTCAAGCACTTTTGTTGTCTTGACTGGTCAAGACGGCCTGGCCCCAATAATGCACTGTTCTCATTATTCAGTGTCCTAAGCCACCGTCTGCAGGACTAGAATGGAATCATATAGAACAGAAACACAAGTATCTCACTAATTGGCTTTATATTTGCTAAGATTTCAAAAGATGGGTTCTTATTACATGAGAATGTTTGAAGTTATTCTGAGTCTGAATAAAGTAAATGCCACAGGCTGAGCCACTTTTGGGCCTTTTATAGGAATGGAAGGTAGAGCAAGAGGCGATACAGTGAGAAATGAGAAGTCTGCAGTGAAGGTCACATGAGGATCAGTAATGAAGGACAAGAAGGAGAAATTAATTAGAGCTGAGAAGAAGAGTTGTCCTTGTTAACCTCATAGCAAAGTGCAAAGAGAGTGCCATAGTCATTGATGGTTAAAATCATGCTCTAAATAAAATAAATAGGATCCTGCGTGGTTTGAGACATATACAGTAGTTCATGCATAGAAATACACATATAAAGACTACAATAGTCTAAATGAGGTGTACTAGTATAAATAAATGAATACTTCATTTTTGTGGTATCTTCAGGTCTATAATGCACAGTACTGAGTCCACTTCAAAAGGTTTCCATGGTAATAGTTAGGCCTACCATATGCAATATGCGGTCTTGAGGCAGCAAGGGAACTGATAGAGCTGTTCCAAATCATTAATCACATTAATGAGTAGAAAGAAAGCAGATTCGATTGTACTGATACGCTAAAACTAAATTGAATTACTTTGGCAAACTATAGTATTAAAAAAAATAAAAATAAAAATGCATCAAATGTCTTTAAATGCAGACCCCGTGTGTGTATTTCCTCCACCTACTGTATAACAAAACCGAAAACATACACATACAGCATCTGCAAGTCAAGATGAGGTGTAAACAAGCTTTAGTTTCCTGAGGAAAAATTTACAGCTTGTTAAAAAAAACTAAACTGTGAACTTTGCAAAAGTGCAATGGAGAAATGCAGGAAGATAACGACCCTCTACAACCACATTTCAACTAGCACTGAACCTTTATGCCTAATACAATCTTAAGTAATATAGTGTAGAATAGTACACTCTCTGTTACAGGCCTACTGCATCTTTCTTATTAAACTTGCACAACTGTTTACTCCTCTCAACCAGTCACCAACTTTCCCAATTCACACACAAACATCCCGCTGGTGCAGAAAAATAATTTATTACAGTTCAATTACAGTAATTTACTAGTGAGGATGTAAATAATTAATAATATATGAAATATTAATAATTAAAGTTAAATTAAGCAAACACTTCAGGTTTCAGGTTCAACTATTCAATAAATAAATTAGTTTAATTGTTTTCAGTTCATTAAAGTTCAGATCTGGGGTAACTTTATTTTGTCATTTACAAACCACATGCATTTCGAGAAATGTTAATGCAATAAAAAGCAATAAAAGTAAAACGTTTGCTTGAGTCTTTATCTGACAAAAGTACAAAGAAAAGATTTTCAGTGTTTTCACTAGCCAACTTGATTGTATATAAGTATTTTAGAGTTTGATGCCTGCAACACAGGTTGGGACAGGGGCAAAATAAGGTTCACTTGTCTTTCAGTTGGGGACAAAAAAAGGTGTTACTCACAAAGTTGCTGAAGCCTGTGATAACACATGAGGTTACGGTAGTGGTTATGGTTATGTTAAGTCTCCAGAGAATTAATGCGATTCAGCAGTTCTTTCAAAGTTGCAAAAACAAGTGTGCAAATATGTTTTTGCGTGAGTGGATTACAAAATTCAAAGCAATAAGACAGATTAGATAACAAGAAGAGGCTATGATTGTGATAGAACGAGAGAGAAGACAATGTGTGTCTTTGGATCTAAAGGTTGTTGACTTTGACTTTGTAATAAGACACACTGTTTTTTTACATTTGCATCATAAGCCAGCACCTACTGGGTGTGTCTCCTCTGCGATGTTTATTAACATCAGGCAAATCACTCACCTTTAGTGTGTGCATTCTTTATTTAGACTGCGGGGACACATCCATGCACAGCTGATTGACCCATTTGACTAGGAAAGTCTTGGAAACAATTCACAGCCTAACATTTAAGAGCTTTACCCAGGATATAAATTAGTTGTTGATTAAATGTGTGTACAGTACAGCAGTTTGTATAGCTAAAGTAAGCAGGAATCCAATGACCTGAAGAAAATATTCTCTTCTTTGAGCTTTATACTTGGATTGCAAAACTGTGTCTTACAGTAAATTAGATTCCAGAAAGATATATTTATGTACATCTGCTCTGCTATTCATTAGTAATTTTAGTGGCTTATCATAATTTAAATCTAAATGTATTTTTCCAAGCATAAGACTGACATTAAACTGAACTTAACTGAAATTATCACCCCATTACTGTAACTAGTTAACTAATAGTTAAACACGTTATTTTATTCTTTGAGATCCTTGAATATTATATATATATATATATATATATATAATATAAACATGCTAAAAATATCAGTCTGTCTGATAGGCATACAGTATATGCATGCTCCATGTGTATGTAATTGGTGTGTGCTTTCTACATTTCCATCTGTTTATTTTGTTATGCAAATGTTCCATTCAAAACGAAAACCTAATCAAAACAAATGTCTTATTTTCTGTCTCTGTATTGCTTTCTCCTAAAGGAAGTGGAGGTTTGTATGGCTGTTTAATAGTCTTGTATCAGCCATGTATTATTTACTCTAGTTTTTATTTGAACCATATTTTCATGATTTTGTTTATTGGTTAACCCTGTTTCAGGAGCCTGGAACATGGACTCCATCCAAGCCCTTCGATCAAGGTGGGTGTGAGTGAGAGAGCCTGGAGTGATGGTGCTGCTGGCTTTGTGATAAAAACCAAAAACAGCAGAAAAGACAAAGACAAATCCTTTAAAGGTTGTTAGTTGTATTTTATTAATAGAACATTTTTTTGCCAAGAATATGTATCTCCAGTGAAAACATGATGAACAAAAAAGTGATGGTAGTGGTCATCATTTTTGTTCATTCAGAACATTCAGCTTGTTATCAGCACACAGTTCAAAAGCCAGCATTTGTGATTGTATGGGGGTGCATTCATACACACATTCTGACTGTTGTATGATCCTATAAGGTCCCATTAATATTAAACAATACAGTATATACAGGTTTTGGAGCAACATATGTTGCCACTAGACAACATCTTGCTTTCTAGAAAGATAATACAAAACCATATTCTGTACATACTCTAATAACAACTGCATAGTCCAGACCTGATACCCAGTTAAAACATGTGGCACATTATGCAGCAACCAGATATGACCAAGAGGCCCCAAACTCCTTGGCAGCTGTAATACTATATCAAGCATGAATGGGAAAACATTTGCTTTCAAAACTAAAGCAATTGATTTCCCCAGTTCCCAAACACTTGCACAGTGTTGACAAAAGAAGAATTGATGCAACACAGTGGTTAACATGCTCCTGTCCAAACTTTTTTATAAATGTGTTGCTGGCATCAAATTCAAAATGAGCATATATATGATAAATCAAACATAAGAGAAACTTCTCATTCTCAACATCTGATATGTTTGTCTTTTGATTTGCAAATCATTGCAATCTATTTTAATGACATTTTACACAGCATCCCAACTTCAAGTAGGAATCTATTAGGGCTGCATGAGCGTGAGTTGTACAAAGTAAGTGATTCACTTCTGCCACTGCGTAATGACCACTTAAAGACATTATGATGCTGAAAGGCAACCCCCAGGTAAAATACCTTAAAATTTTGCAATATGGCTCTAGGGTAAGTGGTTTGCATCCCTGGAAAAATCAATGAACTCCCATGCTGTCCAGGGTTGCATCAAGGTGCAGTCAAGATATGTGCAGACCATGATCAACTGTGGTCACACTCTTGTGGGATAAGCCGAAAGACACATGCTTAAAGTCAATGTGTATCACATCTACATTTGTCTGCATTTGCAAAATGGTCTTAAGTTATAGCAATGTATGATGGATAGGTAACGCTAGCAAGAATGTGGCAACCATATCAGAACACCGTGTGACAAATCAAAAAAACAACTGTACGTGTAAGGAAAAAAGGTATCTTCTAAATATGTTATGTAGTGAATTCAGAAAAGATTAAATAGAAGCAGTGATGAAAACATAGAAAGATGTTTAACTGGCTGTTGCCATACTGATAGATTTGTCTCAAAGAACCAATCCAGGAAAAAAATTGGGTCCAATCCGTTAAAGCTCAGGACTCATGATCAAAAAATTAAAGTGCTTGACACATAAACACTTGCTTGTGCATAACCTAGCTCTTCATCAAATTTAATTTAAATCTGTTCACTACTTGTGCCATTATATTTGCCGTCACGTTTCACTTACATTTTGTCAGCTCTGTCTGTTTTGTAGGAATTATTTTCATAACACCAACAAGTTCATTTGTGTGACTAACACCCACCATAAAAACAGGTTGATTGTCGATTCTTCGATCATTGTCATTTTCTCACAGGCAGTGATAAGCTCATACACACATCCAGGCACACCAAGACAAGAACACTTTCACTCTCCGTTATCACCGTATCCTCAAACATTGTCGCACACATTCATCCACACACAGACATGTCAGGGAAACAATAGCATTAGATAATGCGTTGGAGGATGGAGGCAGGATTATCTGCCAAAGCTGCTCAGGGATTACAGTAAGGTTCTTTAAAGCAGAGGTCATTCACACACTATTCTGAGATCAGCTCAGGGTCTTAGATCCTGTGGTCAGAAAAGTCTAGCTTGTCTTTACCAGCAAACATCACACCCTTTGCCTAAGATTCAGATCTAAAATCGTCTCTCACCTTACAAGCCAGATATGGCTCTCAGCTGATACTAGGTCAGTTTGAGGATTTCAGCAGGAGCACACACGAGGCTAACACTTGGTGCAGGCTGACGTGAGGTCAGAAGAAGCCTGGATAACCAGTTCCATCTGTTTTTAGCTTTTACACTACTTAACAGTATTAAGTTCAGCGTGGGAGAGACATTCAATATACTGTAAGTGAAGAGACTGTTTAGAAGTAACACATACACAGATCTCTTAATTCTTATCCATATACTTTTTTCCTCTGTTTATTTTAATGGGCTTTAGTCTTTCTAAGAAGCTCTTTTGAGGCTGTGTATTGGTCACACACACATGTACACATACACGCACTTAAAAGAGTTATCTTTCTATTTATCTTTCCATATTCCTCTATGGTTTGTGTTTTTAGGTCTCGATCCAGCCAAAGACCCCTGTCTGAAGGTCAAATGCAGCCGCCACAAGGTGTGTGTGACTGAAGATTATAAGACTGCCACATGTCTCAGCCAAAGGAGGGTTAGGTAAGGACACACACTCTCACATACATGGACCTGTTCATGTTTCAAAGCCGTCCCTCAAATTTGCATTCAGATTTTTTCTGTGACAAAGCCACAAATGAATCACGAATGACAGTGGATTAGGAGCAAAGCACTTCCACTCTCCTCTCCCCTCTCTCCTTGTTTTTTTTCTGCTCACTTATTCATACAGCATGATAAGTAATAACACCAGAGGGGTGGCTGTTTTTCTCTTTTCTCAGCTGGTCTACTGGTTGCCCTGCTCTCTTATGACTGTTGTGTGACATTACTGTTTAGTCCAATTACCCTAGCACTGGCACTGCCTTACAACGGACACAAAGTCCTGCCAAATGATATGAATGGGCTTTGTATGTGTGTGTGTGTTTCTGTCTGGGAGGCTGCAGAATGAACAGAGGACAGTAACACCACACTGACCTCATTTCCCATTCTTAGCAACAACACATTTACTACCCGGTGCTAGCAAATCAGAAAATAATCACATATAAATCCTAAATACTTGTCTCCATTCTGAAATTGATGTAATGGCCAAGACATTGCAGATACAGACTGCTTAGAAAAGATAAACTTTGAACAAAACTGGGAGATAAGTAGTGCTGGTGAAGAATATGCTGTCATCAACATCAACATTTGAGATCTTTTCATATGGATACAGTCACATGTTTAGTGTGTGTGTAAAATAAGTCTTTAATCTCATCTCTAGTTTGAAAGATGGTAATCTGTACCAAAGTTCAGGGTCAAAGTGCACACCCTGCCCTGTGGTTCACCCTTCTCCTGTTTGCGGAACTGACGGCCACACTTACTCCACCAAGGTACCCACACACAATCATTTCATCTCTTACCAAAAACAGAAACAACTGAACATACAAATGACATTTTTTCATTTCCTTTTGATGAGACACACAAACTGATTTTACTGTCTCATCCCTTCTGTCTCTGTCTCCTTTGTTCAGTGTAAATTAGACTACCAGGCATGCATCACAGGAAAGAAGATTGCTGTGAAATGCTCTGGCATGTGTCCTTGCCCCTCTCAGCCTGAACACAGCTCTGTAGAGAAGAAAGGTACACACGCTAGGATACTTTACAGAAGAAACAGTAGATTTTACTTAATTAATTAGTCAATTCCATTGTTTTCCAATGTGATGTTCAAGCCCCATCCAGACTAAGGCCCTTCTTCTTTTCTGAAGTGTTTTTTTAGCGTGACACAGAATCCCTACAAGTTTTATGGCACTTGTCCTGTAGCTGATTTCTCATTTCCATAAAGACGTAAGGGAAAAATAAAGCATCACTCTATTATCATTATTCATTAGCGTTGTTATTCCACAGTGTGTAGTGAGTTGGACCTGAAAGAGGTTGTAAGCCGTCTAAGAGACTGGTTCAGAGTGCTGCATGAGAACGGCAACCACAAGAGAGTCAAGAAGCCTGAGAAGAACAGTGAGTCACATAGCATTAGCAAAGTTGAGAAAGGAGACATACACACTATTTCTTCATGCATTATCACTAAGTATGCACTCTCTGACCTTTTTTCTGCAGAGTTTGAGATTGGGGCATCTCCTATTTGTAAAGACCCTCTGGGCTGGATGTTCTCCCGCTTGGACACAAACTTCGACCTCCAGCTCGACCAATCAGAGATCAAAAGCCTCTACCTGGACAGGAACGAGCCATGCTCTGACGCATTTTTCAAATCCTGCAATACACACCCAGACAAAGTTATAACCAGCACTGAGTGGTGCACATGTTTCCAGAGATACACAGGTACAGTATCTGTGTGCACTTAACTGGTGGCTTGTTGTCTGTCAAACTTCAATATAGCAATGTCACCATTTTGCCAAATCTTAGGTCAGTGGTAGCAAAACTAATAGTAAGGATGGCCAAAATGGAAAAGTGGCAAAAAAAAAGAGAGCTTCTAATTCATATATTAATTTCTACAGACATAGAAAGAATAAATACCTTCCAGACAATCAGAATGTCATATTCTTCCTTGACATATACAGAATATTACTGCACACTGTAAAATACAATGAAGTGCAGCACAATGCATTGCATTAAAACACCATTATACAGGACCAACGATGCAGAATTAGTTTTTTTTGGGGGCATAAAGAAATAGTATTTACAGATTAGTCACCGGAGCTTCACAAAGACAGCAGAATAACAAACATGACGAAAGCAAAAAGTACACTAAAGAGGCAAAGTTCACACAAACAGATGTGTTCCCAGAACAGCAGACTTCTGCAGTTTGTTACCAGAATCCTTTGTCTCTCCCTTTCAGATTCTCCTTGTAAAGCAGAACTGTCCAGTATCAACAAAAAGCAAGCGGGGAAGAAGTTGCTTGGTGAGACACACACACACACACACACTCAAACACACAGTGGAACAAATACACCTTTCCTCATTGTGTGCGTCTGTGTATTTTGGCTCGTATGTGTAGGTCAGTATTTGCCATCCTGTGATGAAGAAGGTTACTACAGATCCCACCAGTGTCACAGCAGCAGCGGACAGTGCTGGTGTGTGGATCGCTATGGCAACGAGGTGGCTGGGTCACGCACCCATGGTCCCGCAGATTGTGGTAGGCAGAACCCCCCAAAGCTTGTGTTAGATGTGTGTAGATACAAAAGGTTAAACAGTTCCACTAATTGTAGGTTTTGGCTTAATCCCCGATTCAAGGTGTGATTTTGGAGTCTTCTGGAGACCTTGGAAGTGGAGCCTCGCTCTTCACTGACGATGATGAAGATTCGTTTGTCCTCAACGACCAGGCTGGGATGGATGATGAGGACGATGAAGACGAGGACGATGAAGACGACAATGACGAATATCTGTCGTAATTTTGAAAAAGAAAACGCATACACAGAAACTGTTTCTTTCATCAAACTGCACGTTTCTAGGTGACTCCCCAGACAGATACTTAATCATACTAACAGCCTATGGACTACTCTCTGTGTATTGTTTGTTCATATGTTTAAAAAAAATCCTGAAATGCTTATGATTTATTACTTTGTGTCTAAGTATAAAATATGATTGGTTAATGGCACTTGTTCACTTGTGTGTCAGCCAACCAGAGAATATAACAAGGACTAATTGACAACCAGTCCAGTGCTTTGGATTTGGTCACGTGCTCCCTTCATTGGACCATGTCTTAGTGTCTCCTGTCCTTGTGCAGCACTCTGATGCCTGAGTATGTTGGTGCCTGAGGCGCAATGTAAAAGAAACTTCCCGTTCATCATTCCTTCATCCTCTTCCTGTCCTCCTCCTATCATCTTACTCCTTATCAAATGTTCCCGTGTATAGGTGGGATGTTGACGATGTAGATAAGAGAATATTGCACTTTTTAGGTTTCTTTTTATCTTGATTTGTAACTGTGACTGTAACTGTGTGGAAAAACAAGATAAGAATTAGACATGCTTCATTAGGAGAATTAGGGCAAAAAAAAACAAACAGTGTGAGCTGGATAACAATCAACACCGACATGCTAGCTGTTTTCACCGAGACACAAATCAAGTCAAATCATCTCACAGGCTCAGCAACAAGAAGAGACAAATTACTGCTTGGCCAGTGGTGTTGGGGGAAAATATTATCTATTTTTCTAATCCGATGAATACAGAAGATGAAACAGATTTGTTGTAGCATGTCTAATATTGCGTGATATTTCAGTCAGAAGAACCAGAGGCTAAACCTTTGTGGAACTCAAAACATAATGGAGCTTGAGGTTAAAATACCCTCAAGCGTGTACAGATGAAAGTATACTTTTAAGTCATAAACCGCACAAATTTGTATGATAAAAATGTTTACTGACCTTTAATATGTCAGTGAGCTCAAAGAAACCCTCATCAGGGTTCAGAAGAAGATGGAGTCTTCTGCTGGGTTTAAATTTTCACACAGAAGTCTCAGACTTAAAGTCATTTGAGCACATAGTGTAACAGAACAAATCTCTTGCACAGCAGTAAAACTACATAACCATGCGGACCTGTTGTCTGGAAGGGGATAAAGTGTAAGGTGTGCCTTTTACTGGTAAAGAGAAATGGCAGTAATTTTGAGAGAAGCATCCTTACTGGACTGACTTAAGCTCATCATTGCACTGCATAAGAGTGGCTTTACTGTGAAGCTCAGATACTAGTTTGGGTATAGTGTGGCCTGTGTTTTGGGCTTTCTCTTATGACGGCCATATTTCAGATCTTTTGAGTTATTACATCGGATAGCGAGAATGTAGATAAGCACAGAGATATTTAGCAGTTAAGGCATACAAACACTTAGATTCTGCTGGATTTGAACATGTTTTATATATTAGTGCACTGGCTAGTGGAAGCTTTGGTTTAGACAGCTTTATATGAAAAAAGATGAATATCAGTATTTTGATTTTACTTTGTTTCAGAAGCTTGATTTGTACCTGATCTGCTGTAACTACTAATAGTGCGTATCTGTCAGGGTTGAAATCAGAAACTGATTCCAGATTTGTGTATTCTTCATAAGTTCTGTGACTGTTTATGCAGACCTGGGATCAGTTATACTATGTTCATTTTCAATTATTAATCTGCCAGCTGGCTTCGTTTTGAATCAAACGGTTGTTGAAATTCCATGTTAAGACCTGAAAAGTGCCATCCAAATGTCCAACAGTCTTTTTTTCTTTTTGTCTTTTTGCCTATTCCTTTTAACTTGGAATTTCAATTCACTTTATGAACTGAAAAGACATTTCAGTCTTAAAGTGCTGTTTCATGAGTGTGATGACATGCAAATCATTTTGATGACCTCAGACACTGTAGCCACTCTGAACCAATCACACACTGTCATCACCACTCTGATAGTGTTTAAGGTTATGATACAGATGCATTTTTTTACAGTGTACGTATGATTTGCTGAAATAAAAGCTATATTGACCAAGTTTTGCCTGATTACATCGCCACGCGCTATTTGGATGACAGAAAACATGCAGAACACTCTTGTTTCCACATGACCACACTTCTGTTGGAGTCACAGCTAATGTTTCAGTTCTTTATTTCTGGCTTATATTTAGGAAAAGACAGGCAAGTTGCAGGAGTGCTATAAAAACTGCAGTCCACCATTTTGAGGTGCACAGCTGTTGAGGTATATAAAAAATGAAATGACACAACAGCTGTCATAAGTGGAAATTTATGCATGACTTAAAATTAGAAGGAGAGAAAACTAACGGTGAGGAGTGACAAACTCTGTTAGTCTGTAGGTAAAGTTTTCTCCCTGCAAGAACATTACTGCATTATGTAGGAGGGGGACAGGTGAATATTTTATAAGTCACCATCACACCCACATCATACATGCATGCATACATACATGCAAGTGCACATAAACACATGTAGAGGACAACTTACACTAAATGAATTAGGGCAGGAAAAGGGTACATTCACTGACCTGAATGAAAACAACTTTGTTTCCCTTTGTTCACTGTGAGAACAGTTCAGTGTGTGTGTGTGTGTGTGTGTGTGTGTGTGTGTTGGCAACAGGACCTCTCAGCAGCAGCTTTAGATAGGGAAGTCACTGGGTAAATATCAAATGTTCACTTTCACACACTTTTCCTCAACCTTTATATGCTGACCAGAGAAATGTGCAGAGATACCATCTCACTGACTAATGTCCACATAATGGAGACTGTTGTTGGAGACAATCCAACAATAAAAAGTTATCTCCCAGCATATGCAAAGACAGGATTACTGAGCACTGATAGGAAATCCCTCAAAATGCAGGAACCACTTTTGATTTTAGGAAATCAGGTTTCTTGAATAAGCAATACACTGAGATTCTTGAATCACTTGTGCACTGGTGCTGTTTAATGAATGTGTTGTGGTGTTGTTGCTGTATAAAATGTGACCACCCTCTCAGTTTGTGTTATTAGGGCCATAAATCAATATACAGACTAGCAGTAGCAGAGCCATCTGATTTGCTGATTAGGTTGCATAATTTAATAATTTAAGCAAACTTACCCAAATTACCAGTTGATGTTTTTGTTTTATATGTTTTTTCTCATCACAGCTCACATCATTTTAAAAGCACTGTTATTACAAATATTAATAATAAATACATTTAATCTACAATCTATATAATCTTCCTGGTAGACATTAACTCAGTATGAAGAATTACAACAGAAAGGCAGCTTTCCTTTAGCTGCACTTAGCTTTTCACCTGGGCCTTGTTGTGAGATTGTTGTCTCCACTCTGAGTTCAAAATTATCTCTGAACTTCAGCAACAGTCTAAATATTTTATGTTTTCTTTTTTTGTATACATTTGCCATATAATGATACATTATACTGTGATGATATATTATACTATAATAAAAAATGTTCAATGGCTTGAAAGCCAAAAGACTGAGTTAAACATGAACTTTTGCATCTATATGTGTCCCAGAGGGACATTATTTTGGCATGTTACAGCAGCTCTCCGTTCAGAAAGAAAGAAAGAAAGAAAGAAAGAAAGAAAGAAAGAAAGAAAGAAAGAAAGAAAGAAAGAAAGAAAGAAAGAA
>JAUMHL010000001.1:12203866-12217170 GCA_032362345.1 Sandelia bainsii
GACTTCAAAGCACACCTGCAGGGCAACATTAGCCCCCTCTGTCCACTTCTTTACAGTTTTAGTGGTGGCAGGCTGCCACTGAACCAAAGGTGTGTACTGAGGAAGGAGGTGAACCAGGTTGTGATCAGAATGGTCACAGTATGGGTGAGTTATACAATCATAATCCCTGTCAATGCTTTTAAGTAAAGCTAGTTTTACTTGCACATCTGTGCGCTACTCTCATTGTTTGGGTTCAACAGTAAGTACCACTATAAAGGCTTGAGCCAAGCTTCCAGAGCAGGCTGCTGAGGAGGCAGTATCTTAATGGTTAAGCCACTCTTGGTCAATACACACTCTCTCTCTCTCACACACACACGCACACACTTAGGAAGCTCATGTTACTGCGCCTGAGTCAGCATGAACAATAGACATCCATATAGTAGCAGGACAGGACAGGTTTTGTAAACTATTTAACAGTTGAAGAGCTTCAGGGATTCTCAAGCAAATATTATTACATACATTGTTGTGTGTTGGCTGTGCTGAGAACAGAATGACATACAGTCCTGCAAAATAGAAAAAGGACTCAAAAATACATGTAAATGATTTTCATTTTAAATTAAATCCAGGAAGGTACAATAAAGTCAATAAAACTTACCTGCAGTATCCAAAGACAGCATCATTAAAAAGAGCTTTGATTTCTTATCTCTAATATTCTTATTTAAAATGTAGTGTGTGCAAACTATGTTTTAAAGAGTGTAGCTTTCATAAGAAATGAAAAGTGAAGGATTTGGGTCAGAAAACTCCATCCATTAACTCACAAATGTTCATGTGTGTCTGTTTGGTTCACTATAATAACTCACATTATCTGAATTATTACAAAATAATAATGATAAATTATACCCATTCCACTTGTCAAATCTCGATGCTTCCTGCTGAGAAAGAACACGCTTTCCTGTCTTTTACTCCAGTGACAAAGGGTTTCCAGGAATGGTTAGTGTTCTTTAAGTACTACAGAAATCACTTAGGTGTGACTCACCAGCCATTGAGCGGTTCCTCTGGATTCCTGTTTTGTGGAGGTGGGCAGCAGAGCGCAGAGAGAGCTTTCCCATCAATAACCTCTAACTGCTTAACTGCTTGATTTTTGCCTAGTCAATCCAATGCTGGATTGGAAAGAAACAGAAGAGGATGAGGCAGTAATCTGTACATTAGTGGACTGTGGAAACACACATGGGAGGACAGATTTACGGCAGGCCAGTTTACCTCCATGGTGATTATAAAAAATTCTAATCTACAAGGTAATTTCTTAAGGTAACTATTTACATGTACCTTTCAAGTTGTGAAGGAAAAGAAACTACACTGTCCACGCTGTATTTACTTCAGAATACAGTGTGTTTACATATTTTGACATCAACAAGAAATACCTACTGCCTTTTTACATGGAAATAACATATATGTAAAATCCTGGATGCTGCAGAAAAACAAAATACAACCATTGTCAACATTGCAGAGAATGTACAGTACATAGAGCTAATTGGCTCAATTCTAACAATACACATATTCAATCTACACACTAAACTCAGTTCTAAACATTTTACTGACTTTCTCAAAAGCTACATCATACATTTATTCAAGTTTCAGCTTTTCTAAATCAAATCAAAATTAAGTCGTGAAAGATGCAAGGATGCCCAACAAGAGATGAAAAACCTAAATGTCAGCATCATTTATTTGCCACAATTGGATTCACTATAAACCTATTAGCTTTGGTATGAAGTAAAAATGTCATCTTCTTCTCATTACTTTTGAGGAGCATGACATTCACAGTGGACATAAAACTGAAATATACATTTGACGGGATGTGCTGCCCCCCAGTGGTTGTAGGTAGAACTGATAGCTGAGTATTTGAGGCAAAGTTTTCCTCTCTTTGTTTTGCTGTCTAACAGTCGGTCTTTACGTTTATATTGTACCTTATATTTCATGCCAGCAAACAGTAAGATTTAGTAACAAGAACCTTGGAGAAAGTCCTATTTAATTAACATTCCATTTTTGTACCAACTACGTTAGGATAGTATTTCCACTTACTGACAGATACTGTACCTCCAAAGTGACATTATGTACTGTAGTATCCTAAATATGGTATATATTATTAACAGTATTAAAAACATGACATTATTCTAAGACATGATTTGCAACAGATTGTAGCTGAAGAGGAGACACGTTGTGTGACATGTTTAGATTGATTCTCTGCAGGGTTTTATACATGTGGACAAATTGTCAAACAACAAAAATCTGTTTATTTAAGTATAAAATTTAATAAGTAATAAACAATTTGAACAGCCTTTGACAAAACATAGTTAGCTATCCATTTAAAAATATACACAAAGTCATTGAAATTACAGCTAACGCCACTATAAAAAAAGAAAACCACGCATGTTAAACCATCTTGAACACAACAATACTATTAAAAAAAACAATTCACTAAAAGCAATCTTATTAATAAAAACACACAAACCCAAATGAGATTTCGCTGTACAACTATTAGTGTCAAACTTTGAAATAGTAATACCTCTGTTTTAGAAAGAACAGTAACAGTCAAGGCAACTTTCACTGAAGCTATGTAAAGCTTCTGTATAAAAGATAATGTTATCATACTCATGTCCCTGGAGTGAAATGCTGGTAAACTCTTGAGTTAAGCCTTACAGTATTTTTAATGGTTTTGGAAGTTGTCCTGACACTTGGTTAAGCAAAAGTCCCTCCACGTGTCTGAAAGAAAGACAAAACAGTTTACTCAGATTGTCATTCACACTCACAAAAGCATGGTATTAAAACTGAACACAACATAGTGGTAGTAGTTTACTCTATTTGAATGAGGTAACAGATCTGTTCTGTTTGCTTTTCAGCTGGAATGAACCAGCTTACACCAAGATATTTTTACTTACCATGGATTTCATCTCTTGTCCACTTCCACCACCTGCCTTGCCCCAACCCATTTTCTTACTGTCCTCAACAAATTCCTGCAAAAGGAAAGGCAGAGTTAGAGTGAAGAGTTGAAACTCTGCTTGTAAGTTTAAAGAACCAGAGAAAGCTTGAGAGAAAAAAATGCTGTTAAAACTCAAATGTCCAAGAAAGCGAACATCCAGTTCTGAATATCAAACATGAAAATCAACGGACGAATATCTGGATATTTGGGTCCAACCGTGTTATTAAGTATGTGCACATCCAATATTGTCAAATAATAAGCCTCCAAAACTCCACCCACTGGAGCAAAAGAAATCCAATTACATTAACCCTATGTACATGCTTTCCTCTCACCATTAAGGCCTTGTCCATGTAGTATTCTCGTCCAGGGCTGCCATCATTGTACTTTGTGTCCACAGCAAAGCAGAGGAAGAGAACATCCACCACATTCTCAAACACAGAAAGGAAGCAGTGGGCCACCAGGAAGGCAAACAGACAGACGATGAGAAGAGGCAGCACCCACACGGTGTAGTCCCTCTGGTAGTTTAGAGCCAGGATGCCAGCAAATGCTGTACAGGAGACTATAAGCACCTGAGAGAGAAGATGTATGGCTCATTAGAACTTTTTCTGTTTGAAAATTCCAAAAGTGTTTGAGTTGACAGTATAACAGAAGCAGAATGTGTGAGGGGTACAGTACCTTTCCCAAGAAGAGGACGAAATCACCCACAGTGTTTATGGCAGCCACTCGGAGAGCATTTTCCACCAGGATGAGGAAAGCGTCACGAGCAGAGGTGCAGAAATTGGTGCTGTTGATGGCTGTTGCTATGTAAGCATTCTGAAATTGACAAACAACGTAAATACTTGGGATCTTTTATCCATCGAAGACTATATTTTCTTCACCAATACAAGATTACTTACTTGATTTAAGTATGCGAGACACTTCTCGAGACACCACAAACAGCAGACACATGCTTTCAACATGCAACGAGCGCAGGCATTTTCCTATGAGAGTTTAAGAAATTGAAAGGTTAAATATCTTAACAACAAAGTATGAAGGATCCCATTGATGGATGTTTACTGCCTTGATACGAGTCCACAATGGACTTTTAAATCAACTAAATAATAATTTCACAGCTCACCTTTCCTTTGAGCTGGCTATGGATGTATGTTAGGATAAGACGAGGGATTTTAACAAGCGTAATGATGAAGGAGCCTTTGGCCAGAGTACCCAGGTGGTAGCGAACAGTGCGCGCCATGGAAGAAAGTATGGGAGTTGCTGGCAACTGGGACTTATTCCTTAAGTTAATCACATAGAGGGAGAATGCATAATTAAAATGATATATTTTATAAAAACTGAAATATGAGGAAAATGTTATGGTTACTTTTTTGTACCTTGTGAAGTAATAAGTGACTACAGCTCCAGCTATGGTCATCTGCTGGAAGGCGAGAATGAACTCATTGATCCAGATGAGACCCACAGCGTGGTACCACACCAAGTACTGAAGAGGCCCTTGCATTTGATATTCCACTACATTTGTGGAGTTATTCTTTACCGGTGTCCCTGTGAGAAGAATAAGAGTTTGAACCTAGATTGAGTATTTTACACATCTCTCTACATTTACTTAATTTTTTCATGCATTCTAGTTGAAAACTAGTGCAATAAACTATACAGGACTGATTTTACGTGCAATTAATATGTCTTAATATAACCCACAAAATAGTGGACAGAAAGCAAGAGTTGTGATTGGTTGACTTCATTTGTGTTGGCCTGCTGTTTTAAATGCTACTTTGGTGGAAAAGAGAAGTGGGAGATGAAGACAGAAGCAGTCCTTTGAGTCGATCCTCCCACATCACGAGACTGGCACAAGATTTCAAATGTGGGAGTTTAGTCATGCAACAAAACCAACACAAATGTCCCGAGTAACAAACTTGATATTCTACTTGTTTGGGAAATGTTGCAACTGATACATTAGATGCTAAAAACTAGTTTGTGCACTACACTGAGAAGGAACTATACGTCAATAAAATAATTCTGAATTCTGAATGCAGTTTTAAATGTGACAAGCATTCATTTAATCCACAAGCACGGCAGCTTTCCACCAGCCACTGTACTAACCTGAAGTCCCGAGGAAGAGAAGCACAGCGATCCAGTAAACCCAGAAGAGCATGAGGCAGAGGAAGGTCCAGAAAGGCTGCAGGGCCAGCAAGGGAAGATGGATGAACACTTTACCAGCCACATGGAACAGGGAGATGGTGAGGGCCACTCGTTTCCTCATAAAAAACATTATCAGCAGGAGAACCACCTGTAGGGTTAAACAAAGACTAATGATCTAATTAAAAATGCTGCCTGGCCAAAGAAAAGTAACCACCTGGATTTCACTAGGCAAATAGGTAAGAACCTTCCACTGGATATTTACAAGATGACAATGCCAGGATTTATCAAGCTCAAATAATGAAAGAGTGGTTCAGGGAGCATGAGACATCATTTTCATGGATTGGCCACATGTTAACACCATTGAGAATCTTTGGAATATGCTGGAAAAGGCCCGTTACCATCATCAATAGAAGATCTAAGCAAGAAATGGATGCAACTCTGGACCAAAATCAATGTTGACGTTGCATAAGCTTATCAAGACAATGACACAGTGAATGCATTCTGTAATCAAAGCAAAAGGCAGTCCAAGCAATATTACAGTGTGTGCCTGTCTTTTTTGGGGGGCAGACATATAGGAAATCCAATTTAAACACAGAAACCTTTTACTTTCATATCAGGTAACAGTTGTACAAAAAGACATAAATATAACCTTCCTATCTCATTCTGGCACACTTTTTTTGTTATTATTAAATCTGTGTATTTTATGTACTATACTTTAAACATCTATTCCTATCTCTGATGTAAACAATATACACTATCAACTAATGCATGACACATTAGCTATACACTCAGACATACCGTGAAAATTGTAGCACCAATTGAATACACAAGCAAGGCCTTGACATTGTCTGAGGCCACTTCTTTCCCAAATACAGACATGGTGTGATTATTAAGGGCATTCCTGCTGTCAGCGTACAACCACCAGAGGACACCTGTCCCACCTGCAAAAGATCAGAACAGTGTTCAACTGCAGAATCATCCTCTGCTGATGTCTTGTATCAGTAAAAGCTAACTGAAGGTGCCAGAATAAGACAGTCAGAACGACTTTGGGGTGTGGGTGTATGAGTGAGGTACATGAGCAGTATGTTGTTTTTGAAATATACCTATGGAGCCGACGATTACCAGAATCGTTAGAATCCACACCAGTACTCTGGAGATGTAACGAATGACGACCATCATGATCAGAGACAAAACTGTGGCAAAAAAGACAACAAAAAACATGCGTCATTCAAGTATATTGAACACTACTAACATGTAAAATGTTACATGAAGCTGCAGAGACGTGCTGGCTTTGATAAAACAAAAATAAACTACACAATTAATTTAAATTATGACAAGTTGTGCTTCACTTAAACAACAAAACAGGAAGCTATGAATGACAAAAGCCCACAAATCCAATGAAGGGAATGACTGTCTTTTATAAATCACAAAGCCCTGACAACCAGCACACACAAACCAGGCTGATAAAATTCAGAAAAGAGATCAGAGGCATCTAAAAGACACACAGGATTAATTTTGTCTTTTTGTTTTACCAATGAGAGGAGAGCAGATCTTAAATTAGTGTCTGCAGGCTAAACGTCAGTGGATACAGTGACTGTAATCACTCAAACATTTCCTGTTATTACAACAAAAATAGCTTCCTTCCGACAGTAGTGCATTGGGAAGAGCAGAAAAAGAGCAGAAAAAAAAACACACAACATGTCTACATCAACCAACTGACCAATTTGTTTCTCAGTGAATAAAAACAACTCATAAATCACCAAAGATTTCCACATGCATACGGCAGGTGAGATGTAACCATGTGTTATACCTAAAGCCAAAACACAAAGGCCCATGATGATCTCCTTGCTGGCCGTCACACCGGCAATGACCCGGCGCAGCACAGAGTTGTCGCTGACAAATGTGACGAACGCCTGGGCGAATTCAGCATAGCAGCCGACATCCACAGGAATACAGCGGTGGAACAGCGGGAAACCCTTACTGCAAAAATGAAACAAAGGAGCTCACTTATTTTTAGCGAATAGTCTTTGAATAGATTACTGACTGTGGCAGAATATTCATGTTCATTATTTATTTGTTTGTGTATTTAAGAAGGTTGTGCAACTGTGCACTATAGTATTATTTATTTTGGAGCCACCCACTTAAATAAGTGAATGAAAAGTAGACTTGAAAGTATATAATGTAATATACAACAATGGTAAAAACACAGAGAAGAAGAAAACAAGGGAGAAGAAGAGCAAGGGAAGTAACTTTCTTGGTTATAAGTTAACATTATATTTAAATATAAAAGACATGCTTGATTACCTTGCTGGAACAGGGAGTTTGGGACATTTAGTGGATCTCTCTGAGTGGCTTGTGTATTTTGTAAAAGGAACATCATAGGAGCAGAGATAGGAACCTAACAGGAAAACAAAAAAATGGATCAAATATTCAGTTTCAGTAAAATATTTTCAGAGCAGACTGCTATAATGACGTTTAATGTACAGTATATCACATTTATTATAAACAGTACATATTAGTAAACTGAAACGTTCTGTTATACTGCGCTTGTGCAGTGAACTCACCATTATTCAGAACAAACTTCTTTAAATCGTCGTATGTGTTCAGTTCAGTAGCAGGACATTTAGAGACGCACAGTGCAATGGACTTCACCTTCCTGTTAATGAGGTCTACATTACAAGGCTCTAAAAAGAAAACATATCTGGAAAAAACAGACAAAAAAATGACTTATTAACTGTTCAGTATAAAATGCTGCCACACTCTTACCTCACAATAATGAAAATATAAGTATATTTGTGTATTATTTGGTCACTTGGGACTGTTCTGTCTGGGAAGAATATGAAAGATGGTGACATTTGCTCCCCTGTCACACAGATCCTTCTTTGTAGCCAAAACGCCTTTTATTCAAAGTCTCCACGAGCAATCAGCCCATCAATAAAGCATGACCCATTGTTTCAGTAAAACTGGGACTGCAGCTGCTTGCTGATGAAAAGCTAGAGCCCAAACGGATGATTAGAACCAAAACCTTCTCATATAAATTATGAGAAGAGAAGAATTTGGGACAGTCCTCTCAGAATGATAATGGTCACATTAACACTGGCGTTCTTAGTGAGTAATTATAAACAGGGAGCTCTGATATAAAACTGTGCTATTTATTTAGATATATGTGCAGCAGAACACTGCGCAACAATCATTGACCTACATGAACCTTCTCACTGATGACATCTTATTCTGCTGCCCCACACAGGAAAGACACTGAGCATGTCTCTTACAATGTTACACTCATGTGATATGTCTACAAATTTTGTGAAAGAACAAAATATTGTAAGTTAGTATAGGTAATAAGTAGGTTCCTGTTTGCACACCTCAATCTCAACAACTATGTCAGATGAAAGAGAGTTAACTCAAGTGTTTACAAATGCAGAAACCAGTTGTTTGTGGCAAATTAGATTATGATAACATGATGCAATCGTTGCATACATGCATGCAATTCTGAATGGCCTTTTCTGTGCCTCCAACACTCACGCACAGAGAACTCAAGATGTCTACTTTAGTGTACTGAATTTGTTTCTGCATGTTCTGTTGCTGTTTGTGATCTAATCTAATCGGAAAAACAGAGCAAATAAAAGCATTTAAAGGACATCAAATCAGACTGACTTGTTTTCCGTCATGTCCCTGCCACTGAGGGGTATCCCGTCAATCTTGGTGTTATTCCGACCGCAGATGTTGCCATAACTGTCATATCCTGAGATAAGCCTGGAGGCACCCCCTGTGGCGATGGGGTAGCCACAAATGCACAGCTGCAAATGGCACAGGTTAGATCATATTAACTACTTATATTAAATATAAAGATTTAGTACATTAATATCAAATAGGGCCAAACAGTCATCCTCAATAGGTTGTTTCTGAGAAAGTGTAGGATGAAAACACGATTTGTAATTAGCGACTTTAGTGAGTCAACACCACCAACAGCCACAGCTGTTGTGTCCTGTGATAAAACCTTAGATAACATTCAGATTTTGCCACAGTATTAGTAGAGACTTGTTGATTCAACTGTTCATTTTGAAAGCTGCAGTTTGTGGTGTTGCTGAACTGTACTGAGCTGAGCTGAGCTAAACTCTACCCTTATACTATAAATGTGGTGAATAACCTACTATAAACAAATCAGTATAATGCAAAACAATTACACAGCTATACAGCACGCTCCATAAAGTTGAATCAACACCTGTCAAAAAACACAAATACTACTTTCATGATTAATGCACGGTTGAGATGTATCCAGAAGACTGGATTTATACTGCGACTATAGACTTACCATTCCAATACAAAACAATGTGAATATAATGAGCCATGGGACATCCGTGCAGCTGCGCTCCTCCAGCGGCTTCCAGTCACGTTTTTTCTGCCAAGGCATAAATAATAATAATAATAATAACAACAATAATAATGATAGCGTTAGACAGGAGCAATGAGTCCCTGCTTCTGTTTGTGCTGAGACTGTTGCTCTGCTCCTACAAAACCTGCTGACAAACAAGCCACTGTGTTGTTGTTGTTGCTGCTGTGAAAAAAGCTGCTGCAGCTGCTGCTGGAGAAGTGACGTTTCGCCAGGATCGCCTGCTATTCGGTTTTCAACTTTTAAAGAAACTTCCATCATATTTTAGCAAACTTACCTCTGTGCTGCCACAACATCCCATTGTGAACGAGAGCAAGCCAACTTTAGCTCAACAAGAAGCAAACTTTAAGTTCCTTTTTCTTGGTAAAACTTTTTTTTTTTAATTTGACTTTTCCTTTCTCTTCCCTTTCTTTCGAAAACGTGTAAAAAGACAAACCAATATCACTAGCTTCGTTTATGCTCTCTTCATTTCACTGACAAACGCCCATGTTGTGAGTAGGAATGTCTCCGAGTCTCAGGTAAAGGCGGAAGAAGTCAAAATTGCTGTGCTGCCTTTAAGGGCTATAGGAAATATTATAATTATCGGGCAAAAACAAAAACAAGTATCCGAGATATAACATCCGCATTGAAATATAAAAAAACCCACAATTCTCATCAAAGCTTTCATTTGTATTTTCACTTCTGTTTGTTTTTCTGTCACTTTAGTTGCTCTGCACATTTTGCTTTTACTACCTTGGAGCAGCTGGTGAAAAAACAAGAAGTCAACAGCAGTCTCATTCTTAATTAAGTGCTGGGATAGTAGTGGACAAACATGCTACTGCACAAAATAAGCCTATTAGATATATAAAACACAAAGTACTGATATTGATTTTTTTTTTCTATTTACTGCAAGTATTAATTGCCTCAAATCATCCTCTTTAAAGTATGTGACTGATACTTTTTCACAGTAGTCATCTATACTGTACATAAAGGTCTGTACAAAATCTATGATTATCTTTTAGTATTATCGTTTTTCTCATCGTTATTATTATGATGTTAAGTACATGTAGGTTTTACAAAGTTGCATTGGTGCCGTGAATGCAGCATCGCTCTCTGCTGACTACACGTGTAGAATTTGGCGCCGTTTGCTGGAGGAATGAAGAAACTGTCAAATATGAAGACTTCACAAGTGTGATTAGACATCTAACGACAGAAAATAAAACTATCAAAGGCCTAATTGTCTATCATTAAGCTTACCGAGAGGAATGAGGGCACTGTTGATCGCGCTAGCTGCACCTTCTTGCAACAAACATTTAACACACAAAGGTGAGTAAGTTTCACGTTGACCCAGGTTTTGAGTGCTGTTGTAACAGCTGATTTCTATAAGCAACAATTGTTCCTGCTTGTACGACCAGTTTTCTATTCTACTTGTGAAATACACTCTATAAACGTTAAATACTAAATTGTCTCTTTGCTACATAACAGTTTAATCAGGTAAGCATTGGGAGGACACAGGTGTCACGTACACACCACTCCACTCAGGTGCTGTCCTTCATTTTTCTTTTCTTTCTTTTCAGCGTTTGTAAAGTCGCTGCCAATGTTCTCTAAATGACCTATCTACAACTTAATACTTAATGTAAACAAATCTGTATTGGGTGTATGAGGTTTTTGTCGCCCCCAGCAGTCTGTGCCATGTCATTGCTAGCTGCCTGTTCCATTCAATGTTAATTTATTGGTTAATTTCAGGCTGACCTCTGTTGCTGGGGGACTACAGTCCTTTCTCAAAGACACTTGAGTTGGGTTACCTACACAGAGACTGTTGCAACCTCTCCGCTCATCATGCAGTCAAACAATATGTGGCGAGAGCTTCCCAGAGGTACATGTTTGCAAGTGCAAGCAAAGAGTTATAGGTATAGATTCTCAGGCAAATCCTGTTTCTGTGTTGCAACTTTACATTTCTGAGATGCTACCAACATGTGCATCATTAGTTCTGCTTTAGGAACAACAGTTTTTGTCCTAACGTCTTTGATCTCTGTTCTTCTCTCCGTGCTGGCAGTTGTTTGAAGAAGCATCTTTCTCATTATTCTCTCCCTCCTGTTTTTCCAGAGGTTCCTTCTCCTTATCGTGAAGTTTTTCTGACCTGTACCCCTGCAGAAGATGTGACCTGTGTCTTGTTTTCCTCATATTCTCATTGCACTATAAACATTTTCTCTACTGAGCTGCGTAGAAGACCAGAGGTGAAGGTAAATATTTAACTGAGGCAGTTTTATCCGCTTTTCCCTCCATGTACTGTAGCTGTAGCTGTAGTTCTTTTTTAAAATACTGTACTCCACATTTTCCTCATATCTGATAATACATATTATTGTGTCAGTAGGGACTAAAAGCAAAACCAAAAGTAAAGAAATATACATAGATCTTGCAGGATCACAAGATAAGATGAGCAGCGGATTATGAATGTGTGTGTATGAGAGAACAAGGTGCAGATGTTGGAAGGTTACCAAAACGCAAGCGAACATGGAGCAGAAACATAACTGCTTAGACACAATTCCTGGCCCATCATCTTATGACTCTTGGACTTAAGCAAGTCCTGCTGATGCTGCTGTGGCAACGGTGTCTTAGGACAACACACTTTCCTGGATCTCTACAGTGCCAGCACAGCATATGTTCAACAGAATCTTGGGTGGAGGGGGATGTAGTACGTCACTTTTCTGGCTCTCACAGGGTCTGGTCCAAGCTCAAGAATCATTCCTCATAAACAAGAAGACAATATGATAAATATTATGTGTCCTTGTCCTCAGTTACGTTCAAGAGTCAAGCTGTTAGAAAATGTCAGGGTTTGGAAGATGTCCTGAAGTCCAAAAGGCTCATATTTTGGAGTCTCTTTGCTGCAGCAGCTTTTTTTGCCAAAATTAATGAAAATGGTGGTGACCAATTACTCACTTTTCACACTTAGATTCTTTGTGAGTCACTGTACCTTTGTTAAAGCAGTGTATTTTCTAAGATAAGCCAGTGAAATCAAATGCAGACAGCTGCTTTCTCATTCATGCGGCATCACTGATAAAAAAGTGCTGCAGTTTGTGTTGGCTAAACCAGCACAAATCTGAACGTGAGTTTTAATAATAAAAAAACATTGAAACGCAAGAGCAAAGTTACACATCTACCTATCCTAGTATAGTATATATGTCCATGTGAGTGCATTCCTGCACATATTTTAAGACTACAGGAGTGTGTGAATGTGCTCAGGTGCAAGTGGTTATAGGGTTATGGGGCATGTGTTTAAGTGAGAGTACACAAATGGAATCCAGCTGTTGTTGCCACCTACCCATGAACTGTGTGTTTGCGTTGCAGGTACAAACCCAATTTCCAGAAAAGTTGGCACTTTTCCTTAAGTGCAATAAAATCTAAAATATGTGACCTAATACAGCCTAATTGTATTTTGTACATAAAAGCACATTTAGAGTTGAGAGTGCCTGCAACACGCAAAAAGGAGCATCCACCAACGACTCAGTCTTTGCAAGCAAAGTGAATTCAAACAAATTTTAAGAAATCTCAGATTTTAGTTTTTATTGCATTGTAGTGCATTTTATTGCATTTAGTGCATTGATAGAAAGGCAATAATTTGCCTTTCTATCAAATAATTAAGCCTTGCTGAAGGATGAAGTGCATTTCCAGTAAATTATTCTGGTGGTTGTGTGTTTAGACATCCCTAATATGTTTGACCAAATGCTATACAACACAAATGCAGTGACTGTGAGTCATCACTTCTGGCTCAGGGTGGGCGGCCATCTGCCTCGACCGGTTGGGGTGAGTGGACAGAGGAGAGAAAAAAGAACAGCAGGTAAC
>JAUMHL010000001.1:12218203-12235291 GCA_032362345.1 Sandelia bainsii
CTCTTCTAATCAGCCCAGGTTTTCTCCAAAACGTTTTCCAATTATCTATGTAGCCCACGTTGTTATCGGGACACCACTTAGACAACCAGCGATTAAATGACGACATGCGGCTAAACATGTCATCACTGATCAGATTAGAATAATATCACTTATTCACCAACTAACTTATTCACTTGAGGATTAAGTTGTAGGTCTTGCAGCGCTATCGTTGGCTCCACAGACTTTGGAGACATGCAGCTGCCATCAAGTTGACATATCATGGACACACAGACCCTCTCACAAGAAGATTAGATAGATTACTTTAGCCTGTTATGGTCTGTATCCTCAATAACATGTATTTCCTGTTCCCACGGTAACAGTGACACTATAACCCATGGTCAATGGGCAAGGCCCCCTCAGTTTCTCCCACAATGACTTCTTGTTCTTAGACCAACACAAGCAAAGCAAGTCAAAAACAACAAATGATGAAAGTCATTTTTTCAATTAAGACAGCAATGCAACCATCAACTGGCTTCTTGAATGCTCTTAAGTTACGTCAGCTACACTGGGATGTTCCATTCAAAAATATTATCATTGCTCAAGTTCCTATACCCAGCCCTCGAACATTTAAATTGAGAGGACTCGTCTTTTGTAAAGGAATTGTTAACCACAGGGCATAGCAAGTAACAGGAAAAAGATTGCACAGATCTTGGTGTGGTTTGTTGATGTTATTTTTAACTATTTAGATGAGACTCTGGCATTTTGTTTAGTTTTCTTTTTATTGTCAATGAACCCAAGATCCAGTTTCAACAATCAACTTCACACAAATAGCAGGCAAGTATCATAGAAAATGGTTATTTAGAGAAGTCCTAAAAAAGGTGCAACAAAATTATCTGAAAGCAATCTTTGTTTGTACAAGAACTCAAACAGTTATAGGAGAGATGCAGAAGTTACCTACATTTTCCTATGTGGGCAAATACACTGTGTTCTTCGATGCCCATGAAGTAGGCTTTAATTTTTCCAATAATAAACTATATCACTAAGGAATGTGTAGCTGCTTCCTTTGGGTCCTCAGTGCTCCACTTAAGAAGCCAAGGGGCTGAACAGTGGGGGATTATGGGGTGAATCATGAATAGGTCTTTCTTAGCTATGTATTTGATTGCTCTAGACATGTGACCAGTGATGCTACATGCCTATGAGAATGCTCATGCTTGTCCTCTATGATGTGGGACTTAGAGTCCAGCTTGTAGTGATGACTCTTAAGAACAAATAACTATTTACTTACAATGAAATAATTATATCTGTATTACATTTGTATTCCAAAATGAAACGGAGAGAAAAAATTACAACAAAACACTTAAGACTTTTTGGTTCATTTGATCTCTGTATAGTGAGGGGAAGTTAAGTGAAAAGTAAGTGAATTGTTTTTAGCCATGTTCTCAGCATGACTCTGGGGATGCAAATGGTGGTTTGGCAGCCAGGTCTGAAATATCAGCTATTGGATTTTGATGAAATTTTGTACATTTGTGCTCCCCAGATGATGAATTTTAATTATTTTTGTTAGTTTGACATTTGTGATTTTTTGATTTCATAACTTTTGGAAGGATTCCCATGTAATTTGGACAAATGCTATTGTCGATTTGTAATAACTTTGGTGTTGACTTTCCTCAAGTGCTACCATAAAATTATTATTTTGATTTATGACCAAATATCATAATGATACATATATCATATATGATACTGGCCTCAGCTGTATTTATGTTTAGTGTTAATTAGGAAATGTTAGCATATTAACATGCTTAGCTTATATGGAGAACATGGTAAACATTTTACTTGCTAATCAACATGTTAGCATTTTCATTGTGAGCATATTATAATGTTTGCTAGCTTGTTAGCTGACAGCACCACCTGACAGAGCGACCAGCATGACTGCAAATGCTACGTTTTGTTTTAATGCTGTAATTTTAATGATTCAGTGCTCTTGCTGCTCATATGCAAGCACACCTGAAGAGACATTGCTGTGTGTCACACATGGTGTTGATTGAGCGTGTGTCTGCACAATGTCACTGATGGATCTAATTGTGATGTAGATGAGTTGCCCTGTGGCCGTGCGAAATTATGTGATTGGTCGGGGGAGACCTAGTCTTTTAAATTATAGGCCTGTGTTGTATGTCTACAGGAGGTAATGAATGGATAGCCTGAGTCATGCTCTGTGTCGGCCTCTGCACTCAATCATCAGCCATATCCACATGGACGCTACTGTGACCAAAAAGATCTGTATTTCCTTACACTGCACTCAGAATAACCACAAAGCACATCATGTAACATGCTGCAGTAGAGTCTTGTTGAACTTGGATCGTTCCCCTTTGGTATGACCATCTGTGTCCCTGGAGAGCCAACAGTGACAGCAGTGCGCAGTTTCCCAGCAAGGCCCCTAAGAAAAGACTCATCCAGAGCCTCAACTCACATCTGGATGACCTAGACGTCAGAGGCCAGGTTGCAGGGACGGTCGGAGGGGGCTTAATTCCAGTTTTCTTGTGCTTACATTGTCCTTTGTTGCTTTGATGCATTGTTCTTTTCGTGCAATTGGCCCTGCTGACAAAAAATTGTCTTGAATAACTTGGTTGTAGCTTGAGCAACTTTACTATATAAATAGTATGTACAAGTAGGTGACATAACAGTATAGAAGAAGGTGTTGTTGCCAGAGTGTAATCCATTTATAAAGTGCATTGTAATAGTTGGGGGGTGGTTAGATGTTTTTGACTGGCAGGCTTTGCAAATGGGAATATGTAGCTTGTTTTACAGACTTAGTCTCAATAAAGAAAAAAACACTGATTAACATGGTCTTTAATGGTCTCAGTGACTTCAAGTATAAATATCTCTGGCTTTGCCTTTTCTTTTTGCTAAGTGTCGCTGACAAATGACTATATTAGGAAATGAATTGCTGGCATTTGCATGCCTAATGCTTTTCTTCCTTTTGGTCTCTAAAACATAAATATCAGGTTGACAGCACCTTTAAATTGTTCCTCATCATACAGCTTTTTTTCAATGGCCATGTTTTAGTTTGTCACATGTCCCTAAAGAACATTCAGAAAAATTAATAAATCGAAAATAATAATAAAAATTCTACATTCTTAAAGCATATCTGTAAATATGTCTTGCCTTGTATTTTTTTATTAGTTCCAGTGTGTTTGGGTAAGAATGCTTGTAGTAAGCAGTTGTAGTTGTAGTTACAAGATGACAAATAAAAAAAAAACATACCTCAGATATAACTGCCTAAACATTAGAGCAATCTCTCTTGGCCAACCGCCAGAGGTCTTACAAGGCAGCCTGTTACTAATCAAAATCAACTGGTGGGAGCCTTGCCCAGCTTGGTGAAATAGCAAGCAAAGGAAGAACAAAGACAGAGTTCACTGAGAAAAGGAAAGAGACCAGTTTTGAGAGAAGTTGAGAGGAAGTTGCTAAAATAGTAAGGAAAGAAAGTACAGTTGGGGAGGGTGGAGTGTGTATAGTGTGAGACGGGGGATGGGACTCCTAGGATGTGACTCAGACTCCCTGTCAAAAGAGGGGAGGGGACCTGATGAGAAAAGGGATAGAACGGAGGAGACTTGGCTTGGAGTGGGAGAAAGAAACCCAGCCTCTCTTACACCACCCTGACTCTTCGGCATTCAGCGTCAGCAAAAACCCTAATGTGATCAAGATGGAAGTTGTCTATGGACTTTTCTGTGCTCCCCGGCTTTCTGCTTGTCTTTTCGGGCTTTGCTGCTTTTCCAACAGCTTGACAGTGAAGATACTGACTTAAGTCCAGAAAATGGCTTGTAGAAACCTAGACTAAGGACTACCTACAAAATAAACTGGATGTCAAGTCACTTAGGAAGAGATGGATTTACACTTTCCAAACATGGACAGATTGCTTTTGGCAGATGAATGAAAAGTCAACTTGCGAAACTCTCTTGGAAGCTGTATGCAAAGCCGACGCTGGATCAGCAACCTATTTGTTGGATTATCATCTGGTGTTTAATTACGTGTACAGCTTCTGGATTACTGTATATAGTCAAGAGGCAATGTGTCAGCACAAGAAACCATTGTTACTTCAGGGTTAATTATCTTAAATGGTCAGTTTTGCTGTTGGTTGAGGGCAAGTTTAGGAAGAAACTGCTTTAAGACATTTGCCAGGGGGTTGAGATGGCAGATGGTAGCATCCAGCTCAACGTCTGAAAAACAAAAGGTAAAAAAAACAGGAGTAAAACACCTCAAAAGTTCGAAATATAATTATCAAAATAATATTACTCTTATGTGTTACAAAATTGATATAATGTACAAAATACTTGCCATTTCCAGTCTCATACTGTAAAATACAATTGACGTATACAGGATATTAATTGTATATCTTTTTTTAAAAACAGATGTTCAGCCTGAATTCAAATTCTACTGTTGAGTTATTGCGTTCCTTTACTTCTGTAGATTCAGACACAAGAAAACAGCCTGTATAGTGCTTGGTTTGATTCATGTGATTCCACATGATCATGTGTATTATGATAATGTTGGATTTCAGAGAACCAGCTGTTTAGGGACACTGACTGACATAGCAGTTTCGTTTAGTTACATCATTCTCAATTTTGGGGGTGCATGGTTGGGTGCAGAATGGCATTTAAAAAAACAGTTTTTCAGACCAGATTTGGTTTGGGGTGTAAATTTGACAAAGTGGTTTGGTTAAAGTTCACTGTGTACAGATGTTAAAGGTTAACAAGGAACATCTATATTTATCATGGCGATTATCATAGTATTTTAGAATCACAGGCATATTTATTGGCTTTATTCCTGGGAGAATTTTGAGCTTTTTCAAATCACGATTATTCAATGTAGTTTGCATGCTGTAATGTGAAATTTAGAACAGCTGTGCTTGAAAAGATATCAGTCGCCCATGTTAGATTAACATAACAGAAGTTCCAGTCATCCTATACAGACCCAGCTGAGTTTATACTTTCCAAAGAATTGTGAGTGCAATATAATTATGCACTTCTTGAACTTCCACTCATTACTCCCTAGCTGTTTACTTTAAAGTGAAACATTATTTACCACGTTGTCATCTGCACATTTGCTTATGGTAAACACATAACTTTGGAACACTTATCCTCATTTCTGTTCTCCCTTGCAGCAGATCTGATTCCATTTTCATCTGGTGTCAGAAGCAGCTCTATGGGATAGCACTGGCTGTCCACCATGCCGGTAGCCATACGGAAAAGAAGTTGGGAGGAGCATGTGACTCACCCTTCAGGATTACAGTACAGCTATGATGATCTGGATTTGGTCTGCCATCATGGGGTTGACAGTGAGGGACCGTGGATGGAAGCTGGGGCTTCCAAACAAGGTCGACGGACAAGGTGTGCCTCTATGCCAGAAGGCTGCCATCAGCTGCCCACAGAGGGTCTGGCTCAAACACTTGAGGTGACAGCTTCTGTCGGGAATGGTGTTACTGAATCAGAACAGATGAAGTTAATGAAAAAAGTTCCACTGGATTTGCAGGAAGAGTCAGTTCCTGGCCTTCATAAGATGGTGGATGTTGACATATCCCAGGAGGCCTCTGAATCAGAGCATCTCCAAACCACAAATATGGGGAATTTTCAAGGGTTTCACTGTAGCTTAAACAGTGCAATGTCTAGCACAAATATTTCTGGTGCAACTGATAGCAGCACTCACAGTGAGAAAACCTTTAACTGTGAAGGTGAAGTTGGCACAGAGAGTAGACACAGTCATGACATCTGCAATGATAGTAATGTCTTTAAAAGTCCACATATCACTCATGAAGTGCAACAATGCATCTCTATCTCTTCAAACAATGGGCTTCCCTTGTCTGAATCTGCTGGTGAACAGCCTGGCAAACTTCCAGATCATCAGGAAACAAAGGAGAGCCATACAGAGGGTTACAGCAGGCCTCCTGAAATCTCTGAGGCCACACTAAACTCATCCTCTGCTGTTGAATTGGAACCTCAAACTGACCTCCCAGAATATAAGGAAGAGAAAATGTTCACCTCTTACCATGCTGGTGAAAGTGTAACTTTACTTGTTGGTATGGTGCTGCATAGTTCGGTAATGGAGGGTGGTGATATGATGTCACCTGCAAGCAACAGTGTGGATCCAGATGTGACTTTAGTGGTAGAAGAAGGACATGACAAAGGAGTAACTGAAAGCGGGAGTACAGATTCTACTGACAAGCTGGATGGATTAAATGAAAATATAGGATATAAACATCACTCAAGACACATTCAAGAAGGCATGCAAGATCATCACGACTGCACGTGGGTATTGGACCAGGCTCATGGTTGTGAAATGCAGTACCAGACTTTGCTGGAACAACATTATTTTGAAATGACAGCAGTGATCGAGCCTCAGGGAGAGGAAAGTGCAAATGCAAAAAGTAGCAAGAAAGCAGCAGATGTCAGGTGTGGGCCAGTCACATCATCTGACATTTGTCTCAAAGGTCAGTGTGGTGCTATGACAGTTAAAAACAATGGGTTATCTGTACAAGAGGATACTGGATTTTCAGAAAAAGACCCCATACAGACAAACATTGAGTGTGCAGACAAGTGTGTGAAAAAAGTGGAAGACAAGAATGAAAGCCCACAGTCCAAAGAGTTGGTTTGTTGTGAGGATCAAAACACAGATCAGCAGTTGGAAAATAGATGTTTAAAACTAGATACTATTCTTGAGGATAACTACGTCAAGCCATCTGACGCACCAGCACTGGATCCTGAAAAGATCATTGCCTCTGATCTCACCACAAATCCAGCTGTTCAGCAGTGCTGTATGGATGATAAACATGCATCTACTGAACAACACACCCAAAACCTGCCACCATGCCCTGCAGAAGTGAACGATGAGCTCTCACCAGGGGAACTCCATGGCAACCAACCCTCTGGTCATTACTTCAATGAGTCACCTGTCTCTGAGGTGGCAGATGGTCTGAGGGAACACCACAGGCCACGGGCCAGTGTCTCTAGAATGGGGGACACAGATGATGGATCAAATGAACCCGAGGATCTGAAAGAGGACAATTTGGTCAAAGTGCGCATGAGAAAGGTAAGACTATATGATATAGAAAGGATTCAGTGTGATAATTAACTTAACTTGAGATTAGTTTTGTATTTGTTTCTTTGTACTAGTTGTGCTTCAGGCATTTCGGCACTTGAAATTATTGTCTTTTTAAATGAACCGACACTTACTGGGCACAAATGACTCAAAAATAATTTTTGTCCCACATTCTGGCAAGCATCTCGGAAAACAGTGACTTCATTCTCACATGCTTACAGATCTGCGAGTGGGGAGATCTGTTAAATGTTTTTCTCTTTCTCAACTGCTCATTGCAAAACAAGGTCCTACTGTATAAGGGCATGAAGACTATGAACGTAGAGGGGGTTGGAAGCTCAAGTAATAACTGGAGGGGAAAGGCTCAAACTGTTTCCTCGAGTAAATACTGTATGTTGTACGATTTATACACTGGTAGCCATTGTGCTTGTTAGGTACAGTAAAATGCCAAAAACACCTAACAAGTACTTAATTGGAACAAATCAAAAGCCAAGAAAACTGACGTAATATTCATTCAGTATTAGTACGTGCAGTATTTTCCCTTTTGGAATGACAAGAAGAAATCAATTATTTACAATGCAGTGTTTAGACACGTACCATAATGTGGCTGGTTAAATTCTTGTAATATGTTCTAGTTGAAGATGATCACCTGCTTGTAACTCTTATAGAGGTTAATATGAAAAACTATGCTTGAGACATTTTCAAAGCTGATGTGTGTTTGTGCGGATGTGAGTGAGATGTGAGTAACTGTTAGTAAAGTGTTTATTAATATACAGTAATCATCAAATTCACCTGTGAAAACATATTTTATGTTATTACATATTTTATACTTTATGCCATTCTTATTATTATCTGTTTATACATTAGTCTCCTTTTATCCACGTCCACAGGGAGGAGTTAGAATACAATAATAAAAACTTGCATATACTTCTATGCGATGAGTTTAAAATGTGTTACAAACCCTTTTTTAAATGTTTTTTTTAAATGTGCTGCTTGCAAAGGCTGAACGTGCTATAACTATTGACTCACAACTATCTAGCTGTAAACAACCAGGTCTGTTTCTGTCATTGATTAGTTTAAAAGACTATTTTCTGTTGCATATCAATAAAATAAACAAAATAATCAGTTATTTTTCTGAAGTTTTGCATTACTGTGATATGGTATAATGAACAGTTTGCTATGCTGGATTGTGCAACATGATTGTGGTTTTTCAGTCCCTGTGTGGGATGTTTTGATGCCCATGGTTTATATACAGTATAGTAACAATATACCCATGGTCATGAGGATGACTTGTGGTTTTTTTGGTCACGTTCCGTTGCATATGGTGTTTTTTAACTTGCTCCAATATTTTTTGGTGTGGTAGCTCTGCATGTATGTAAAAGATAATGTGTTATCTTGTTGCTAATTCAGACTACCACAACTCCCCAAAAATACACTGACAATCTAATTATCTACTGCATGTTGCTGAAAAACATATAAATTGCGTAATCCTAGAGATATTTGTGTATTATTGGTACAACATAAATTGTGTGTTTGCATGGAAACGTTGGAGGTCCTCTTAGTCATGACCAATGGTGATGTTACTCCATCAGCTGCCAAAAATGACCACAGTCCAGCATAGGGACACAGAAAACCAGTGCTGCATTTATTACCACTGGCTCCAGTTTCAATCTTAGGATGACAAACATTTGGATTAAAATCTGCTTCCTGGAACTTGAAAAGAGGAGTCCAGCCATAAAGGTGGAAGGCGCCAAGGCAATCCATCTACCATATGGTAATGTATTGCATAGTCTTTGACTAGACCCCATGGTTTTCACCATAGGTTGTATTTACATACTATATGAAGCACCTTTGCTAAAAATGTGATTTATGTAAGGTCATGAGAACAGAAAAGAAATTTGGTAGTAAGAATTTTCACTATTACAACCCCCAAGTGAGGTAACATTAAATACTTAGTACTTAGATAACTTGACAACATCACTGTCTATATTTTTCTTTTTCTTTCTGTCCTTTTTTATTAATTAAATACTTGACTTCATTGTGAATACCTGCATTAAACCATGTATTTATAGTATTTTGATGCATAATTGTTTAATAGACAGGTTTGAAAAATGGGTTGCAGGCTACCGAGTGTAAGAGGGGGGTTGAAGAAGAGAGCAAGGAAGAGGAAGGAGGGGTCTAAGAGTTCAAACAGTGTGGGAACTGTCTCCCATCTCAAAAAACAGGAAGTTGAGAGGAATGTAACACAAACCTCAAAAGACAGGAAAGAGAGAAAAGAAACCTTATGAGAACACCCAAACCACCAGAATGCCCCCTAAAAACGTTGCCTCTTTGAGGCCCCTGACATTGCACTGCACTTGTTTTTTACTCTGCCGTTTTGTGGTTGTTATTGCCATCTCAAGCCAGATGCTTTTGTTCATTCAGTGAGGCCTCGTAAAGATGTCATTGTTTCACCATGCTACAATGTTTCATTGTGATGCCAAGAAGACAGAATGTAGTGATGTTCACTGCCACTAGTGAGGAATGCCAGTGAATGCATCAATGCGAGACACATTTCCATGACACACATGGCCCCCAATGTGCATTTGCTCTCTCAGCAAACCCAGTAGGGACTGATTTTGACAGGCTAATTGGGCACTAACTGGAAAATAAATGTAAGCGCAAGTCAAAAGACATTATTAGTGATGGAACTTGGAGCCAGGCGTAAAGGCTGAGGCTGCAGCCTGTTTATTGTGATGCAAATCCATAAGCCTGTCAACGCCACATGCATTAGTCACAATTTAGCGCATATGAATATTGTCACCTGTTCTCAGTGATTGTAAAGTTAGGTTCACTCCACATCCCACTTCATGGGACATGTTTATCATATGTATGAAGTACTTAATTCATCTCACATAATATAACAAGATGATGAATATCAAACCTAGTAACTGACACAACACATGAAAACCATAAAACAACTAAAAACATGCCTTTGGACAAACATGCAGTCACTGTGTTTGTGTGTCCCATGAGCTCACCCTCGTAAAGTGCTTAACAGGGTTTGTTATAGGATATTGTAATAAGGTTTGTTTGGGACTAATGAGCCAGTTGTGTGATGTAATTTCTTCTCAGGAGAAAAGCTCAGATGGAGAGCCACACCCAGAGCCAGGATAAGAGGCAGTCAGGAAATGAAAACATATACTGTTTAGAGCTGCTGAAAAAAGGGATCTGGGGCTTATATTGCTTAAAACAGAATAGGATTGATAAAACACAGACACCATGTGATGTGTGGAGTGTGTTGCTGGGCTAGACTGTATGCCATTTAGCTTGTCTTACTGGAGAGACACCACCTGAGGTCAGTGTGAGACTTTCTATCATACTTTTGAACAGTGCAGATTAGAGGACTACAGTATAAATATTTTGAATCATATGATTAAAAGGGACCAGAGGTCATGCCCAAGAAAAGCACAGGATGTGTGAAAAAAGAAAAAGAAAGAAGCAGGATTATTGAAGAGCAGAAAGAAGAAGGATATAGCAAGAGCAGAAGTGTCATAAGGTGTCAGGAGAGACAAGTGAAGTAGGGAGCAGTTGTTTTTTTTAGCAGAACAGTGTCAATTGGACATTAATTGTTTGGGAGCTACAAAAACAATTTGTACATATTTTTATAGAGTGGTACAGATCAACTCAGGTGGCACTGATGAAGATTAGGTCAAAGCCGTGAACTGTTGGGTGCGTTAAAATGAGCTAATTGTCATGCCTTGCTGCAATCAGGCAGCAGGTGGATAAATCAATAAAACGTATGCCTTGGTTCTCTTATTATTACTAAATGATAGGGATTGTAGGGATTGACAAAAGTGTAGTGACCTTCCATAAAATGCATATGTTAGAAAAAATAGACTATCCTTAATGTTTCTTTGAAATGTAGCCTGCACTCGAATGCTGCAAATAGACTTAATAGATGGAAATACATCATATTTCTTAATTTGTCTAGTTCATTAGTGGTTAGATAACCATACCACAGAAAACCTAATAACAGATGTACTTGCCCTTTGCTCAGATGAAGTAGGAAGCTGTAAAGTTGTTTTTAGTATATCCTGTCCCTATCATGCAAACTGAACAGTGCAGTACAGTAGACAGAAAAACAAGTGTTATCATCCTGTGCATGCCAGAAACATCTCATAAATACCCCTATTTCTTTCAACCTTCAGTGTATCACAGTTGCCTTTTGTCATATTCATTGGCACAGTTCACCACAGAGGGAGGGTTATGGCTATACAATGCTACAGTTTGTGCAGGTACATTTATGATTATGATAATTATTTTTCTCTGATTTTATTTTTCTTCAGCGTGAGCATGCTCGACTGGACTCAATGGTGTTGCTGTTGATGAAGCTGGATCAGTTGGACCAGGAAATTGAGAATGCCCTTAGTGCCACATCTTCTATGGACAGCACCCCCATCCTCCATCGAAGACAACTCATGGTACACACCTGCATGTTACCTTACAGGATTTAGTTTAACCTAACCTGCACTTATAGTTATGTGTCTTTATACACTGCATTGCATAGATTCAGATAGAAGTATTAATTCATTCATCCTTTTTTTTTGCATCACCTACAGTAAATTTGCATGTCTCATAGTGGCCACTAAAGCTCAGGAATATGGTAAAGAGTGAAGGAGCATCACTCATCTCCCTCCTTGCATCAACACTGATTAAATGTGTTATGTGTTATGAATTTACAAAACTATATTTATACTTCTTTAAATACTACTTACTGTATATGCTAGAGGAAAACAGTTCCCTTTGCACAACAATGTTTTTAATGTGTCCTCAATGCAGGAGATGGATTTGGCGCCTGTGCCAGCAGCGTTACAAAATCCTCCATATCCCCAGCTTGTTCCTGCTGCCTCACCTTTAGGACCTGCACCAGCTCTTGGAGCTAAACCTAAAAGTGGAGTAAGTCAAGAGCTCTATTGTTGTTATACCACAGTACATCAGCACCATAAGGTGGGACATAGACACATAAAAAGATTGCATTGGTAAAATCTTTACTCATGTTACTGAGCCTAAAAAAGTAACTGCTGGGCTTTTCCTATTTATTGAAATATGAACAGCTTTCTCTCTCTCTCTCTCTCTCTCTCTCTCTCCCACTCACACACACACACAATTTACCACTATATTGTCTTCTTCTTCTCTCTCTTAGTGTGTTCATTCTTATTTTTTCTAAATATTCCAGAGAATAGATATATGCAAAGGAATTACAAGAATTGTACAAACCTCCAAATCAACAATGAAGCCATCAACCATGCATACAGTAATTGTGGCTGTTTTAGTGTTTTTTGTTTTTGCTTATGTGTCTATGATTTAACATTTAAAATTGTTTTCATGATTACCAGTTGTACATATGGGTTACAGCTTTTATGTGCCCTATATAATGTTTTCTTTTTCTCTTAGGATGGAGTTGTACAAACATTTTAATAAAATCTGCAAATACAGAGAGCAGGCACACACACACACACACACATGCACACACATACTGTGAATCTCCCAATTGTAGGAATGTCTCCCAGCACTTAGGGCTTAGCCAAGCAGATGTTAAAACTCTATAATTAGCTGTCCTAAAGATCTAGACCCCTTTGCCCAACAATAGGGGTCAGAAGGGGGTCTACAAGGTGAAAAGCCAGGGCAAGGGGGAGCGAGGGGGGACACGCTTCAAGTGAGATGTGCGCTTTCAAACCCTGTGCAAGCACAGGGTTTGCCTTCAGAATAAGGGCAAAGTGAACAAGGCCAACAGTCTGTGCCTGAGCACTTAAGTAAGCTTATACAAATAATTATTTTAGTGGAAAGGTGACGTGAACTGCTTTAACGCACTTTATCTCATGATCTAGTGATGGACAATAGGATAGAATTAAATGTCAAACCGGACATTTCTGTTGCGAAACATCTCTTATCTCTTATCTTGCTAGAACAAAACACTGTAACCTGTGGAAACGTCCAAATTCCTTGACGAAAAGGACATCTCACATTCCTGAATTATCTCTTCCTTCTTGACATAGCTTTGTCTTGGTGCACGTCACAACCTATCAGTCAATATGAATATCTCTTGTTTTGAGAGGCATCAGCTCAACATACTCGTATGATGTGTGATGTATTGTGTCTATGACCAACTGTTTCCACAACCTCCATTCCTGCAGTAACCCAAGGTAACTCACTACGCTTGGATAAACAGTGCTTTCACTGTGCCTAATGGGAGGCTTTTTACAGTGGAGGCCCTGTGGGGTGATTGATTGAGGCCAAAGAGATGATGACTTCATGAATGAGATTCTCAGTAGTTAATAGTTGTAGGGGACTGATGAGTCCTTTCAAACCTAAAGTGTTGTGACGCCCACTTAATCTTTTTAGTTACAATACAAATCCTTCAAATGATGTAAACACAAGGCAGATGTGAAGAAGAACCAAGGTTGAGATTAAAGATGTAATTCAATCAGATGTCACATTTGTGTTTTGTAAGATGATACATTTATATTAAATACAAAAAAATATATGTAATAGATTATTCAAGCACTGAATTACTACTATTATTTGTCATTATATACAAATATTACTCTGTTCTAAATAACAGGGAAGGCAGTGTATAGTGTCAGCATTTTACTGTAAAATGTTCCCAGAGGGAAATATTTAAATATTGGTTCCCTTTTATGTGAGTGTAATCTCATATTATAATGGGACATAATCTCATCCTTTCTCCTATTATTAATATTATTATGGCAAATATGCTGTACCTTTTATAGCCTTTGCCAAATATCCAGAACTGCTTACAAGTGCACCAAAACTGCAGCCTAAAGTCAACACAGTATGTAATCACTGACTCTGCTACATAGCATTTTAATTCAATTAATTTCCAAGTGTTGCCTTGAGGATGTCTTGACATCAGTCTTTCCAAGAAAGTATTTGCAAGTTTCCACAGGCTAATGTGAAACATATATGTTTTGGCAAGCCAGTGGTGAGTAACTTCGACACAGATACGGCTACAGCACACACTATTGTAATTAATGATAAGTCCATGTAGTCAAGATAAAAAGTGTAGTATGTGTAAAGAACCAAGATAAACAATGTCATACACAAGGTCAGTCCCAAATCTCAAATCTGATGAAGTACATTATGTGTGCAATCACTTAATTATGCTGTCATTTAATGCTGGCCAATTTCATTGTCTTTCTTTTCCCAGTAAAAATAAAGCTGTTCTGTATTCTAGACACACAAAAAAATCTGTGAAAAATCTGTTGCTATTTTTGTGCAGCTGTGCAGCTAGTACTGGTATTCACCTACTGTAGCCTCGCCAAGCCAGCCGCTCCATATGGCTTCAAAACACCATCTCAACCATGAGTGAATGTGAGGAATTAGGGAGGCACTGAAGTCACTACTCTGAGTGTCATCTCCCCAAAAAAAGTTTTGGGGTTGTGCGAGTGAAAGACGAGTGGTTACTGGCTCATGTAGCTGTTACTGCAGTTAGATGAATTCTGGATGCCCACCAGATGTGTAACCAGGCTTTGTAACAGCATGTTGATTTAGAAAGTCTTGGAGAAAAAATGTGTCTGTCTCATCTCAATTCTTGCATATGACTGATGAGCACTAGCTACTTTTTGTGTTTATTGATTCAGATATTAGGGCCTGTATGAATTTCGTTGTACATTTGTACTCCTTACAGCTTTTAGTGGGTTATGCAAGAGGCAACTGTTTTTACTGTCCCTCTGATACCTCCTGACACTCAGCAAAACACTTCAGTGTGATTATACCAAGCACGCACTTGTACTGTTCTCTAGCTTTTGTAACCATGATAAATGTGAAGTGTTGGTATGTGGCAGTGAACATTGTTGATGAGAGCGCACTCATTTGGCATTTACAGTGTCATTCCCTCGCTGTCATGGTTGAGGCAGTGGGTGCAAGTGAACATATTCTTGGCTCCTCACTAGCTTAGCTGGTAGCTATTGTTAGCTTTCAGCAGGTGGCTGTTATTCTTGCATCGAATGTGGGGCTAACATGTAGAGGATGTTGTGCCACAGCAGGTGTTTTTTTCTCATTGTGGAACTGCTATTCTTTGCCCAGAGTGTTTTTGTTGGCAGGTTTCTATTACTTGTTTAGTGGAGCAGGTGTCAAATGTTGTTTAGCTTGCATTGTTGTGTTGCAACAGGTGGGTTTTATTTGATTTATTCAACAATATTTGTCTATTGATTTGACTGTATAATGTATTTAGGGCTGCAACTAATGATTAGTTTCATTATAAATTTTAAGGTCATTTTCACAAGAAAGTATGACTAAAGCAATGAAATGATTAATATACAAACACTGCATATCCCTTCACTGAAAGATTTTCTTTTTTTATGTCATTATTTTCAGTTTTGACTAGTACTAGTGTTTATGTTTTTGTTATAAGGTTTTATAAGAATGTTATATAATGACTTATCATTGGAGTATTAGCAGTCATTTATCTGGTGGTATAAGTAAAATAAATAGTGACAAACGGAAGCTATGCATGGTGGGAGAACCATTTGTTATGTGACTCTATTTTTAGACTTTTAGAGTTCTGTGGCTGCAGAGGATGTGCCAAGCCACAGAGGTGGGTGGAGGCAGCTGACCCCTGACCACCTTCCTCTGAATGTTACAGCAGTCGGAAACAACATATCAGTCACCTTCAGCCCTGAGCATTTGCACTAGCAAGACAGTTTACTGTATACTCAGAATCACAGCTACTGTCTGCTTGTTAAATATAGCAAAGGGGTGTTTTACATGTCATGCATATAGTGATATGGGAAGGCGCTGCCCTGTACCAGCCCTCGTTGTTGCCGTCTTTGGTAAACATACTGTAACAGGGCGCCCTTTAACCCTATGTTTGGATGAATATTCTGTCTCCATGGCAACATTACTCCAAACACACCTTCTGCCTTTGATACGTTTACAGATTGTTGACTGTGAATTCTGACAGTATGATATGATATGATTGATGGAGAGATATTTTTATTTTAGAATGACGGAAGGACTTTATTCACTATCTGTCTGTGGTTTGGTGGACAATAGAAGTGCTGTGGTTTGCGTGCTAAGGTCACTAGCAGATCTCTGCTCTGTCCTTCCTCCATGTTCCGGTTTGGCAGCCTCACAGTCCCCAAACATCCTCTATCTGAACCACACCTTCTCAATATTCACCTCAGATAAACAACTTCATATTTTGGAACTTTCACTGTTTTTATTTATGCCTACATTTGCTCCCTCTCTCTGTCATTCCCGTTCCTGGTCAATAGTCAACATAATGTGCAGCAGGCATAATTATGTTTTCCTTCTTTCCACCCACATACTTGGCTTAAAGACCGTAGTAGGCTATAATGAGTCAGCGAGCTATGAAACCAACAGCCATTCAGTCTGACAAGGGATGCCAGTAGTGGCTCTGGTCATGGCCATGCTTGCTGCTTTGTGTGGTGTCATTGTCACCAAGGTCACTCCTCTGCTGAGCACAGCTGTAACAAGGCGACAAACACAGGCCCAGAAGAATGCTTGTGTTTGGAACAGGATGTGGAAAACTTCTCCTCAACCCCCACAAGGAAATCTTGTTTTTCCTGTCAATTCAAGACTATAGGCATTGCATAAAGCACTCTAAGAACAGAAGAGAGGATGATGATATACTGAATAAATATATTCTCTTTTTTGTTGTTGGCAGAGTATCACTGGAAAAACAACATTCAAAACAAAGCAGAGCACATAGCCAAAACATGTCATCAATATCCATATATATCAGCCTGACCCAGTCTGATAATTAAACACATTGTCAAAATGGATTTGGGCTCTGTGCCTAATGGTTTCACAGATTTAGCTTAGTTTTAGCATCTTCGTCAAAGTGACATATCACATAAAACCTCACTGTTTACACTCTATGCTCAATAGCAGCTCTCTCTGTTTGTTTTTGTGACAGTTTCATACTTTACTTTACTTTACTTTACTTGGCAGACGCTTTTATCCAAAGCGACTTACAAGGAGAAGACACAAGCAATT
>JAUMHL010000001.1:12235391-12248649 GCA_032362345.1 Sandelia bainsii
GGAGAAGACACAAGCAATTACCATTCGGGTTCTGTAAATTATGAGTTACTACAAACTAAGAGCCCTGATAAGACCCACACTTGTCAAGAAGAAAAACAAGCTAGGAATTGTTAAGTCTTAGACAAATTTTTTTCTTTTTCTTTTTTTTGGCGTGTTTGTGTGTGTTACTGTGGCGTGATGCCTAAATCACTTCAAATTATTCATTAGTATGATCACCAATGTGATTTATTGAGGCCATATTGTTTTTTGTACTTTTCTTATTTCAGTGAATCACGTAAAAACATTCCACCATATTTGTTGCTGACAAGTACTAGTTGGTAGAGTTAAAGGCATGCACTGAGTCAGTGAAGCAAAACGTACATCTGTTACGTAAAGGAGACAGTAAAAAGTACAGGGAATATTTGCAGGATGATGGTATATGGAAATCTTAAAGATGACTGAAAAAATGCAAGCATCTGGAAACATCCCTGCAGCCTGCTGATAATGAAGCACCATAAATCACAGAATGAACAAAACAAACTGAATGCACTTTCAGAACACACACACTGATGCTGCAACACGTACACAGGAATGCATTGTAAATCCAGGTGCAATTTAGGCAACACTTATTCAGACTTGTGGTTTTAATTGGGACATTCAGCTAGAGCATGTGTTCACATTTTTGTTTTGAATGTCTGTGTTTCCGTTAATGTTTGCCTTGAAGTTACATTACCTCAGCCAACATGCACCTGAATGTCTCACTCAGTCATCTTGCGCTTCGGTTTCAGTTTTAATGTCTCAGGATGGAATGTGGCCTAAAGGTGTTTGTTTTTTGTGGACCTAAATATTTTAAAGTTTCTTTTTAAACTATACCTGTGCACATGTAAACAAGTGTGTTCACATTTAAGACACCAGTGTTCAATGCCCTGCTCACTTAACTAAATTCAAGAACATATAAAATAGGTCGATAAGACTATGCATTCTTCATCAGATATAAAGGTGTCCCTTACACCAATAAGCTGTGTGTCTGTCATAGTACTCCTATAGGGATACCATAGTCTCCTAGAGATTAACAGTCTAATCCCTCTTTGTTGCTAACTCTTTCTGCTTTCTCCCAAAAATGTCAGTGTCTAATCCACAGGCTGACAGTGTTATCCCCATTAGCTCTGGCCTATAAGCTTCAAATTCAACATAGTGAGCGGGAACAGGTGACTCACTTTGTCTCTTAATCGGTGTAATGAGAGGGCGTCAGAATAATGTGAACAAAAACATTCCCATGTGCTTTTGTCATATGTTTCAAAATCTTTTTATTTCACACTGTTAAAACCATGGTTGCTTGAAATAAAAAAACTAAACTGTTTTTGTCAGAATAACATACAATGAATGGTTAACAGATTAATGCCAGTGTCTTTTCTTGGTATGTTTGCATCTGATACTGTTCTCCTTCATTGGATTAACTATTGTCATTTGGGTATTTTACTGCTTGCTAAATGAACCTGTCTGCTGGGACTCACTTAACTGGTCATTCACTGTGCAACCAGAGTAATATATATGTGAAACCAGGAACCAAAATGCATGTCAGGATAAATGATATATCTGTTGTGTGCAGGCAAATGTGAAATTATAATCCCAGTGCTGAAACAATATACTATATTATTCATGCATGTTGTAATTATTATCATACCAGCCTCCGAGATAAGATGTAGAAGGAGAGTCTTTTGAAGGTTTATACCATCATTTACACAAGAAAACACAAAATGCCAGTCCCGATTCGTTAGAACCATAGAGTATAATTGAGGACGTTGTTTGGGGCCCACAAATCTGAGACCACACTGAAAATGTGTGATATATTAATGTAAACCTGCAAATGGAAAGTTTGAGAATTTAAAAACACAAGACGTTCTAAAGCACTTGGTTGAAACTGGATCAATCTCATCTAAAGCATGATCAGGCAAACTAAAAGTAATCACATTATCAAAGCATCAAGAAGTTAAGCTTTGTACCCTGTGCCATAGAAAAGCAACAAAATTAGTAAAATAAAGAAAGGAAGACTCCACTTAGAAAAAAAGGAAGCTGTTCTTTTATTAAAAGAAAGGTGTCAATTAGTTGTCTGAAAGGACGTACATCAGTCTTTAAACTATATCTCACGAAGGGAACAAAGTGAAATGTTTGGCATGGGATTTTAGAGTTAAAACAGGTAAAACAGCCACCAGTATGTATAACTTTGATTGCTAACCTAGTAATAATGGTGATTCTGGAGTATTTCGTCTTCATTTTTCATGTCATAACTTCATGTTCATGTTCATGTTAATCCTCAAACTCACAGACTAATTCTTATTCATGTACAAAGTACATGCAGAATTATTCTTTCAGGATGGTCTAAGATTGACCAGGAATCTGAGTTTGGTGATAAGAAGTTACTTTGCCTGAAAGGAGGGAAAGTCTTATGATTAGACAAGTCAAGAGTTACTGTCTCGTGGATTCCCAGGGCCAGTCAACGGTTCAGCAGTTTATGCTCGAGGGGCCCAGCACTAATTCCCACCACACACCACCTGAAACCAGAAGCCTGCTTACTCTTGTAAACAAAGCCAATGTTTGTGTGTCTGTTTGTGTGTGTGCATATCCACTTTTCTCATTCTCTCTCAGTCAACATCACCCCATACAGAACATATCTCATGACTTAAGGTTTAGAGAATGACTCTTCAGCTGGTGGTCAGTGTGTATATATGTTTGAGTGAGTGCATACTGTGTTTGGTGAAATCATTATCTCTTACAGCCCTGTCTCCTGTCTCCGTAATGATCATATGTTCACAGTTAACGTATTTTTCTCCGCCAAAATATCCGATCTGCATCCGGTTTTCTGTCGGCTAAAATATCCGACGTTACATTTCAACATCCAGACATGTGAGTGTAGCGATATTAAAGTGTTTTATGGTGGGAATCAGACATCACAGCAGTGGGTTAGTGTCAGTGAAAGGCTGTGGGCTGGTTAATGGACAAAAATATCATTTCACACAGTCGCTTCACACACACGTCTGCATTAAAAATGAAAGCAAAACACGATCTTTTTTCTAACCCTAACCTCATTACTTTTCTTGCCTAAACCCAACCTCACGGGGGACTTTGGTCTCGAACTCCGGTGTCCTGCATGTCAGTCGTGCACAGTTAAGGTTAAGTTTTGGGAGACAGGGTTGTCTCTTAACACTAAAGACAGGAAGTGCACCCATCCATGCTGTAGAACCTGGGTTTTTAGTGTTAAACCAGATGTCAGTACATGTTCCTGACAAGTCATAAAATTTCATCCAGAGTTGTTTTCTTTTCAAATAGCTGTTAAGTCCAACATCTGGACACTAATATACTTTTTCTGCAGGAAATGTTCCAATGCATCATTACACCAAGTCATCACATCACTTCCTGTTGACACACTCCAAGTTTGACATATGGAAACTATTAAAATGTGGAATGGGAACGTGGGGGGGACAAAGTATGAGGGATTGAGGGGGTTGAGGGGGGTAACACTTTTACTCAAGGAGAAGACTAAAATGAAACTGTTTCCCACGTTCCTCTGCACACGTGCACTTGGGGGTCAACAGAGCATGGAGAGTAAATTCCTTTATGAGAGCAGGGCAGAAAGAGAACATTCATGCCAGTCAAAAAGCAGAATGAGCTCCAGATAACATCTCCAAAGGCCCTGGACATGCATGCGTGTGCACTCACATGCATACATAATGTCCCTCTTCCATCTATCACACACAGTTACACTAAACGTCTAGTGCTGGAGCCACCAACTTACCTGACCATAAGCCATCTGCACCAATTTAGCCATTTGTGTTAAGTGGTGGAGAAAAAGGTTTGGTTTAGCCTGAGCCCCTTAATCCTAAGCCAGCACAGACCATGGGTGGTCACACACACACACACACACACACACACACATATTACACACATACTGCAGCTGCGGTGCAGGAGGGTGGGCTGGAGTTGAGAGGGTGGCAGAGGCATAGTGGACTGCTTGGGATTGTTGAGCCACATGCCAATGGCTTGTTTAACATCTCCGTGACTAATTCACACAGATATGCACATGCATACCGCCGCACTCAATATCAACAAACTCTTAATGTATGATGAAACTTTGTTCAAGCTCCCTTAACATTATGTTAGATGCTTGTGAAGACACCAGAGCTTCCAAAGATATATAATATAAAACAACACAGAGTCTTAGATTTGAATGTTTCACTCAGTTTAAACATCATATTGCTTCAATGCTGGAACATCATGATAAACAATGTTGTTTATTTTATACTGTGAGACAGAGGTTTTAACAACTTTATAGGTACTTAAGGGGAAATGAAAAGGGAATTGTTGTTGATGCTTCCTGTACAGCTGCATGTTTAATATTAACATGAAAATTTGTCTTGGCATTTTTGCCTTTATTTGACGGCAGACAGTACAGACGCAGGCAGGAAATGCAAAATTCACATTGCAAGTGGTTAAAGGGTTTCGTTTCAAACATGTTATTATTTCTGAAAGTAAACAAAAAAATGTATTTCATGCTTATTCCAACAGGTACCAAAACTGGTATTGTATTATGTACGTGTATACAGTATATACAGTAAATACCCATTCCTACTTGTTAATTTCAATAACATTCATACTATCAAAATAAACAGTACATGATCAGATGTATCATTGATATACAAGATTTCTGAAACAAGTAATAGGTCTTGCTGTTGATAATTGTAAAATCAAATTGAAATGATTTGTGAGAAAAGCTACTATACTCAGGTTGTGGCTTCAGTAATGACAGTAATCACCCTACAGAGGTTAATCATGCAGCCACACATGCTTGTAGACCACGACACACACTCATCTCCTGTAAAGCAAACACATGCCATTGCCCTTGTGGTCCCACACACCCTCTTCCAGTAAATTAGCGGCAGTAAATGAGGCAGCTGATGCTTGTAGCTTTGTACCCTACAGCTCCTTGTGGACACCTGACACGGTCTGGACAACCCCACACTGGGATAACCTGCACTGTGGCATGCCAGGGGGAAACGCAGGCAAACATCAAGAAAATATGCAGCCGTGGTGTTGTGACAACAATGGTACCTCACCCACCATTCACATTCTTGTTAGGCTCTGTTCTTTTTCACTCGCATTTATTCAACTGTAATTGCTATTATGAGGGAAATCACAGCACTGTGTGAGAAGTAAGAATTACATGGTGTGTAAGTGACTTCATGGGTCACTGACAGGAACCCGTGGTGGAGTGTTTACACAATAGGAAGGGCGCACACTGGTGAACTCAAGTGTCTTGTTAGTGCTAAGCAGAGAAGTCACAGAGACCTCCCATATTGATTCCATTATACAAGCCCAATGCTTCTGTGGATAAATACAAAACGTTATTGACATAATTTTTAAGAAGAAATCTTTGACAAAGATTCTCTCAGTAGTTGATATGGTGCTGCTTAAATGTAACCTACTGTGTGATGCAAAATTTTAACATAGAGAATTGTGACATAGAAAATTTTAACAGCAGATGGGGTGGTGTTAATCTGTATTTTTCTTAATATCACCAAATAAGACAAACAATCTTGATACTTTTTTACTATTGCTCTCAGCCTCAATCCCATGCATTCCAACTGAAAATGTATGTCTCCCAGACATACTTATTTTTTTAGGTCTTTCCTAAAACAGGTGTTTGCAGTTTTTGGGACAGGGAATTCCAAACAAACAGCGCTGCATTCATTGTAATGAAGGAACATCACTGATAAATATATTTTGGACAGCAATGAAAACAATATAATAATGATGTTTGAAGTTAAAGGTCTTGTAAATGTATTGAAAAGTTGTGAAACTATACTGTATTGTATGCTTTTAGCCAGCAGAGACAGTTTTTGAACAACAGCAGGTTGCTAGAGTCCAACATCTGAAACAGTAGTGAATATAAATCTATCTCTGATTTCACCTCATTTATGTTGGTCTGTTCATGCTGGTGATTTAGTGACAGTGGTGTGAGTGGTGAGTCCTGGGCTTTGGTTTCTCACTGTTGTCTTTTTTAGGTTATTAATCACCAACAAATTGCCACTATGTGTCTGGAATGTGAGCCATGAGATGATTAAATGTTGATGCACAACCACACACGAGGAAAATATGCAGACAATCAAACACACCTCAGCAGATCTACCACTAGTGATGGAGCTGTGTGGATCTTAGATAAAGTACTGTATGCATGCCCAGACAGCTCATCCAGTAGCTTTCAAAAAAATCTTTAAAAGCAGAAATTGATGTGTTGCAGTGTTGTGTGTGCCAGACATTTTCTTTGCCATCACCAGAAATTTCCAAGTGTCTCGTGGTTTAAATGAGTGAAATTAAGAGGTGCTTGTAGGCAGAGGAAGAGGACAGAGCCAGACCCGCAGTTTCCCTCTGTTCTCCAGTCTTTCTCCTAAGCTAACTGACTGCTGGCGATGGCCTCATGTTAAGAGTAGTTAGAGTGGTGTTAATCTTCTCATCTAGCTCTTAGCAAGAGAAGTGAAGTGGTGTATCTCTCCATATGTCAAACTGATGTGTTTTTGTCTGTGCTGAATCTGCTTTGTAAATAGATGCCAAAGGGTAAACAGGCTTTAAAGTATTCACAGCAGGACACTCAGCTAAACCACTAATTGGGCCTGAGGGGAAAAATAAACATAGAGGAGGAGAACATTTATCTCAATAGAAATATCTGAAGAAGTAGATATTTAGTTTCTTTTTACGCACAGAAGTCACTATGGATGAATTATGTCGAGAATGCATGTTGTCCTCCTTGCTCAGTCTGATGCGTTCCAGGGGAGTGTGGATTAAAACAGTTGAGGGTGTGGAGGTCAGCCAGGGAACCTAAGGTCAAAAGTCAGAGGCATGAGAGACCTTTGCATTCCAGCTGACTGCTGCCCTCACACACAAAAAAAACACACTCACACACACATATTTTACCACTGAAATGACAAAAGACTGCTCTATTTTTACCAGAAACTCATTGTTGATGCAGTAGAATTTTCTAAAACCCAAAACAAATCCAAAGAAAGAAATATTACAGGATGTGTAAAATGAGCAGAATCTACTGTGATAATAAAATGTGTTGTAATTTTATCCCCAATGACTCTGCAGACTACCTGTGTGAGGGTTGAATCAACTCTGAATAAATTGAATTGGCTTTAAATTATATGGTATTTCTTCAGTAGTCTCTGGTGGGACTGTTATCTATTGTGTGCACATCAGAAAATTATGCGTATGGGGTTTTAGCAACCACATTCTAGTGGTCTTCTCAAAAGAACGAAAAATAATATATTGTGATTATGTTGATTGTTGTACACAAACACATCTTTGTGTACAATAATCTGCAAGGACCTGTAACTGGACACAGCTACATTCAACACACACACACACAGACCCCGAACAATATATGTCAGGGAAAATAAATATGTAGTTTTCACAGTATCATAACACTGAATACATATTGTTATTTCATATTTTCCTTTTAATGGTTTCTTCTTTACATTTTATGGTTACATATATTGTTAAATGTTTATTTAGGCATGTTTAAAGGATGCAAGGTAATAAGCTTTTTTGAGTTCAAATGGGGAGGAGGCACGGTGTTGTACTGTCGTCTCACAGCTATAGGAATGCATGTGGACTGTGGGTTCGAATCACAGCCAGCCCGTGGATTTGAACCCACAACCCACATGCATTCCTTTTAAGTGAAGTTTGCATGTTCTCCTAGTGTCTACATGCGTTCTCTCCGGATACTCTGACTTCCTCCCAACATCCAAAGACATCCATGTTAGATTAATTGGTGACTCTAAATTGCCCATACGTGTGAGTGTGAATGGTTGTCTGTCTATATGTCCAGTTCGCCAGTCTATCAACACAGACTGGCGAACTGTCCAGGGTGAACTCTCGCCCAATGACAGCTGGGATAGGCTCCAGCACTCCCGTGACCCTTATGAGGATGAAATGGCTACTATAATCCTTTTTTTCGTCTCTCTCTCCCAGGCCAGCTCTACAATTCCTGAAAAAGAAAAAGCTGGTGAGTATGCTCTTCTTTCATTTTCATGTGTTCAGTTCACCTACAAATTTTGACTTGAAATTTTGATTTGATAATCTTGTCCCTTGAAGTGATTCCTGTTTTGTCAGATGTGGATTTGGGAAAAAAAAGTATTTGACTGCAGTTGACCTGGCCTGGATCTGGTGGTCTGGTTTCATGTGAAACAGTTCTAGTGCAGTTTTTTTTTTTTGTGCAATTTTTGATTTATAGTTTTGTCTAGTGTTCGCAGCATGGGGCACAACGGGAAGGTGGGAGGAGATGGTTGAATGGAGGAGGACAGGCTCTGGTTCTGAGACACTGGATGCAAGTCTAGATAAGATATAGAATCATCTACTAAACCATCAAGCCTGTCGCCTTTCCAAGATAAGAGCCAGACTGGATGTCGAGTCTGATACCAAAACGTTTTGACCTGTATTTATGTACCTTTTCCTCTCATCTATAATTTGCCTCTATTATTATTTTTTTCAACCATTAAAAAAATAATTCCAGTTTTTAATTCAAACTCCCTATTAATTCAATTCAAATATGTAACTGAATACACAGCCTTACACACAAGCATTAATTCACTGTATTATTTGTTCAGCTATAGGCCTGCAGTCATTCTGAAGAGCCTGCTATGTATTGGCATGTTATGTCATTACTTGGCAGTGCTTTCTGTCGTCCTCTTTGCACGCTTTATTATAACTCGATCTTGAGAGCAACCTCAATCCGTAGTGACTGCTGCCTTCTTTCTGGCTCCGGCCTCTCTGTCAGCAGTCTGCCCATAATGCACAGGGTCATCAGGAAACTATGGATGGACAGACCCACTTTCAGATAGCCGGCAGGGGAGCAGTGTTCATTAAACACCCCCCTGTATCCTCAGTCTGCTGGTAAACAATACCAGAGAGGTGGTTCGACATGGGGACGAGGCTTTCATATTGCCCCCTGCTGTCTCCAAGCCTGCTGTGAGTCCTCACTCACTCTCACTGTCTCTCTCCCTCTAATTACTGCTGCTTGCTGAAAACGTTTCATGGAAAATGCACAGAAGCTGTCAGTAAGTTTGCTTGTGTATATGAGCACCACCTTTTTCTTCAAATATTTAAGATGAGTAGTCTATAGTTTGCAAAAATGCACAGTGGCAACTTCAAAGGGCTTAAACAATTCTGGTTATTTTTCTTCTTTTAAATCAATCTGACTTCATGTAAACAAGTTATGTAGCCTACATCTCTGGATCTGTGTGATGGAACCCAGGACTCTGGAGAGGGGGTGGGGGTATGATGGGAGTTTTGGGGAACTTGATGAAGCACAAAGCCCAGTGTTCATTGTGACACTTCAAAGCCCCCTCTGTGTCTCCACCATTTAAGCCCCTGGGAATGACACATTTGTGACAGTGTTACATCACACACCATGGCCTTAAGGTTCATGCCATCCTGCCATGAAAGACAGCTCATTCATGGTTAATTTTACAGTCTCTGTGAAGCACACCAGTGATCAACAGAAAGTTTCCATGGCTCATGTTCTGTATGGCCTCCTTGCGGCGTTGGATATACTTTAGTGATTGGTCAGTGTCACAGCTTTCCTGTGCACAAAGAGGATGTGTCATGTTGCAGAGTTACAACTGACAACTTGTTGTTTAGATGTGTTTTTTATGGGGTTCCTGTGATGCTTTTTACAGCCTCAGCTTCACAGAGCTTCACAAGGCCTTCAGAGCAGTAATGCAGTAGTAAGTAGTAAGTAATGGCAAGAACTGACAAAAAACTCTTTCCATACTACATACCATCTAAAATTGCCTAGGATGGCTGACCTTATCATTGATTGGGTATGGTTTAGGGGATGATGCATGTGATGTGAAAACAGAAAAAAAAAATCATGCACACTGATTACTGCTATTTTCATGAATTATAGAGCCTTCCCTCAAGTAATATTTTAGGGAAAATGACAGCTGAATAGATATATTGAGTAAACATATGTCTTATACGTGTTGTCATGGAGGGTGAGTGTCATACCAAAAGAAAAGTTTGAGGAATCGGAGAAAACAGCTACAACTGTACTATTTAACCAGATGTAAAAAAAAAAAAAAAATACAAATCAGTGCTTCTGTTCACAGGTTGAGACGTTGGTTCATCTCTATTCCTTCTTTTTTGACAAGAATAGAATAGTTGATACACTTGAGGGTTGAGTGAGTTGTCTTTTTATCTTGATTGTAGCTGTAGCTAGAGGCATCACGCTGTTCCTTCTGATTGGTGGAAGAAGTGGATCAGACCGTTTCTTAATGTTATTCTTTACTTCTGTAAAAGTGTCATTACAACAGTAGGTGCGCAGAATGATTAATGGTGCATGCCATGTAACCGCAGTGTCCCGGGTTCGAGTCAAGCTCAGGACCTTTGCTGCATGTCACATCCCTCTCTCTGCTCTCAAGTCTCCTGTCTCTTCTGCACTGCTTCTATTGAATAAAGGCATAAAAAAGCCCCACAAAAAAGTATCCTTAGAAATACACTCTTACAAGTAAAAGTCCTGCATTCAAAATATTACCTCGGTAAATGTACAAAACTATTAATTCAAAAAGTATCAAAGGTAAAAGTTCTCCATGTAGCATGGATTATGTTACATCAATGAAAATCAAATTACTCTATTATAATTATTCATGCGTTAATGTGTTCATCACTTTGCAGCTGTAATGGTAGATCTTATTTTAACAACCTTATATACTGTTTTGATTATCATATTTTTTAAATCCATATTATGATATTTCAAATTACCTTACATACAGTGGGGAAACATTTGCATTTCACACCAGTGATCAATAAAGTACATGAATTATACTGTTTTGTATAATTTATTTGAATTCAGTTTATTTATATAGTGCCAAGTCACAACAAAATTAATCTCAGAGAGGAGTGGAGAGGAAAACAAGCTAATTAATCATCCAAAAAGTAGCTAGTAACCAGAGTTATCAAATAAATGTAGTGGAGCAAAAGTACACTATTTGCCTCTGAAATGCAGCAAAGTATGAAGCAGCAGGAAATGGAAATGCTTAAGTAAAGTAGAAATACCTCAAAAATGTACCTTTACTTAAGTAAATGTACTCAATTCCTTTCTGCTCTAAATATAAACTGGTGGGAACAGTATACAGATATATACAGATAACACAATGATGGGCATCCAACCAACAACAGGGTTAAAGCATGACCTTTTACCTGGATTATCTGAAGCACTCGCCTCTGTCGTAGGTGAAGGAAATTAAAACTGAGGAAAGAGGAAATGGTTTAGCACCCTTGGAGGGGCCCTGTGTGGGAGGGCCTCTCTAACATTATGTAGTGGAAGGTTCTGATGAATAACTTGACTCGTCATTTCTGTCTGTCTGGCTCTCCTTTTTGTTTCACTCTCTTAGTTTCCACTCTCCGTCACCTTCTTCCCTTCTTGGAATACCAGATTAATCTCAGTGGCATTTAAAGCTGATTTTTTTATTCTGATTCACAAAATTACCCCGAACCTTAGAGCTGACCTTGGGAGATCCCAGTATTTATCATCATATTGTTACACACTGAAAACATCCCTCTGGTGGTGCATTTTAAAGCACACTTAAGAAAACAACATCTACTTAACAATACTTGTATAGGTATAAGTAAGTGTTATTTTTTATTCTCATCTAGAATTGTATCCCTAAACAATTTAAAGAAGCAGTTCAACATTTTTGAAAATATTCCTATTTGCTTTCATGCTGAGTATTAGATTAGAAGACTCCTCAGTAGATTAGCCTAGCTCCTGACAGCTAGCCTTGCTCTGTCAAAAAATCACTCACTGTCACCTCTTATTTATTTATTCATTCATTCATTCATTCATTCATTCATTCATTCATATGTTATATCTTGTTTGGTTATTCTGCACACAACCAAATGTTAAAATGACAAATCACTGATACCCCTGACAGGAGCCAGTGCTTAATTTCGAACCAGTTCTTCACATTTCGATAGCCAAAGAACCGGCTCTCAGCCAGGAGATATGGCACCAACTCTTTGGTGGTCTGCAGTCAGTCAAGAACCTGTTGTGTCATCGGCAGGATTATCATGACCAACAACATCAACAAAAGCTTTGTAGTAAAGATAAAAATCAGTGTATTATTTATTAGATTTATTTAACTGCGGTGTTGTTGATAACGACATAGTTCATGCTAGTTCACTAGCTAAAGGCTAAAGCTAACAAAGGTTAACATTAATAGTTTATTGATCCCCTTGGGGAAGTTGTTGTTGGATGGCTGCCAGACAGTACATGTTGGCACCACTACGGGGTTTCAGTGTCTTGTCCAAGGACACCTTGACATGTAGCCAGATGGAACCGGGAACTGAACCACCAGGAGCCAAGTCAATAATAGTTCATGACTGATGTTTGTTTTTCTGTTACTTGTTCCATGCTCTTGATTGACTCTGGTTTATCCCCCTTTTACCATGCCTCTACACACAGGAGTCACTGTGTTTGTGCAAGGTCACATTCCTGGCCTACCCATCAGTCTACGCCAGCCTTCTTGCCATAGAGCTCCTCCTCTCTCCTTCCGTTTGACACACTCTTTCTCCATCGCTTCCTGCGTGAAGACTGGTACTGTAGTCTAACATACTGGAAATTCCATATTTATCCACATTTACTGTAGCTTCAGCACAGTAATACATTTACAGTAGCAATGTTACAAATGGAGACATTTGACACCTTTGGAATTTTTTGTGATAATGGCTAAGGGCAAAGGTATAATCAGGCTTCATTTTGAATGACTTTGACGGGAAATGTGTCACTTGGATGAAAAAGTGATGTTTCTCAACCGTTTTGTATCTCTGATTTTCATCTGTTAAAGCTCGCAGACTGTGGACAGGAAACCACTGCATGAAGGGGGAATTTACAACAGGAAGTCAGCTTGCTTTTGCAACAAAAGTCTGTTTTATACAAACGAAAGAAGCCTAAAAGGGCTTGTGTCTATATTTTTCTTTAGTATAACTGCATCAGATTGGTATGTGTTTCATTTATGCTTGCTGAAGAGTTTTTTTATGGATGGATGGATTGTGAGTAAAATATTCAATTCTGGATTCTTTTGTATTTTCATTTTGATCTGTAAGATAAGCAGCATGTCAATTGTAATTTAACTAGAATATAAGTAATTAATTCAATTCAATTCAACTTTATTTATATAGTGCCAAATCACAACACAAGTCATCTCAAGGCACTTTACAGTGTAAG
>JAUMHL010000001.1:12257353-12297649 GCA_032362345.1 Sandelia bainsii
CTTACACTGTAAAGTGCCTTGAGATGACTTGTGTTGTGATTTGGCGCTATATAAATAAAGTTGAATTGAATTGAATCTCTGTCTTAACATTCATTAATATGCTGTTATTATGGAAAATGCTATGCTCAGTGCATATGTAACTTCTGTGTGAATAGCAACTTGGTGGCAAGCAAAACAGGACACTAAAATGAGCTGTGTTTTAGTCAGCAGAAAGTTTTAAGGTACTTGTAATCAATATAAAAAAACCCTACCATTTATTAACCTATATGCCTTGATAAATGAAAGCATATGTAGAATATCTCAGTGTTTTTCCAAGTTCTTCATATTTCATGATTGTCACAAATTATTACATCATTTTTGTGTCTGGATAATTTTAATATAAAAACAGTGAGGATATAGAGTAAAGTCATGTCAGTGAACGTCACTCAGTTTCTTTGCTTTATCCAGGTTATTCTGGCTGATTATTCTGCTGTTACCTGGTAGTCACTTAACTTGTTGGTGTGTGACGCTCTTGAGATATTTATGACTGAATTAGAGTCCTTCAGCACGGTTCCTGTTCAGTAATTTAAAGCCCCCTTGTTTCTGCCCCTGTGCACTCACAAGGCTGCTTGTTTCAAAGACTGTGGAATGTTTTGCTAAACCCAGTGACTCCAGCAAGCTCACACCAAACTTGTTTATTTTCTCCTTCAGTCTTTTTTTCACTTCCTCTTTTTAACACATGAATTTACTCAATGCATCTTTTTACTCTCTCATTAAGAGACCCCTCTCTGTTTTATTGATCCAACAACCTCTGATTTGTTCCATCTTTAGTCTGAATCATGAAGAGATGTTTGATATAGGGAGCAGATCTGGAACTTTCAACATTAAAGCCAGGTTGAATACCTTTTAGCTTTAGATTTTTTTCTTAGTTTTTTGTTGCAGTTGGTAATACTAGTGGAAAGTATATAAATAAAGTGTGTAAAAACACAGCTGTATTTGAGTTCTTAGTGATGTGATATAAGCATGTTGTTCCAGCTTCAATCTTTTGATTCGTGAGAAGAATATTAATCAGTCTTTTGTGTGATTTCTGTTTTTCTTTGCCCTAATCGTCACTCAAGTGGGATGTCTAGCACTTTTCTGCAGGAACTGAAGTAGCCCACTTGATGCATGCTCTTGACTTCTCATTGTCCCAGTTGCTGCACATGCTTCACTCCTGCAGATGGAAATTGATGTGATTGTTCAGCACAAAACTTGGGTCAACACTCATCTTCTTCACAGACTGAAACATCACATTATAACTAAGCTGGAACAATGAGCTTGCTATTTCAGGGGACCATTTACATTGTGTGGCAGTGGGGAGCAGATGGTCTGACTCTCTGATTTGGCAAATATTTGGATTCCCACAATGTGTGCACAAATATTTGCACACATTGTGGAATTTTCTTTTTTCTCTGCACTTGTTAATGTCTGATTTCATACTGCAGAGTCTCAGGTTGATCCACTCCTACACCTTTTCCTCCTCTTGTCAGCAGAAAAACTGTAAGTGCTGTTGTGAGCACTGCTGCTTTGTTGGCAAAGGCAGAGCTTTCTTAATTAGCCTGGGTTAGGTGGTGATGTACTGTCAATAAGCAGATGACAGAGTGGAGTGAGAGAAAATGTGTTCAATTAGATGAAACATGCTGGTATTATATGTCTACAAACAATGAGGGCTTTCACTCAACAAGAAGATATATAAATACAATTGTCTCAGTCTATTATAGACAGGAATTTCATTATCAAGACATTGTCTGTGTACACAAATTATGGTTTGGCGTGTGACTGTGATTTGTTGATTGCCTGAGATTTAATTAATTATAGTAACTGAAGAAGTCAGCTTCCTGGAAAAAAAAAACACGTCACACTGAAGGTTGCAGAAGACAGTTAAGGACTTATTATTGGGTCAATGATTTTGAGTTGTGATAAAAAGATGTGGAAGTGGAAGTGTTGAGAATACAATGAATTTACTACATAGTAAAAGCCAGAGATTATGTGGCCATCTGTCTGCGTGTGAAGGAGATTTGGGAACCTCAATGCAGAACCATCTATCTTCACCTGTGACATATGAAGAAAGAGGCAGTGAACGGAAGTAAAGGTCCATATGGATTGCATAATATTTGTACTTGGTGGATGATTGTACATACAGTGTCTAGCATGACAGATCTAACAGGATGTCTTTTTTTTTTGTTTTATTGCTTGTCCATATTAGCGAAGCAGTGTCTAACAAGTGACGTGAAACGAGAGGAAGATTATGGCGTGACGACTTGTCACTGGTCATTAGTTGTAAAACAGCCACATTCCTGACAAATCTACTCCAGATGGGTACTTAGAACAAGTTTTAGTGCCACATTAAAATTGTCTCATCTCTGGTGACTTAACTGCCTCTTGGGGTACCTGATCTTGTGGTATGTTGTTTGTTTTCTCTCCAGTGGGCCTTCATTTCCTGTGTGTCTGCTGCTTTTGTGGCTCTAGCAGGTCTCAGTGGGTTAGCCATCTTTAATTTACTTGGTCAGTCCACAGGAGATTTTGAGTTAATCCATTTAGTCGTGCAGTTATTTTTGACCTTTCAAATGCCCTTGATTGGAGAAATTCTCTTCCAGTTTTTGAGCAGTAATTCACAATGGACTTATTAAAAAGACGCAGAGAGTTAATTGGGAATGACCAATCTCAAATGGAATTAAATTTTTACCCAATAAGAAAATAGACACAGAGATTTTAATACATGTTTCTGTTGTGAGAATAAGTACCAACACAGATCCAATAATAACAGCAAGTAAAACACATATACCCTGGATACCTATCAATTTTAGATAGTGCCATGTGATTTCCTAAACACAGACAGGTGTCTCTCTGTGTGGGTTTGCCTACTGGCCAGAGCACAATAAGCTCAACTGTCAAAATATGAGAATCCCAGGAACAAAAAAGTGTATAAAAAAGAGGCCACTGAATCGTCACATAAAAATTTAATGCTAACAGCCATCACATTACATGAAACTTACTTAGAAATGGTCAGACAGCGGTTAAAATATTGTCCTAGACTTCACAGATACACTGTCCCTTTTATTCACATCACTCCAGTCCCATGCGCAAGATACCTTTCAGAATACCAATGATCTACAATTTCACAAACCTTAAACTGGTCATTTAATATTGAGCAGTCTCAAAGAGGACTTAGGACTGTTACCCATAATGATCACATGATGGTCCAGAACTTAGTTGTATATTGGCCTGTGCTTACATATTTCATACAAATGAAAATGAAACTGATGGACAGTGAGATGTTAAGTGACAGTGTATGTGCCAAAGATATTGAGAAGGGAATTGATTAAAGATGGATTTTCAGAATGCATAATGGCATTCAAGGAAGCTTGGTTAACATATCATGACTGTCTCACGTGAGACCTGGTTCTTGACTACTTATCTTTTCCATGCCAGTTACTGTTATTTTTATTCATGAGTAGGTTGACAGCCACTGTGACTCCTTGCTAAGACATTTCCCCTTTTCTATCTCATACTTATCATTTTGCATTTGTCATTAGAGAAGACTTGAAGACTCCCAAAAGTTGAGACTATATCACAGACATAACTAGGACCATTTTCAAAGTGAACCCCTTAACTTACTGTCCCCCAGGCAGTTTGTTAGATCTGATAAAGAGTGTTGTAAATTTTATGGCTATGAAATCACAAACCATCACTGGCAGTTAGACAAGATAGTTAACTGATTGTGAGAACTGTCATTCTGTCTGAACAGGAATTTGGTTAGAAGTCTGGTACTGAACTGCACCAAGAAAAAAGCCTCGACTGTTCTGGCAAGCTACCAAGGATGGAGTGACGAATGCCTTTGGGCTCATGCATTACTTTTAAAAACCTTTTCTAAGAATCTCAAAAGACAGGTTTGTAAGAACAACTTTGTGATCCATCACGAGTTGTGTTCTAGACTATCACCGATTGGCATCAAGTTCAGTACTGTATCCAGTAAAGAAACAATCTTTTTCTGTAACTTTGAGACCACTGAGGTTTTTATTTCATATTTTAAGAGTCCTGAGGTAATTGACTGATCCAGTGCTGACATAAGCAGGCTTCATTTTGTGTCCTGTTCTCACCTCATCCCAGCATCTCCAGAATGCTTTGACATAATCTCTCTTTAGACTGACCAACCACTTAATGTCCACTTCTCCTTCTGATCAAGAGGTGTTGCTGGTGACCTTTCACCTTGTCGCCTCAGGGATCATAACCCCTTTGCCAGCCTAAATGGGTAAACACAAGGCCACTGGGTGAGTGTTGTCACCCTCCGTGTCCAGGCCAGCCTCCACTTTATCTCCTTACAGCTGGTAATAATACAAGCACTGGAGCGCTTAGCATTAGCATGTTGGCTAAGTGACGCTTTGACAACTTAATGTCTTTTGTGTGTGTGTGGTTGAGGTCAGGGTCAGTGAGCATAATGTGTGTCCAGCATTTCTTGGCTTAAATGATCTGAGATGTCACAATGTTCAGCTTCCAAAGTAGCACGTAGGGCTTTCATTCTCTCTGCCTGTCCTTTTGCGGGTTAAATAATAGCTGTCATATGAACCACTTGAGCAGCTCTTACCAATATGCATTTACTGAAACGTGAGCTAGAGTTTTGAGGATCAAGTTTAAAACTTTCTGGTGGATAAAACCAGAACACAGTAAACCAGAAGCTTCTTTTTTTTCTTCATCACTGATTGCCTTAAAGCCAGTTGCACTAAAAGTGGGGAAGCAAAGGGGGTTTTGTCTTGTTTTTATGGTTAAGGCCTGTAGCTACTGTCACAACACAAATATTACAAGGACTGTGTTGTCTACTGAGAAAGCAGGGATCATTTGTTTGTGAAAACGAGTTGTTTGTGTCTCACACAAATCGTGTGATTTTCCTTTGAATGAAAATACTGTTTTCTTTGTTTAACAGACATAGAAAAAAGATTCCTATTTGCCAGTTTTTATAATTTAAACCCATTTTTAGCTGTGCCAATAACTACTGGATGGATTTTGATAGACTTTTGTACAGAAATTCCATGTATTGATACCATGAGGTTTACATTTTGGCAATGACATTTAGTACAAATGTTCATGGTGCCCAAAGGCCCAAAGCCTGAATCATTTGCGCACCATCTAGTGCCACTAGCAGGTCAAAATCTTATCCTAACCTATCCTATGAAATATCTCAAAATCACTTAATGGATTGGTACAAATATTGTTCAAGACATATAAAGCTGATGAATCCTATTGACTTTGATGATCCTTTGACATTCCCAAATTTGACCTTTGTTTTAAGTGAAGTGTCTCAACTAAATATGACAGAATACAAGCATGCTTGTATTATTACTTTATTATTATCTATTATTATTACTTAATTTTCTTCAAACATAATATTTTATTCACGTGGCTTGTGTTCACCTCCCAAGTTTAGGCCCTTAAACAAATCGGCGCTCTCCATTAGCTCTTAAAGTAAATAAACCAACTGGGAGATACATCTAAGAGTAAGTAAGTAAGTCTAAGTGTCCATGTAAATGTGCCAGAGACATTAGGCATTTAAGGAAAAGTGTTATTATCATTAATTAAATCATTAAAGGAAAATAGAGAAAACTGCAGACATTGTACCAAAAGGCTATTAATACTTTTTGGCAAATAAAGTGCTTGACCTTCAGTTCTACTTTGCAGACTTTAAGAAGAAAATCAGGGTTTTAGCCCATTCTTGAGCATCTGTCTACATGACATAGAGACATAGAGAATTCCGCCTTCTCCATATACAGCCAAACTCATACCCTAACTGCTTCTGTTTATTTGTGTTCAGCTCAGTAAACCAGATTACTTAGATTACTGTGCACTGGACCTGGGACAGCTATGCATAAAGACAAACATTTAGATTTTCTAACTGAACTAAGGTTCTTCACAGTCATATCAAAAACGTTCCTTGTTGGTCAATGTTTACCGAAGACTACCTTAAAAATATGTCAAGCATGCAAATAAATTTCTGCACATACGTAGGTTTGTACAGGCACACACAAGAAAATATTTCTCCTTGAATCTCATTAATACCTGCATGTGTGAGACATTTGCCTTGAGTCTCATGTCCATCTATAGTTTAGTAGGTCAAGGTTGTCACATGAGTAATGAGTTAATATCTACTGTCTGACAACCTCCTTCCTGCTGGGATTTGTCAGGCTAGAGCTGAAGGGCTGAAAATTACTTGCACACAAAGGAACAGAAGATCAGCGATCAAGAATTTATCATTTAGTACTTTTTGTGAAGCACATAACATAGTAAGGTGTCTCTTATTCTGATACACCAGTGTAGTAAATACCATCTGCCTACTATGTACACAATAAACACAACAGTATCTTTGTTAAATAAACACAACAGTATCATAAATTAATAACTGTATTTTGTATAAACATAAGCTGCAGCAATTATCCCATATCTACAAAGGTATATCAGGTGTTTCAATGTATCACACATAGAAAAAGGTGACTGAAATATTATTTAAGCAATTACAACTACATAATACATGATTTTTGATTATTCTTTTCAAGCTCTAGTCAGCTCTAGTTCTGGTATAGGATTTGTCACGGTGTGTCTGTTCTCTTTTTGATCCAGAGTAGGACTCTCTTTCATCTTATCTTCTGAAAAATGACACAGGAGCTGTAAGAAGTTGGGAGCTGGTAGAAATCGCCCAGAAATTCAGACCTGCTCATTGCAAATTTGCAAAGGAGCCTCTGGATCAGTGATAATCTCTCTGCTAAACCTGGTTTGTGTTTGTCACGACAGCCTCGATGTCTGCATGGATTGTCGCGTGGTTTGAAAGAGGTCAGGGTTCAAAGGAGGTCATGGGTTAGGGCAGAGAAGACTAAAGCATGAACTTCCTGAGTTACTCATTGGATGATTCTACACGGAAAGAGAGAATGGACATATGGTACTTTGGAATTTGGTCTTTGCTCCACGTGTCTAGGACTCTATGACAAAAAAGTCAAAAACAGGAAAGAAAATTGAAAAAGGAGTAGAATTGTGCATGTTTTGTCAGCAATGTTACTGGACTCAGGAATGCACAGACAAAAAAAAAACAGCCAGCCATGCATCCACAAACACACACGTGCACCCAATTATCTATCTTCTGTCTCCCTGGCACATTGAACATTCATCAACTTCTACCTTGTTCTTCATTCATGCACACAACACAAATTCACCGCAGGGCTCGTCATCTCATTGCACCCAAGTCCCTGTGATTCATTGCTGCTGAACGTTAGTTGGCAAACATACATTTGACACTGAGTCAACTCTTCCAGCTACATGCCAACTCTTCTCTCATCCAGGACAGTTCAGACGTTACATTCTTATGACTTCAATTTTGTCAGTGCTTTAATTAGGCAAAATCTACTCAACTAACAATTGCTGGTATACACAGATGGTAGTCATCAAAGCAGGAAAGATGTTGTTTACAAAAAAGGGGAAATGGCATTTAGATAGCATTTTAGATGTTACACATGGGACATGGCAAAGTTCAAGAAAATTGAACTTTCCCCTTTAAATGTGAACATTTTTTTATTCGAGTGACTGCAAATAGCTTTGAATCTACAAGGCAAGGGAGGGGGCACTAATTTGGAAAGCAAATGTTGGGTGAGGAAGGGCAGAACAATTACAACCATACCTTAGAAGGATCAGTATGTTGATGCTAGTTTTTTTGTGAACAGTTAAGTGTTATAGGCTGAAAAAGACATGATTCATTTCAGTTTGTTGTATTGTATGTAGTTTATGAACTAATGTGGACAGGACACATTACTGAAAACAAATGATTATTATAACATTGCGTTGTTTGGACAAAGAATTCTGGAAATTTCCAGGCATTACAGCACACCTCAAAATGCTGCTGTGTGCACATTTCACAGCCATGTGGTTGGCATCATTAACCGCTCCCCAAGTATTCTTGTTGGTTTTCCCAAGCAGTCCTCCACCTCTTGTAATTCTCAGAAAATGTGGCTGTACACACAGTGACTCTTTATGTGTTGAAATGCTATTTCTCCCATTAAGAGCCTGTAGAAATAAATCAGGACCAGCTTGAAATATTCACATTAGGCCACTACCAACTGCATTTTACCATAACAAATGTTCATTCTTAGCAGTGAGATTAATGAATCAACCAGCCTTCACAGAAAAAATGAGCAGTTTTTGCAACATTTTTAAGTTGAGGTTTCTGCTTATTTGACACATTAACAATAACACTTGAAAGAACAACACTGAATGATAGGTTATAGCTTCTGTGTTTTTTGTGTGTCCTCTCCATCTTTCCTTTCTTTTTTTGCACATTGTCTTTTAATGTAAGCTTTGCGTTCTTAATGCTTTTTCCAAAAGAAGGATAGGAATGCCCTAGTTCTGCTCCCCCTCTTCTATTCTTAAAGCAAACCATAACTAATCTGCTATCCCTATGCATGACTAATATGAAAAATACGAGCAATAATTTGAAGCCGCGTGCATGTGTTTGAGCTTCGTTACCTTGATCAACATTTGAGAGAGTTGTTGAAGAGTGTTTTCCACATCTTCCTTTGCAAAAATAAAAATAAAAATGCTATTTCAGTAATCGTAAGAGAAGGAATTTAATAGTTATACAGTATAGAACAAGTTGAATACATTCCTATGTAATATCATTAAAATGCTATGTATGTAATTAAAAACAAAAAAGTTAATTAGACTACATTAACGGTAATTAATATGGACCACAAGTACAACCTTAGAGCAGCAGAAGTGAGAACACTTTGAGCCTGAATTGTGTCTAATGCAACATGGCTTCACGTGAGACACCAGATGGGAAGACTTCATAAAGATGGAAGCGGGTACAAGAGCATCAAAAGGCTACCCACCATAAGCTGAAACATAGTTACAGCAGTGGTTAGGAGGTATAGCAAGAACCATAGTACCAGTAACAGAAGTTACAGTGCTCATAATGGATGCATTATATCAAACTAAAACATGGTGCTCATTCACTTCCATGAAAGTTGCTCAGTGGTGCATGTGCCTAAAAAGTTCTTCATTTATGACCATAAAAACTATCTGAATGGTCCTTGCATTACGTGTTCTTGGGGCATAGCGCCTCCTCCACTTGTGCCTCTTGGCTTTAGTAAATAGTGATAAAATAAAATAATCTTACATCTCTTCTAGACTTTCCAAGAGATACTGGACTGGATCAAACTCTGATAATAAAAGTAACAGTCAAATCACAATGTTTTCACTGTCCTTTTGTAATTATTCTCACTGGTCAAACAGAAAAAACATGAACCATCAACTCAGTGTACTCTGTTTTGTTGTATACTCTATCCCAGCAAAAACTGGTGATGAAATAGAGAGCACTCCGATTCCTGACGTTGTAAGTTGCATTTGATAACTGGCATTAATTCTTAGTTTGAGTCATGTTGTACTTTGATTACTTTGTATATAGCCATATTTTGTAGATGGAAATAATATCTGAAGAAAGGAAATGCAGAAAATGCTCCAATGACTATGACCAGTGTCAAATAGTGCCTGTACTTGTGTGTATAAGTTTACATATACAGTACTTGTGTATATGTAAACTTAGCATTTACACATTAGTGTTGGCCCATAATTATCTCTGCCCCTGTCTGAAAGCCTGAAATTGTCTGAAAACTGTGATTTAACTCCTTTAAGATGTCAGTTGTGCTCAAAGTGCAAGATTTACAGTCAACTGAGTAGGGCTAATGATTAGGTCTAGGTCCTTCTGTTGTTAGAGTCTGCAAAATGAATATGATGTTGCTGTGTTGGTGCAGTGTGTGATGTGTTATTAATCTTAGCCCAGCAGTTTTGAGCTGAGATTACCTGGATGAAACTGGTTATTATGAAAAAGAACAATACGGTTTGCATTGTTCTAAATTTCTAAAACATTCAGAACATTGTTTCATGGAGTGTTGTCCTCCAGTCATTCATTAGTTTTTGTATTAGAGCTTATAGAGAGATCCACTTAAAGATATTAGATATTTCCACATATCTGCAGCAATACAACCTGCCAGACTAAAATAGATATAATTTGGACTTGGCCAAACAAGGACATACAAATCAATTTTATAGATTCTGTACTAGGAAAAATGTGTGGTATGGAGATTTTTTCAATTAAGGAGATCGCTACCTATAACAGCTCTTCTTCAGTGGTGCATTTTTCCTGCTTTATTTTTGTACTGGTGCCATAATCTAAATCTTACTGTTGTGGTGGACAAGTAAAACCTCAGTGATAAATGGATGATCCACCAGAAAGGACCACAGAATCTGGATGAAAAATACATGGTAGTACAACACCGACCCATTGTTTGTCTTAAGTGTGTGTGTCAGCCTCCTGCCTTTATTGTGATCGTGGTCAGTCCATCAAAGCCCGGAGAGGGTGTCGGCGAGGCATTTGGTCCGCTGTCTGCTTCACACTTCCTTTGTTTGTGTGTATGCTCGTCCAAGCCTCTGTCTCCCTACACTTCCTCTTCACCATTGTGTGTGTGTGTGTTTTTTTCTTTCTCTCTCTATAACCAGTGTTTTATTGGGCTGATCCCCAAGACTATGGATGAGCTATTTCTGGAGATTCCTGTTATGAAAATATTCCCCCCTCTTCTGTGTCACCTCCTCTCTCCCTTTCATACACACAGCAGTGAAACACATTATCTCAAACTGCATCAGTGAAAGGCAGATGACACAGTTGTCACTGGCAGTGGTGTGCATACAAGATGGCGTACCCCCCCAATAGATATCTACCTATATACAATTGATATTAGGCATTTAAGTATATTTACACACCCATTTAATATGTTCATCTGTATTCCAGGAGGGCTGCTATAACCTTTGCTGACCTATCATTTGGTTATCTCTTTTGTGAGTCTTTGTTGACACGGCCTTGGGTGTTTGTGTGTGTGTTGGCCTGACACATTCATCCACTGACCTTCATCTGGCCCTGCTGTTTGAGGTTAGGAATGGTGGAAGAGGGGAGCATAAACCCCAAGGGATCCCTATGACGAGGGAAAAGCTTTCATCTTTGTTCTGCATCATACTCTGTCTTCACCGATTCTGTGTTTTTATATTTCATATGTTTTTTAGTATGTTCTTTATGTGTGGTTATCTCAGTCACTCTCAAGTCTCTTTTTAATATACATTTTTCATTCTCACTTTCTCTTTTCCTCTTCTAGCCCTCCCTCTGTGTTTCAGGGTCAGAGGTGACACTGTAAAGTTTATAACCTACAAAAGTAGCTTCACCCAACAACACAGCAGCAGCAACAAGTTAATGAGGCAAACAAGGCCAGTTTTCTGTGGTATGTTTTTATATGTGATAAGTGATTATTTAGAACAGCTACAGACATGAGTAAACTTTACTATGGATCATGAGATAATCCCACAAATTTCCCTCGCTTAATGGTAAATGTTTTTATTTTTGTTTCTTATTTAAAGGAAAAGTTACATTTATTGGCATCTCTAATCTCTTGTGTCTATCTGTTGTAACACTCCTTCATCTCTCCATTTCCTGTCTTTTGTCCAATACCCTTATTATCCTTGTGTGTATTTAATCTGTATCTGAATCATAAGCCAAACAAGCGTCTGAGTCTAACAAGCTTTTGATGAATGAAAATTGCAGACACTCTAAAGAGACACACTCATTTGCCCTTGAGCCACTGGCAGCAGCGGCAGTCTGCTTGTCTGATCTCTTATACTCTGCCACACACATTCATCAACATTTGCTGATATTATTGCGTATTTATCGGCACAAAACACGTTGAGAGCGTGAAGCCCCTCATCCCTGTGCAAGGTTATTGACCCATTTTAGCTATGGGTAGCTTTGGGTTGGGTTTTTGGGTGCAGACTCTGGGTGGTCGGGTTTTTTAGCTCAGGGATTTGGCCTTGTTTGGTAATCTCGCTTCATCTCTCTTTCCTCGCTTTGCTTTCTCTCTCGATTCTACCTCTTCCCTATCTCTGCTGCTCTCTCTCTCTCTCTCTCTCTATCTATCTATCTATCTCTCTCACACACATACACACACACACACACACACTAACAGTGCCTAAATGTCTTTCTCTATGCCTACAGGTTACAGATTAGGATAGAAATCACAATAACTTTTCCTCAATTTTATGAGTTTCCGCTGACATTATTACACCAAATAAGCATATATGTCATGCTTTAAATGGTATATGGGCTATACACGAACAAATATATATGTATAATTCCTTAAGTAAACATGTCATGTACACTTTGACTTACTTGTTTGTGTCAGATGCCTGAGAAGTTTAATTCCCTGTTAAAACTCTTATGAACAAATTGTTATATAACTCCAGTAACAGAAATCCAAATAGATTCACTTGGGCTTTTGTTTGGGTGCTGCTGTGTAAAAAGTACCGTAAACGGCAATTACAGATGTAGAGGAAACCTTCTGTTTATAGTCTCTGAGACCCCAAACAGAACTACTGTGTAGTTTTCTGAAACATGTCATCATTTGAAAATTGTGCTTACAAACAATGCTCATATGTCTGGAGAATGTTTGGAAGTGTAAACATGATGAAAGTTCAAGTGATTCTAAGTCTATCCTATGACTGCTTACACTATATTTGCTTATGATTTTTGCTCACTAATATCTGGCAGGATCTCTTTTGGGTGAATCGCTCGTGACTCTTCTGTCAGCTGGAACCGCCAACGACAGTCGGCAGAGTTAGCCAGGATTTTCTGCCTCATCCTTTCCCCTCCTCTCTCTGTCCAAGTTTCCCTGCCACATGGTGACTCGTCTGGCTTTCCCTTTTTGCACCACCTCGGTGCCTGTGTGTTGCCATGGCAATAACACAGATGCCAAAACTGAAGGCCAATGCCAAACGTTGGAGGAGTTCTTGGAAAGTGTGAATCGAGTCCCATAGGATTGAGGAAAAGAGCAGAAACTGGAAAACTCAATAGGCTGTCTTGAAATAGACCAATTACAAATGGGTAATGAGTGACACTGTGCCTCCCCCTACCCCCTCATTATACACACACATTTCCATTACATGACATTCACATGGAGACATGAATGTAGATTATATCAAAAATCACTACCTTTAATACTGGGAAGTGGGGGTGGGGTGGGGTGGGGTTGTTTTTTCAGAGTCAACCTGAGCGTCATGGGACGCCATGAGCAGGGGCAGGAGCAATCACCATGTCTGCAACAGTTCTCTTTCTCTTTCACTGCGCCACTTGCGCTTTTCAGACTGACCTCGCGTCACAAAAGAGTGTCTCTCCGTCGCCTCCACTATTTTCCAGTGATATGCAAACTGGGTACCAACCTCCGAGGCAATTACTGCCTGTTAGGGGAGGTGTTATAAGGCTCAGACGAGGCAAGAGCTGAAATGAATAGAGGGGAATCCTGGGGAGCCAGTTAATCACTTTCGATTTTATACGGGTAATATGTCTAAAACATAATAGCACAGGTAAAACAAATGAGTTGGTAAATATGTAAAAGAAAGAAAGAGAGAGAGACACGTTTCATCAACAAAGGTTACTGGATCGAGTGTGCACTATAAATTAAAATGACAGCTTTGGTGTTTTGACTCACATAATTAAGATCGACTGAATTATCATTACAAACTTCTTCCCTGCGTATTATGAGCAGCTGAAGGTGTCCAGATTGGATCTGTGTGTGTGTGTGTGTGTGTGTCTGGCTCCTTGTCAGGTGGAGCAGCGGAGTGCGTGTGGGTGGAGCCACGGCTGAGTTGGCCATTCCTAAAGCTTGAATCACACTACTGCCATTCACATTCCTACTGGGAAGCGCTTCATTCAAGGACTCACGGTGTTGGACCGATTCGAAGATTGTGGAGTTGTGTTTGTGAATTGTGTATCTGAAATCAAATTATAACCATGGATTTACTGTGTTGCGCAACGACCGGAGGACATGTGGATCTGGCGCTATAGTTTGAGTTTTCTCTACTCTGGACTTATCATGCGGGCTTCGTCCTAACAGTGGAGCGGATCTGACTGGACAGTCACAACCCGCTGGGGCGCAGCCGGGAATTTGGTTTTATACTGAGACATTAAAAATGATTTTAACACGTAAGTTATTTCCACAATTATTAAATTATTTGTTTCTATTTTTTGTTTGTTTTGCATTTCAATTAACGGTTTAATAAACGGTTTCCTGTTTATCCATCAAAAACATAATTCGGTGACAGAAATAATTAGTAGTCTGCACTATGATATTTTAACTTTTTTTTACAATTTAAAACGCTGAATTTTACCTTCGAGTGAGACACTTTTTGAGTCTTCTTTAAGGCGCAGCGCTGCGGGCTGTCAGATAAGAAATCTCACTCCTTTGCGGTTATCTTCGCGTCTCTAAATATCCCCACTCCTGCTCAAAACCCACTGAATATCCCGGTGTTCTCTTTACCAGGACCTTCTCCTATGGAACCTGTTGTTCTCATTTTCAACAAAGACTAATAAGTCTAAAATCTAGTCTTTTACGCACACGGTTCCTTGAATCCCAACCTTCTAGTAGACTGTCGCCTACTCCACGGTGTGATTTGTTTTAAATGAAACTTTGATTCGAGTAGTGTCACCTGTTAAGCCATGTACAGTGTCTTTTAAGATAATCAGAAGTACCAGTCTGTGTCAGTCCTGCCGTCTCAGCGCCTACAGTTGTTTAACCGCCTGTGCCTTTTGCCTGACTGCCGACCTTTTGCTAATGGGGGGAATCTGAGGGGATGTTTTGTGGCTGTATTCAGTCCTGTGATGGCAGACTACGTGATTTGTGGGCTTTGGCCCTTTGTCTCAACAGTTTTAACTGTTTGTTCCAACACATGGCTCCTTATCAGCTACCTCGGGTCTGGAACAGATATGAGCGCAATGAGGTTCAGTTGAGCCATATAACCATTAGGAACGTGCTTAAAGACACTCAGGCATCCAGGTATAGTTGGTGTTTGTTATGTGAGAAGAGCAAATGAAGGAAATGCTTCATCTGCACACTTTATGAAACAGGAAGTGAGCTGGGGGCTTATTTGAAAGATTTACATCCGTCTGGCACACAGTTCCTACGTGTTCTGTGAGGAGACACATATGTTCATCCTGACTCCTACATTCCCTCTGCTGTTCTGAGATCTGTTCTGTTTATGAATGCATAGCTATCACTTGGGGGTCCCAGCAGGTAGGATGTCATCTTGCTGTGGAAAGCTTCTCAGAGGTTTTGAATACGCCTGGTCACCTGATCCACAGCTAGGGTGCTCCATGCAAGCATAAATCTGTCACCAGCGTGCACAGGGGCCTTTGGGGTTAGCTTTGCGATGATCCATCTGGGCCAGCTGTAAGTTTGCATGTATATGTATCTGTGCATGCGTGCCTGTGCCTGCTGGTGGTAGAACTGGAACGGACCATGGTAGTAACCCTATTATTCTGTAGTGTGCGTGTGTGTCAATGGGGCATAGCTTGAGGCCAGCCAGATGGCGATATTCCAGGCACTATCTCACTTAGCTAACAGCCAGGCCTTCTCAGTTAATGCCAGCTGTCTCAGTCACAGATTCACATAGACATAATACCCATGACAAAGAAAATATGTTATTGCTCATTTCTACATTCCAGTAGAGTACTGTAAGGATTTTACACTGGTAATAGTAAAAACAATGTTATGCCCAGTTGTTGCTGACTCTCTTACGGACATCGTCATCATTCATGAAATAGTTTCGCCAAATATTGCAATTGTGTATTCAAGTTCACGAACAAGTGAAGGACAAACACTAGTAGATTTCTGGCATCTGGTTTTGCTTGTTTATTATTACTGAGCCACAGAGTCTGACCTGGTTTACTACATCACCTGTATTGTCTCAGACTGCATCTCCTTCAGAATGACCCACTCAGAGCTAATAAGAAGCTTTGATTGATTTTTTAGCTTTGACTGACCATCTGGCTGTTTTACAGTCAGACCCAGCAGTGACCACATAATTCTTGATACAGTAAGCCACTTCAATTCACAACAGATGTTGGTCAAAAATTCCTCTGTCTTCCTACATCAAATATCTAGCCCCAGTATTCAGACACTCAACATCCAGTTTGCCATGTACAGTGTTAGTGTAGCAGAGCCTTTGAGGTGGGGAGCAGCATCCTTTGTTTTCTAGCTGCTGACAAACTCCCACTGGAGCTGAGCATTCAGTCTTGGCCAAGGCAGACCTTACTGCCTCCTGAGCTGGAGGGGAACTCTGGCCCACAATTGTGAGAATTTCCTGCCACAGGAAAAGAGAGAAGTGGTGAGCAGAGTTGAAATAAGCAGAAAGAGTAGAGGAGATGAGGGTGAGAGCAGGGAAAAGGAAAGCAAATAAAAGACCATGATGGATAATTTTAGAAGTCAATACTGCCAGGCAGTGGGTGAAGCTTAACTTTGACTGTCCAGTCACCAGTACAGCTTTGACCACATTCCATGAAAAAAGTTATTTCATGATCCATCCAAAATCTCTATTAACATCTCATCTTTCTGTTCCAGACAGTGAGAAAGACACTCACAGTTTTGTTTTTGCTCATTAAAGCCAGCCTTAGCGTCGTAACAGATTTCTCTTTATTTCTTCTGAAAAAGTCAGATTTAAATGCAAATCTGTCAATATAAATATAAATATATAAATAAAAGAATATATATATATATCAGTATGTAACATTTATTCTATATGACTGTTACTGATGACACAACTTTGGTTATGGCCCCATATTTATCCACATGTTTTATACACCCCCTTAGCAGAACCAGATGTTCTGGTTATATGCTGTCAGGTTCATACAGTATATTTATCTCTCCCTCTGTTACTTTGTCTGTCTCTCTGTCTGCTAGCCAACCAGACAGACGAGTGATGGTAATAAGACGACAAAACAGGTTAAAGGTTTGGTTACTTTTTGCTGCTGCTACCTAATGTTGATCCTGTATAGTATTTTGTAGCCTGAGGTCACCAGAGTCAAAGCGACAAAAGGCTGATATAGTTGTAGTGAACCAGTGTGTGCATATATCTGTCTGTGATAAACTACATTTAACTACACTTAGTTCATCTTTAACAGCTGTTACTACAGGAAAACTAAACATGAAGAAAAAATGTGTCCAGAATGTGCTGCTTCAGAAATGACACTACACATGTGGAACATGTGGTCAACTGTATACTGTATACTGCATAATTAGCTTGCCATGTTTGAAGGACATGTAGTATTTTCAGTGCTGTGGTTGTCCTTGAAATCATAGTGCTTGCCAGACTGCTTTCATGTAATCTGTTGTGCTTCAGCCAACTTAGCACATATAGACCAGATATCATCATCATTTCAAGGTGGTGAACTTCACTTTTCAGCTTGAGGGTAACTCAGTGATTGACCTTTCTTGGTGTCATATTTAAATGCTAAGTGCTTACTGTAAGACATTTGTGGCTTTGTAGCTGTCTTTAACCATGAGGACGTTTGGTAAGTACACACAATCACTGGAGCCTGTGTTTGTCTTGGCTGTCTCTCTGCCTATTATCTGACCAGGAACAAACGAAGGTAGGGCCTTATAGCCGGGTTGTCGGCGGCCACTGCAGCGCCGCTTGGCTCTCTTCCTGTGAGGGAAGCAGGAAGAGGAAGTGAGGTAGTTCCCTGGCGAAGCTTCGGAATTAGGGTGGACAGTGGGGAAGTAAAAAAGGCTGACAAATCTTAAGTTATCGATGCAAAGACCTACAAAGTGTAGGTTGTCACTTTTGTTACTGGAGTGCCTGATAAATTCTAAACATTAAACATTTTTCAGAGCAACTTAAAAAAAAAAACTCCAGATGCATCTTGGATTCTACATGTGTGCGGCTCTATTGTTAGCTTGTTTGTGCTAGATGCCCCATGCCCCTGTCCACTTCCTGCAGCCAAACAAAAGATAGAAAAATATTCTTGCTTCACTCTGTGAATGAATGGAGACACAATGCAGTGCGGTGACAAATATTATTCAGTTTGTTCCACCTGCACAATACTGTTGCCATTATTTTGTTTCCTAGGCAGTCTAAGTCCATATTATGTCATTGTAAAGTAGATTTGACACACATTCTAGCCCAATGGGGTGTGTCACTGGATAGCTTCCCTCCAAAGGCACTTATTGGATCCCCAAGCTTTTTGGGGGGTTTGGGTAGAAAGCTAGCCATGTGTCTAATTTGCATTTCAATGGTTTTACTGTCTTTTGAGTGGTTTGTCTTTAAACATGAGGTTGGCCTTTGCAAACACACACTATGCACACACTCACACACATAGCTACACAAGGAAACACAAGAATCTCTAGTCCTACACTCGCTTTTAAGAATGTTGGTGTAATTACCCCCTTGGGTTCTATGTTCTTCTGGGTTCACAGAAAAAATACTAGACTCAACACACACACACATTTACAAAGTTCTTTGAATCTTGAATCTTTAATGTACTTATTGGGAAGTAGAGTTCATTTATCACATAAAATAAAGTACTACATAGTTGTTAATGTGTCATTTGACATATGGGTGCATGGTGGTGTCACAGTGGCTGTGTCATGAATTGCTGTCCTCTGTGGTGGCAGAGGGGAGACCTTGTCTTGGCTGTGTCACACCTTGTTGTTACTGGGTTTGTCTGCCGTCTAGGCTTGTTGTTGGTATGTAAATGCTTGTATATGGTTGAGCCCAGACCCTTTACAGCAGTAGTCTCCTGTTGACTTCTCTGTCTGTCTCAAAGTGTTTTACAGTCAACTTTCTTTTGATGTCATCAAGTCAAGTCAAAAATGTCTCACTTATTTCACATTATTTATTGTACATTCACCATTGTTCTATCTCTGTAGTGCTCGAAAATGTCTTCAGTCGCATTGGGGACAACTTATGCTTTCCTTTTATACTCCTGTTCTTGAACTTGAGCAGAAAATTTGCTTGGTGTAATTTAGCCTTGAACTGAAATTGAACTCTATTTCATTATCTGTGGTTACTAATAGCTCAGTAACGCTTAGCCAAACGTAACACTCATACTAAAAGTGTAATGAACATAATCTCTTAACTTTTAACTATCATGCCTGGATTTTAGACTTCACACTTAATTCTTACATTAGTTGTCACTTGCATTTATCCAGTCTTTTCCTGCCTTTGTTTCACTGGTTTTGTTTACAAGTTTTCCTCAAGGTCGCGCTACATTTGTACTTGTTGTCATTCTGCTAAAGAGGATATTGTAAAGTCAACTCCTTAAGATCTGGAGACATGTGTCTGTCTGTCTTCAAACTGCTGACTATTGTGGTGATGGTACAATTGAGGAGGTTGGGTCATGGGCAGCTATTTGGCAAACTGTATGTCACTAAAGGGCTTTCGCAGATAACTGGGAGACGTCCCTTTGGCTCCTCTGACACATAGTGGACATCAGCATTCAGTCAGAGTACTTAGCATAACAAACCCCAATGTTACACCCTGCATTTTAAGGGAGTTTGTTATGCAAAGTTGCACTTAAACTAGCTACATTTTCCAAATTGGCATCATGAGGTAATAGAAGCTGGTATACAGATGCACTGTATTCACAAAACGTTTAATTTTATCAAAAAGAATAATTTAGATCCAGAAAACAAACAAAAGCATTGCTTCAAATAATATATCACACAATAGCATATTCATACTAAATAGGAACAAGTCATACAGGGAAGATATTTCCATTGGAGGTATCTGTGTGAACATCGAAAAACACCTTATGCCTTATCTGGGTAAGGAGCTTAGGTAGCACACACTTGGCATGTAAGAGGGTTAAAAAAATTTGAGCGAATGATCCTTTGTATTCTGCTGTAGGAGCATGAGAGGAGAGTGAGGGAGTTTGAAATAGCTAATAAGGTCAAGGGTTCACATTTGATAAGCTGTTAGGATGTTCGAGTGATTAACTTTAGAGTTTTCTCTTATTTTTATGTTCACAGGATAAAATTTTTAAATGACATTTCACACATTGATGGTAATAAAAAGCCTTTGTGTCAAAGTACACTTGCCTTTCCTAACTTGCCTTTCTTCTGTTCCTCTCTTTCTCACCTGTAGAGATTGAAGCCAAAGAGGCCTGTACCTGGCTCCGGGCAGCAGGGTTTCCACAGTACGCCCAGCTTTATGAAGGTAAAGACACTTACGAGACAGGAAAATTAGATAATCTTTTTTTATGTGTTTTCACTGTAAATCAGTTATGTTGTGAAAGCTTTTTTTTTCAGTACCTTCCCACACATAAGCCAATTAACCTCTGTTCTCCTGAACAAATATTAAAATCACTTAGGCAATAGCATATTAATAAAACAGATTTTAGCTGTGATTAAATTTAGCATGTTATTTTATTAAGCACACAAAACACCAACATGATCTCTTGGGCCTGTATGTATTTAAACAACAATTTCCCCAAGGGGATCAATAAAGTATCAATTATTATTATTATTATTATTATTATGCTATTACTCTTTTTCAAGGCCTTAACTTGCTTGTGAAAACAAACACAAAAACATCTTTTCTGTATCTTCTGAAGTTTACAGATGCTTGAAAAGAACGCTTTTCCCAATCTTTGAGTTTTAATTACATCCTCACCACCACACATTAAACATTCTCTACTCTCCATGTAACTACTCAGACTATCATAAATAATAACATGAGCATACCACTTGCCCTTATGTAACTACAGGATGATGACAGCAGAACTAACCTGTCTTTGTCAGCAGGTCATTGCTTGTTGTCACTTGACCGTATAATGTTTCCTTTTTGAGCAGAAACCTCATTGTGTTCCTGCACATGTGATGACACTGTTTTCATGCATACATAAGCACCAACACAAAAGTGCAAACCACAATCAACCCCTCTTCAGATTTCAGCTTCACCAATTGGTCAGTTGCACCCTTTGCCAAACAAGTAGGAATTTGTTCCTATGCATGACACATTTTTTCCTTCCTTGTATCCAAGGGACAATCTTAATTGTCTGTGCTGTCAAGACTATTGCCCCACTAAAGATAAGCATACTGATAGGCCTGTTCTCAGTACTGTGGGCTAAATGTGCTGGCCTCAGCTGAATAGGATCATCCCTCAGGGTTTAGATGCAAGATTCCCTTTTTGGGTTGGGTCAACACATTCCAGAAAACATCTCAGTATACATCCATCCAGGGATGGAAAAGGAAGATACGATACACTTTAACTGTGAGCCTTGACCAATGCTGGGACTTGGCAAATAAGTGATCCTGTTAATGAGGCAGAATAGAGAGAAAGAACGAGAAGCAGAAAAGGAAGTGGGGCCTCTGAGCAGTGGTGGAGTACCTATTGTCATTCTTCAGTCAATCCCCTGTTTTCTCCCTCTGTGCTCCACATCCCCCCTGCCTGCTGGGTCTGAAAGCTGCAGCTGTGTTTGTTTGGTCGGCTAAGACGCTACTTCCTCTTTTAGCTTTTCATCAAGGCTGTATGGGGGAGAAGGTGGGACGGAAGGCCCTGGTGGGTGTTTGAGTGGGTGGGTGTTTTTTGAGGGCTAGGGGTTGTATCTTTGGTTTTATCTGAACATGCTGATCCAATTGGTGGCAGGGACATATCCACACTAATCTGACTCCACTCTCTTTAGATGCCCAGTTCCCCATAGACATCTCTTCAGTCACCAGAGACCATGACTTCCTCGATCGAGACGCTATTGAGGCTCTCTGCAGGTGAGATTACAAGTCATACTGATCCTTTTGCGCTTATTTTCTCTTTCTTTTGATGTTGTTCTTCTTTTTCTTTCTTCTCTTTATTTTCTGTTCTATATCTTGTTTTCCCCCAAGTGAAACCATGAGGGCATGACTTCAAAAGGAGGCATGCTATGGAAAGCTGTAGATGAGATGAAAGAATGACACGATAAGCACCTTGGAGCTATGTACTGTACCTTTGCCTCTTTCCATTTAGTTCTCTATATCCATACCGTCTCTTTGCATTTTGTTCTTTCTCTGGGGCTGATAGTGTTTACCTCAGTCATTAGAGTTCTGGCATACACTATCTCACTTCTCCCTTTCACTATTAGATGTTGCAGTCATGCAAGGCTCTTTAGATCCAGTCTTTCTTTTGTATTGTAGAAGACACAGGGCATTCTGCGTCATTTGCTGCCCACAACTGTGGAATAAATATTTAGACAGCTTTACGTGTCTTGCATTGGTTTGTGTATGCAACAGGGGTTAAGTGGCTTTATAAAGTAGTATTGAAGAAGACTGGGTTGCATTCTTATCGGTGCCATTGCCTTATTAATTAGCATATGAGGAGGAGGATAATCACTCTTTAATAGAGTCGACTCCTTCATCAAATTCCAACTCTCAGTAATAAACCACAGCAGGTGTCCCTCCATACATCTGGAAGCTATCATCTCAGTGTCTGCTCTTGGCAGCCTTTCACCCCCTCCTCACAACCCCAACTATCCCCCAGTTCCCATCCCTCCATCTCTCCATTGTTACATGATCTGCTCTAAGAGCTCTCCAGAGGGTGGACCCCACCACCACCCTTGCTCCCCTTCTCCAGGTGGCTGGGGGGATAAGCTTTCGACCCCCTCCCTAAGTTTTTGTCGCCACTCCAGCAGACTTCAATCTCCTTGCTCTCTGCTTTTCTGTCTCCTTCTCATTCTCTTCCTGCTCATGTGGGTATTGTCCTTCAGCAGCTCATTAGCCAGCCTGAGCGCACCAAAACGCAACTTCTGTCCTTCTTTTCACCTCTACTGTTTTTCACCGTGCTTCATTCTTTCTTCTGTCACATATCTTCTTAGGATGGCAGAGAAAATCAGGGCACTAGATCATGTTAAGGCTTATTTTAAATGTAAACTGTTTAATGTGTATGTGTTTGTGCTTGCAGGAGACTGAACACCCTCAACAAGTGTGCTCTAATGAGACTGGAGATATCACCGCAAAGAAAACGAGTAAGCGCATATGCACTCACATTTATTTCTATATCAAGTGGGCTGTGAGGACCCTAGGGGGAAGGAGGATAGCTTTAATGTCTAAATGAAGGGGTTGCATTTGCCAGGAACTCCCCCTAATCTATATGTGCTCCCCTTCGTTCTCAAACACTTCCTCATACTTCTAGTCAACAGTTATGCTAAAGAAATTTATTAATATGTTGCTCATGTGGCTGTTTTGCAGAACAGCCCACCATATATCTGTTGTCTATGATCATGCCCATAACAGTCTTTGAATGTGTGTGATATTGTGTATTTGAAAGAAACTTAACTACTAACATTAAACATCACTTTCTTGGGTTTCTCTTGCAAGGTAACAGGTCTCTTAAAACCGTTTATCTTCCTCAAATTAGATAGTTCTGTGAATAATCCAGTTTTAGATACTATAGACTGATATATAATGCCACTTTGTTACAATAATCACTTCTCTTTTTATACAAATCAACCATAGTTCCCTAATGGCCTGAAATGCTACATAGCGAAATCCTTGTTCTCTGTGTGTTGGTATTCATTAGGATGACCCTTTGTGTGTCACCTTTCATTTCAGAAGTCAGCAGAGAAGAGTAGAGCAGTCAAAGAGGTTATTTGCCATCTTTGTGGGATCACAACCCCCCCTGTAGACAGCTTAGGAATGCATTGATCTTCTCATGTCTTAACGTTCCCTCTCTCTTAAATGCCCATCTCCCTGTCTGTCGTTCTTTTGGATTTCTGTCTTGTCATAATAATAGTTTCAATCTGCAGACTCCTTGTAGCATTCTATGCGCCCACCGCTGTAGTGTATGCTTTGGTGGTTTGATGGTTTGAGGATAAGATATCTCCAGAATGTCAACAAATGGTTGAAGCGCTGTTGGCTAGTGGTTCACTGCTCTCTATGCACAACGAAAAGCACAGTTATCTCACATTCCAACTGGCATAACTTGAGAAAAAAGCCTCAGTGGTATATGAAAATCTCACATAAATCTCTGTTCCCTTTAAAATCTAATAATATTAAAAGCCCTGTAGTTAGCAGGGATAAAGTACACTCATTTGTATTTAAAATTGCTTTGTTTCCACTGTGAAGCATGTAAGCGATGATGCCTTGGTATGGATACTGGCATTCAAGTAGTGCATACATTTGATAATTTAGAATTTATTCTTAATTCAGTTTAGGATTTTTTTCTTATTCAAACTAGTAATTTCCAGGCATTTTATAATTCTTTAACATCATCTCAAGTTGATTGCTTCATACACTTATTGTTTCGACACATAAAACTAATTTTGCTTGTTTTGGTAAGTTCAGTTTCCAAAACTGTGAAGAAGTCTCCTCTGGAATCTCACAGCACAGCTTGTGTTGGTGTGTGTTTGACAGAGGTCAGTTATCTCTGTAATGGATAAGGAAGAAGTATCAACAGTAGTGGCGTATCGGTGCCACTGTCTCACACTCAATGTGTTTGTGCATAAGTACAGACAGAGGGGATAAAGACGTCTAAGGGGGGTGTTGGGTGTGTGACCCCAGTCTAGCCGGCTGCATTATGAGCTATGGGGGTCTTAATGGAATTTCCTGATTTCCCTCCAGGGTCTGAGATAGATTAACCAAACTTGGGGGGGAGGTGTGTACATTTTTGGAAGGTGCATGTATGCTTTTTGTGACTCTATAGTGGCCACTTTTCCCTTTTGGTTTTGTGAAGGGATATATACCTTTTATATAGTTGACAATTATTAACAAGTTCTATAACTCTGTAAAATCGTATGGGCAAAGGCAAAAACATATCAGAAAAGAAAACTTCAGTGCATAATATTCTCCTCTTTTTTCCTTCTCTTTTTGCCATTTCCAGAGTGAGGACTCTGATGAGGATGAACCATGTGCCATCAGTGGCCGCTGGACCTTCCAGAGGGACAGCAAGCGCTGGTCTCGTATGGAGGAGCTGGAGGTTTTCTCCACACTGCCCACAGATGCTGCACAACCGCCATTCCCAAAGGAACATGTATCACAGAAAGGAAAGCACGCCCTACGTGAAGGCAATAGTTCGGAGAGTGTGTTGACTGACCTCAGTGAACAGCCTGAAGTGGGCTCCATCCATAGCAGTGGGAGTGTAGGAAGAGGAGAAGAGAAGAGTCATGGTGCTGCCCTGGTAAATGAGGCTATGCCTACTGGTGCGACTCGTGCCAGCTCTGTAGCAAGTATGTGCTCATCCTCAGGAACAGGTGGGTCAGGATGTGCTAATGAAGACTCTTTGTCTGATGGGTTGCCTCCGTCACCACTGGAGACACTTGGACAGTTCACATTTGATGTAAAAACAGGGATGGTAGGACTAGGTGGAAGTCTGGACAGAGGAGGTGGCAGTGGCAAAAGCACACGCTCACGAGCTAAAAGCTTTTTGAAGAGGATGGAGAGTCTTCGACTGCGCAGTGGCAGCACCTCCAAGAGGAAGAAGAAGGGGAGCACCAGTGGAGGAAAGATAGAAATCAGTGGTCCTGTCATCAAAGAAGGTCTAGATGATGACAAGTTGAGAAGGCTCAACTGTGTGGACATCTCCAGTATCAACCTCAACCAGAACTTCAATCACCACCGTAATCCCACTCAGACTATGACACTTAGCCGCAATCACTCTGTATCTTACTCCACTCAGACCAGCAACGGCAGCACTGGAAGTACTGGGAGCAGCCACTCAGAAGCTAGCAGTGGAAGTGCAGTCAGCACCCCGAGTCCCGTGACGCGTGCCCGCAGCCACAGCACCGCAACAGGCTCAAGTAAGAGAGGGGGTATGTATTTGGAGGGTTTTGATCCTTTCAGCATTCTCCAGCAAGCTTCAGATCGTCAGCCAACACCTCCACCCAAATCTGCCCCACCCATCCCCTGCCATGCTAGTAATGGGATAACAGTTGATGAGCAGAACCGCAGGAACAACTGCAGTGTTCGAGACAATAGTAGGCAAGTGGAGGAAGAAGAGGAGGAGGAAGAGGACGGCATGATCTTCTTCTACTTACCAGAAGGTCACAAGCCTGGAACCTTTCCCAAAGCACTGCAAGATGGGAGTTCACGCAATAATGGGAACGATAATGGAAACTCTGTGATCCTCAGAGGACGGCAAAGTAGACGCCAGCGTCGCAGCTCTTCGGGGTCCGTCGACAGCCGGCTAAGTTTTTATGACAATGTCCCCTACACTGAGAGAGAGGAGGAAGGAGAGGAGGAAGAAGGGGACGAACGTAAACTAGAGGAAGTGCTACAACATGTTAGCGGCCTGCAGCGTTTTGTTAACGCTTGGTCAGAGGCTGTGGGTGGTGAAGAGGAAGAGGAGGAAGATGAAGAGGAAGAGGGAGACTCAGATTCAGCACTGGACTCAGCCTCCCCTTGTCCGTCCTCTCCTCTGCAGAACCGATTGGAGGAGACTGAAAATGGAAGTGACCAAGACAGCACAGGAAACCCGTTGGGTGAAGGGGAGGAAGGGATGAGAGAGAGAAGAGATTCTGGCGTTGGCGCATCTCTAACCCGAACCAGCAGGTCAGTGAAGAAAATCTGAACTGTCTTCTTACTAATGCGGTAAAACTGATTAAAGCATCAGTCTCCCCAATGTAACATATGTCATATTTTCTCAGATTTTTAGATCTCTAAAATGCCTGCCTCCCGTCTAATGCAGCGTAAGCAGATGATAGTGGTGATGAATTTTTTGATGTTCAAAAAAATAAACAGGCTATATCTCTTTCCAGAACCAGTCGTATTGTGGAAAATGCATATATCACACTCTCAACTGTTTCTTTTGTACAAAAAAAAAGATAAACAGGTATAGCTAATGGATGGGTGGATTCTTCTTTACTTAACTTTTTTATTTGGGTGAACCAAACAGGCTCATGTTCTCAGTCTTTAAGACTCTGGCCAAACATTACCTTACTGCACAAAAAGCTCAAGAACAACAAAACAATAGAAAGACAAACACTAAGGGACCAACAGAAAAAGCTTTCAATCGAAAGTGACAGCAAAGGATAAACAAGGGGACACGCTCAGACTTCTCTCCTTATGTAATGCTGCATACTCTGGAATGCCGCTCGGTTGCCATGGAGTTTGTTTCTGTTTCTTCAGGAATCCACAGGCAGAATTACATTTGGGGGAGGTGTGGGTTTTTAGTCTTTTGGACAATCTCTTGATTGCTGTGTACATAAATCCCTGTAATCCCTGGACTGATCACTTGGCACACACAACTACAAATACTGTGTGTGGCTGTGCGTTATTTTCTAAGTTTATGTATACACAAAAGCATGACACAGATCCCAGGAGTTGTTGACTTTTCAACATCTGAAGTTACGTTCTCTCCTTCTTCTCTGTACTCCAGACCACAGAAACTTCGCTGGCCAAGCTTCCAGAATTCCCATCAGCCCAGCTTGGCCTCTGCCCAGCTCCAGATTAGCTGCCAGTCTGTGCTACAGATGAATCTACTCCAGAAGCTCTCACTTCTGCAGCTCACTGCTCTTCTGGAGAAGCACACCCCTACAAACAAACATGGCTTCAGCTGGTGAGTGGACTCGAGCAGAGTGGAGTGTTTATGTAAGGGAAATCTAGAAGTACTGGACAGAAGGCGATTTGTATGGTGATTGTTCGATACACATAAAGATGTGTTAAGCTTTTTTATGAGAAATGCCTTCTGTGTCTGGGTAATTGTTATCCATTCAGGCAGCCAACTACTACCACTCCATCCTACTCAACTCCTTCCATCTGCAGGTTGTTGTATGGTGTGGTGACGGCTGTCCACAGAGGTTGGGTTTCACATTCTTTTCCCAGGCCTGTAATTGCTGGGAAGGGGTGTACATTGTTTTTTTCTCAACCGGGCAATCATGGCAGTTCACACACATGGTGTTACAAGAGCTGGAGGCTGGAAAAATCTGCAACTCCACAATTATCCCTCGACCACTACCTTCTCTAACACTTCCACACTATTGGTCTGACCTCACTTCAAATGCTGCTTAAAATCAGCAACCAATATGATTATTATTGTTGTTGCGCTGTTCTCTGCTTTCTTATTTTGTTACAAGAGCTGAATTTTTCTGATAAAAGTACATTTGGTAGGTAAACCCTGAACTAAAAGCAGCACAAAATGCAAGTGAAATATGATACTTAACTCTTGTCAGAAATTACTTGGCATTCTTCACACTCAAAACATCAGTGTATTAAAGTAAAATAACATTGTCCAAAAATTGCTGTAAAAAAAAAATGTTGCCCAGGATTGCCTGTTTTTTGTAGTTCTACAAGGCAAGACGAGAAAAGTTAACTAACTAACTAACTGAAAATCAAATTTTTGTCTTGTATTTTTTACATTTTTTGGTTCTTTCTACCCGAGGGTCACTGTAGATAGAAATAGTAGGCATTAGGACAGTCTTATGACAGGCTGTGGCTCACTGAAAGACAGAGGCTACTTGTTGGCTGCTGGAGGCCCACACATATTCAGAATTCTGTGCCAGCACCATAACATGCTCCTTTTTCCGTTTTTCCCCAAATGTCTTTCTGAGAAGCACTCTGGGTCTTGTGAACACCTCTTACAAAGACAAGCTTGTACTGAGACGCGCATAGCGTCTCTGCTAAACACACTCACACCCATGCAGATAGCTACACACAGCCATAAATCTGTGGGCGCATTCTTGTGAAACAGTTGAATTGCATGTTTCAGCTCTGGATCTGTGGTTATAGATTTGTGTGAACACACACTCATACACACAGACTAACAATAATGAGACAGATAATTTGTGCAGATGTATAAAGCAGGAGTTCCTCCCCTCTGACACCCCAGTTTACATCCCACTCCCCTTTCTCTTTACCCTGTTTATCCACCTCTCTCATAAACCTGGAAACAGGCTTCTGCAGCTGCTTGGTTTTCTCCTTGAACATAAACACAAACAGTCAGACAAACCTGGAGTAAAACAGTCCTTAGTTAAGTCCTTATAGAGCTGAATTGTAAAAAAAAAAGTTGTATATCAAGGCTCATGTCAGTATAAAGATTCACATCAGTACCCCGTGTTGCAGATATATTGATGAGATAGTTTTGTTGTTTCTCGATGCTTCAGGGCAGTGCCAAAATTTATGAAGCGGATCAAGGTGCGCGACTACAAAGACAGGAATGTGTTCGGTGTGCCGCTACAAGTCATCGTGCAGCGGACGGGCCAGCCCCTCCCCCAGGGAATCCAGCAGGCCATGCGCTACTTGCGCAATCAGTGTCTCGACCAGGTGACATATAGTACACAAATAAACATACATGTATGGACAGATGTAGACGTAAACCTGTGCTTATACTGTAATTGCATGTGTACATGTAAAGTAAAAATTCCTGACATCCTGTCATTTAGCTTATCATATTGTTTTCTGTTCCAGTTAAGGAAAAAACTCTTCTTTAAGATGCTAAAGTTGTATCGTATCTGAATTTCAGGGCATCTTCCATCAGTTAAATATTCATCTGCGATTTTCTCATTGGTTGTTAGATAAAATAGAGCAGTAAATCAGAAAAATCCAGATACCTACTTAGTCCATTTGTATATACAGTTTCTGTCTTTTCTCCCTTTTGTTTTCTTGCCATTACGTCACTGAAGTGCCTGTACAGACTCAAAGTGTACAGTTAGTGTTAAGTCACCTGTGTCTGTCTGTTTAATCTACAGACAGAATGAAAGATTTATTTTAGTGTGTATGTACATTCATAGAGGAAAAGGGGAGAATGAGGAGAAAATAGCTATTAATGGAGGACAAAAGAGAAAAAAAGTGGTAGTGTTCTCTTCAATGCAGGACAAGGCACCTCTGTTTGGAAGTGGTGAAAGCTTGTGGAAAATATTCAGGCTGAAGAAGCCAATGGCCTTTTTTCTTCGTTCTTCCCCAATATTGCGATTTTGCACAGCCTTAAAAGGCCACTGATGAGGTCGCACACAACACTCAGACATACAAGAATGCCTACTGGGTGTCATGAGAGCTTCTTGTAAATACAGGCAGAAGGCTCTGTTGTGATGTAACCATATTAAGAACAATCTCTAGATTTAGGGATTTAGGGATTCAGGGATTCGGCTTTAGAAGACAGACACATTAATCATTTTTAATACATTTTAATGATAAGATTAAATTTTGCAGTCATGGTAATACTGATACTAATAAGCAAATAAGCAAATCAAAGCTGACTTAATCAGGTTTCTATGTGTTTGTGCATGTGTGAGGTAACTTTTTCTCTCTTTGTCTTCATCTCTCTGTCCAGGTGGGTCTTTTCAGGAAATCAGGAGTTAAATCTCGAATCCAAGCTCTTCGCCAGATGAACGAGGCGAGTGGTGCGGATGGGGGAGGAGTCAACTACGAGGGCCAGTCAGCTTATGATGTTGCCGACATGCTGAAGCAGTACTTCAGAGATTTGCCAGAGCCCCTGCTCACTAGCAAACTATCTGAGACCTTCCTCCAGATATATCAATGTAAGAATACACATGCATACATACAGGTATAAACAAAATCTTGAACACACTTCCACATGTAGTTGCACATGTCTTTACCCCACATAAAGCGCCACACATCTGTAAGAGGGGGGCAGGAGCACACAAGTGTATTGATTTAGAGCTGTAGATGCTTGTCTGCTGTGTTGAAAGAAGTTGTGAAACCATAAAAGGAAAATAAACAAGATAAGTGCAGGAAATACCTGTGGCATGAGGTCATATATGTACTGTAAATCCACATGACTAAAGTATTGACTCATTCTTCTGTGGCTCACTGTTAGCATGAGCATCCTATCAAGTCCTGTTCATTTATGTTTGGAATAGCTAAGTAGGGAACTGTTTGTATGTGAAACAGTATCTAGTCCTGTGCATGATGTATGAAGGATGAAACACACATGTGTAAGTTTATATGAACCACTAAGCTTGACACTGACACCATCATAGCTCATTCCAGGCAGAAAAATGGGCTCCATACCAACTGATTAACCAACTGATACAAAAACATGATGACGTAGCATGATAATGCTCATTACCGTTTTGCTGCATGTAATATTATTAAAAAGAAGCAATGACATCCCCCATCTTCCTCTCCAGACATGCCTAAAGAGCTCCGTCTGCAGGCGGCTCGTGCTGCAGTGCTGCTGCTACCTGATGAGAACCGAGAGGCACTGCGTATGCTGCTGTGTCTGCTGAGTGATGTGACGGCCAGTGTGGCTGAGAACCAGATGACTCCCACCAACCTGGCTGTTTGCCTGGCCCCATCTCTCTTCCACCTCAACACCCTGCGCCGTAAGGAGAGCTCATCGCCAAGGTGTGTCTGTGTGACATATAATCAGTTCAATTTTATGGAATTATTAATTGTTTCATTGCTGTCACTGACACTGTTATTGTATTAGCAGCATACATAACATGTAACCTGCTGTAGGTTGTGAGAAATGGAAAAGGTAACTTTAAAAAAACACAAGAGCAGGATACTGAAAAAGGAAGAGCGCAACGCTTAATAGAGGGAGGAAGAGACAGAGGAAGTAGAAAGGTTGCATAAACATCTTTAGCTAATTAAGAAATGTATTTTGGTTCACATTTGAAATTTTGAATTCATCATTTGTATACAGCAAAACATTTTATTTCCACCTTCAGCCCCTAGTACTTCCTCTACTTTTTCTTTGCTGTGCCTATGGTATGGATGCCATTACTAATCCCGCTGTCTTCCTTTGTCCCTTTTCCTTGGTCAAAGGGTGATGAACAGGAAGCCGACACTGGGAAAGCCAGACCAGAGGGACCTGAATGAAAACCTGGCTGCAACTCATGGCCTAGCACACATGATCCAGGAGTGCAGGAAACTCTTTAGGGTCAGTAAAAGAAAAAGAGATACATTCAGAATTACTGATTAGGATTTTTAAATAGTTCAACTGCCACTGAAGTCATTGAAGGTGTGTTTGCTGACATAATGAAGGTCATGTCTGGCTCATTGTGCTGTGTTTTTGTCAAACACCTTGTCTCACAGTGTTTGTCCTGTAAACAAACATAGTCCCAGTTATATAACTCACTTATCCAATGTTGTCATTTGCTCAACCGGTGATATGATTACATAAAAGAAATCATCTGATTCCAGTTTTCTGCAAATGCCCCATTTGTACTACATAAACAGGAAATAATCAGGAAATGACACTTTTCATAATACAGTTTTATTTATATTAAGCCTAAAGCATGCACTGCCCAGCACAGGTTGATCTGACATGTTACAGTGATTACTGAAAATCTGCATGTTGTGTATTAATAGTGTTTAATGTTTTATTAGATTGTGGGAGAGCTTCCTGGCTTCTTGTCATGGTGACATCACACAACTCAGTTACCTCCCGAATTATTTCCTTTTAAATAGATTTCTAATTGCTTGTGGATGTTAATAAATGGAAGATGACCTATGAAATAATGGACTGTAATTAACTTAAATTTAAACCAGTCATTTTTATCTAATGACAGTCTTTTTCTTAGCTAGTAATATTGTTTGGATTCAATTAAACCTGAAAGACTGGAGGTGCAATAAGACAGACTGAGATAATTAGAATGAGCTCAGCAAACAAGGAGATGAAAATAGGATGTGTTGTTTCCACTTTACATTGTTTTCATCCTTAACACACAGTTTCTCATTAACTAAGGGTAATAATGTAATCAATACGTTACAAAATGTCAAACAAAACATGTATAGCATAGAGACTTATTTTGATTATAGGACGTTTGTAACTTACAAGTTTTCTCATTTACATTGTGAATAACTGTCCTGACTCACATAGTCTAACTTTCTCTTCCTTTCCACCAGATACCAGAGGAGATGAATCGCTGCAGGAACTCCTATGTGGAGCAGGCACTGCTGCCACAACGCCTGGAGGAGCTTGCAGGTGAAGAAGCTGGACAAGGAGGCTATAGAGCATGCCTGCAGGAGAGTCTAGATGCCCTCCTCAAAGAGGCCAAGGATAAATTCAAAGGTTATGACAGTTGCTCCACACCTGAGCATGTCGAGCTGGCCTATAGAAAGGTAAACCCAGTTTTTACTTATCAGCTCTGACTAGTTCATTTTAGATCATATCCATTCATTCCACATGGATGCTGTCAGTGTGTTTGTTTGTGACAGAAGCTGAACACAGTGATACATTTGCTTTGCTACACAGTGAAAGTAATGGGATTCACAAAAGTTTAATGAAGGAGAGAAAAAGCAGATCATCAGTCAGTCTGTAACTGGTGTGTAAACAAGCCACCGTTCATGATGCACACGGTCTCTTATAAATTATCTGTTTCCTGTATTCGCCTTCCCTCTTCGTGTTCGCCTCTCCCTGTCTCCTGCTTCTCTAAATACCTAGTGGAAAACCAGCAGTTAGAGTTTCCTGTATAGAAACACAGCCGTGTGAAACTGGCCCTTGGCTTTTCATTCCCATCCCAACACTGGACTCCATCCCAGAATGACATCAGCTTGACACATACAAAAACATACACAACCTCACAATTATCTCATGCTTACATTTCCTGTATCCAGTGTGCAAGGGCTCTGCATGAGGTTATCTTTTCTCCTGTTTGAGAGTCACAAGGCAAAGAGTGTGTTTTCTTTATCATCTGATGGCAGAATGAATCAGCTGACTTGGCCAAAGAGCAGTGGAGGTTTCGAACATAGCCCGACTATTGTGCATACGATCATGACTCAATAACCGCGTCTAATTTCTTTATATATGACCGATAAGATTTGATTATTATCGATTGTTCTAATATAGAGTAAGAACATTGTGTCCGAAATTTTCAAAATTTTAGTGGAAAAGGGTTCAACTCAGTTTATTCAGAAATTGCCTACGCTAACATTCTGTTTCAGTCTCCCTGCAAGCCAGCTACATGTAAATTAATGCAGCCTTTCAATCTGTTTCTTCAGGTGCATGATGGGTTTCCACTGCGGCTATGGAAGGTCACTGTGGAGGTGCCTGCAAGTCCTGAGGAGATTCTGACACGGGTGCTACGGGAGCAGGCACACTGGGACGAAGACCTACTCGAGAGTCGAGTGGTGGAGACCCTAGATGAGAGGACTGAGGTGTACCAGTATGTCAGGAACACCATGGCCCCACATCCCACCAGAGACCATGTGGTGCTCAGGTAGACCTCTTTCCTTCTCTTCCTCTCTGTCTGTCCAACTTGGGTTAGGACTTGCTTTTTCTTCATATTTTTGCTACTCTACTCTGATTTAATGCTGTGTTTTTATTTACAACTCTCTCTGCTCTTTCTACCAGGACTTGGGTAACAGACCTGCCAAAGGGCGCATGTGCACTTGTGTGTACATCTGTAGACCATGAAGGGTCACCTGTTGTAGGCGTTCGGGCCAATGTCCTCACCTCACGCTACTTCATTGAGCCTTGTGGAGCCAACAAATCTCGACTCACACATATTTCCAGAATCGACTGCAGGTGAGTGGATGACTGTCAGGAACAAAAAAAAAACTAATTTGGAATTAGATTAAGGCCTAGTGTTGTTTAGCTTATGACAAAGTGCGCTAACGCTTTATTTCTTTTGTTTTTTTCAGGGGTCGTTTTCCAGAGTGGTACAATAAACTGTATGGACACTTGTGTGCTGCTGAGGTGGCACGGATACATGACTCATTCACCGTGCCCATGGACAAATGAGAAAGCAGTGTGCAGTTTTGGCAGCATTGATTGTTCTCAACAGCTTCTTTGAACTCTGGACTGTTAAACCATAATTTGGATCCTGTTGAGGACCTGAAATGAGTCATTTCAACCATTCCCTCAGAGAGGTAGATGACATCAAAGCCTCTTTATAAACACATCCAAAAAACAAACCCTGGATCCTGGATTGAAGGACTTTTTTTGCTCTGATTATGTCAGCGCAAAAACACAGTTCCAAATGTTACCATTTGAAGTTGTTTTATTGGAGCTCTGAGTGTGCTGCCAAGAGGACTCATGTCACACAAACATTCAACTTGGCCAAAGGACATGATGTCGCTGATGCAGGATGTGAGCTTTAAACTTTTTCAAAAGGGCAGTATTGCTTCTGAGAAGCAAGGGGAATTGTGTGTGTGTGTCTGTGTGCGTGTGTAAAGCAACAAACGGTTAAAAAATGCATATTCTCTGCACTGGATTCCCATTGCAGCGCAATGTGTATATACAGTATTCTGTTCCTAGTAGTGGTTGGTGTGTCTGTTGCGTTATCTCTGTCCCTTTTTCTGTTACGGCAAAGCACATGAGGTGAACCAGACAATATTATGGTCAGTTGATTGATGAATCCATGGGTGAAGAAAGATATGAATGTGCTGGTAGTTTGTAGACTGAGTGGAGACAATAGACAGGATATGGTGAGATGGGAGGTGGCTGCAGAGGGTTTTAGTGTTGCAGTAGATGAAGCCAGAGACAGATGAGTATGGTGGCTGGCTCACCAAAAAGAAAGACATTTATTAACATAAAAATAATCTCCTTAAAATGTCTCCTTATATCCTCAATAAGAATTTAATTCAGTTAGCTTCAGTGTGTCATAAATTTGATATGTAAGTTCTGTTTATTCTTGGAGATAACCAATTATTCAATGACTTTGAAGCACATGAGGAGCCCATAAGAAATTGTGTGTAGTTGAGGTTCAATGTAAGAGACAGGAAATGTTGCTTATTTTGCAGGACCATGCTGGCAAATGAAAACAGCTTGCAGGGACCAAATTAAGAAACAACTAGAAGAAGTAGTTTCCCCATACTTTTCCCCACTATTAAAATCATTAGAACTACCTTTGTTAAGAGCGAAGCACAGTTCAGCTTTTAAAATTGTCAGTAAACAAAAAAAAAGGTCCTTTTATAAAGGTGGACATTTTACAGGTTTTACTGTAAAGAAGAAGGCAGATCAAATATGTTGTTGTTGTGTGATTTCAATGGAAGGAAAAATATATTTGTGTAAGCTTCTATATCTGTACTTTCTACTCAGTGTTTAAAAAGAAGTAAAAAATGTAGGGTCCTCATAACAAAGTTGATCTTCATTCATTTATAACACTCATGCTGTTCATGTTGAGTTGTGTGATTAATTCACTAAGCCATTGTTCATATCATAAATGCTTGTACCTATAACGGTGTTTCTGCCAAATAATAAAGCATGGCAATGACAGTTAATTTAAAACAAATATATTTATACCACAGATATATGTTTGTTTTGTATCATACCATTTTATTTTATTTTATTTTATTGTAAATGTTAAGCTTTGTGTTATTGAAATGAACAAATGTTTTATCTTTTTTATTAATATTATTTCTGTACAGGTTAATCAAAGTGCACTATTAAATGTATTACAATAATAATTGTGTCTTGAGAGTTATGTAACATTGAACTGCACCACAATTGACCTTTCAGACTAAAAAACTCTAGCTGATTTTGGTCTTTAAATCCCTCATAATCTCTCCAGTCATTTGTTTACACTATGGCTTGTTCTTGAGGGCTTACACCATCTCAGATCCAGGCTAACTCAATATCTGCCCTCATGTCCCCTTACCACCACATCACCTCTCTTTTGTCTTTATTCCACACCAATAAATCTGTGATTAGGCCAGAGAGGCGTGAGCTGCATGCAGGCGGGTATCAACTGGCTTGGTAGATGGGAATTTCACTTCTTGTCTTGTTTCTTACATAACAGTTTTATATAGTAGGAGACAAAGGGGTCCGTTGTAACACAGCTGGCTTGAATAAGACCCTGCAGAATCAATGAGGAGAGGCAGTCATGCAGCATATAAAGGGGGCGAGGGGTCCAAGGATCACAGTGGGGGCTAATGTAGTACCCCTTTATGTTTTCGGTCAGTTGGAAAGAAAATCTATCCTATGAACATCTCATAAACATTTATGTACCACAAACTTGTCTATGTATTTACATAGCTTGGGGACAGGTATTTTCCACACGTGTACTGTGGCAGCAGAAACAAGTGTTAACTTGACTGTGAATGGCCAAGATGATGTATTTACATTTTGTGCTGGCATGTCACTTTTTTCCGGTGTATCATGAACACTTGTACATTCCTCTTGAGTGCAGCTCATGAACTAGAGCTTAGCGAGAGTCTCCAAATGACTCAAACACTCACACGTAGTTGCCTTTGAACTCTTCACGTACTTTCAACAAAAACATAAACCTCTACAGGTATATCATGTCTTTTCTGTCTTATTTTGTATGTGTGTTCTAATGTATGTGTGTGTGTATATTTCTTCCAAATGCTGGAATGTTTTTGGATGTACATGTGTATGTATTTTTACTGGGAACCCAAACACCTCTGGGAGATTATGCAGAGCTTACAGATAAGGCTGACCAAGAGTCGGCACCAGCACTGCATTCCTGTACCGCTGTTTGAGAATCAAGCACAGAAGGTTTCCCACATTGATAAATGAACGTGTGAGCACACGCTTGCATGTGTGCAGTTCTTCTTCCACGTTGTTTAGCATTTATCAAAAAATGCTGTACTCAGTTTGCTACAGCACAGTGTAAAGGTTATTGCTGGGCCATACAACGTCTGATTTTTAGTTTTATAACTCAGGTATTCACATTCTTCCTTCCTCCTGAACTAGATAATATCATCCCCACAAGTCCTGCTTTTTTATATAAATTAAAAGAAGACACTAACAGTGAAAATGACAGCAGGTTTTAAACAATTACAAGGCTAATAGACTCGAATAACAATCACACATTGGACAAACTCGCCACATGCACAAAACAGCCAACATCATAAAAACTAACCTGATTATTACAGATTATTATTACTGCATCATATCAGATAATTAAAAACAGAGTTTTTCCCCCACTTTTGCACCCACATGATCAGAGAGCAGTCATCTTTGGTCAAAAGAGATGCCACAGGCATGGCAAATATCTGACAGGAACTGTGGGTCACATATCTCCATGTGGGCTAGAATTCTCTGATGGATCACTTGTGGAATTGTTGTGGCAACACCAAATGGTATGTCAACATGATAACGCTGTATTTTAAAGGTCAACACTGAGAGTGATAGAATTTCGTCACACCATGTTTCTACAGTTGACCTCATATCATTCCTCAACTTATCTCAATATTCCAGACATTTCAAAGATTGGAAGTAAAGGTTTTGTGTAGGGAAACACAGATCTGTCTGTCTGCCAACAAATAGGCTGGTGTATAATAAAGCATGAACAGAATGTTCCTGCATAAATACACCTACACACTCATTCTCACACACGCTATAGTTGTTTTAATGACCTAATCATTTGTATCCCAGATGTAGCAGGGTCAAATTCACATCCCACATAAGAGGTATCACAGTCTTGGTATGAATGATCTTGTTTGTGCGTACATGCAAATGCATGTGTGACAGAGAGGGAGAAAAATGTGGCATGACAGAAACAAAGGGAACGAGGTGATCACTTATATTTCAGCAGACACACAATCAGCACTCACATCTGAAGCAGGATCACTACTTGATGCAAGTGAAGGTAAAACAGGGTTTAAAACCTCATTGACTGGGATTGTTTGAGAAAGGAAACACCTGAAATATTCTCATTTGGAAAAAAAAATCATGTTATGGGATATTGTGTGTTTTTCAAAATGATCAAATTGACTGATTGATATCTTGGATTTTCTGTCACACATCAAATATTTATGATGTATTGTTATCTCTGGGCAGACACTAGGGGTCGCTAAACTGGCTAAAGACAGCTTTTGTGTGTCTGTTTTACAGTTCAACACTATCCTCTGGTGGTTGTATTGATTAAAATTAGTTTGCTCACCTGTAATATACATACATGTACTGTACATAGATTCCTCAGCCTCTTCCTGGACTGGAGTAAAACTCCATTAAGTGGTCAAATTACCCATCAAAACCAAACCAAACCAAAACCAAACCCTCAGAACAATATAGATTCTCTCAAATCAAAGTTTTTCCATTGTTTCACACTTTAGAAAACATAGCTGATTTGCTTATACAGTTCATGACCTAAAACTATGATCTAATGATAAGCAGACACACAGACAAAAAAGACATGTTGGTGCCCTGTCCCTTCAGTTTTTCTGCTGTTAGTAAAATCTATCACAAGACGCTTTTCTATTTGTTGTTTGTTTTAAAACACAGAAACCCAAAGCTGCATTTGCATTAAGAAACCTTTTTTTATACACTTCTTTATAAAACATTCTTAAACTAACATTTTCCTTGAACTTCTCTCTTCCTGTGTTTTATTGGAATAATAATCTCCTTTAACCACTAAGGGGCGATGTTACTCCACAATGTACAAAGCTCCATCATTGCATGCTGTCTAGCGTCATAAAAACACCACTACACTACACAAGGTCTCTCCAAAGTTTCTCAAAACCATTATAGCACATCATACATTAATAAATAGATGAATTAATCAGCATCAACAGTGTTAAAAATATTGATATTTTTTTGTGACTTCCTGGGACATTATGTATAGTTTTGCCTTGCAAAAAAAGCAAACAACCCTATCCAAACAAACAGCCCACATTATACAAAATCCACTTTTTGGTAATTCTTGTACACATATATGACTCTCTGGTGTATGTTGACACACACCACATATGGCGTTACGTGAATACTGCAGACACACTAACTTCTTAATTGGTGATTGTTACACTGGGAACTTTACAGAATGTAGAAGATTTTAAAGTTAGATTTTAAAATTAAAAAAGCATCACAAGCTCTGCTCAGTGTCAAATATTCTGTTTATTTTTTTCCTCTGTGTTTAATCTGAACATGACTGATCTTGTTTGCACTGATTTTTTCTGCCTGTTAGTAAACAACAACTGTACAAGACAGTATGTCACATTTAGCTGGAACAATGAGGGTTGCCTGCCAGACTGACCCAGCACTCATTTTTCACAAGTTTCACAAAATCTGAATTTCTGCTACAGCTCTCCAGGTTACTGTGTTCTGCAAAGACTTTAACACCCATACAGATGCTAGCAGAGATGTCAAACGCAATGAATTTTTGTGTCTGGATGTCTGGATACATTGATGTAAGTTTAAGCCTGAGCGCTCCTGAACTGACCACATTTAGCAGGTTGTAATACTTTAGTCTGCATGTGCAGAGCTTGGCTGAAAACCTGATCAACGAGGAATGACGTGGGGAATTTAGAAAGAAGAAAAATCTAACGCTAGTAAGTTTCACTGAGTTGGCTGTTTAAGATGCCTTTATTGATGCCCAGTAGTAGTATTATTATAATAGTGGTAAATACCAGAAACAATAAGAAAACAGCATAAATAAATAAATAATACGCACTTTGCAGCTGAGGGAAATGGTTGAGTTTACGCCCGTAGACATTGAAAAAACCTGCTCTCAAAGCAGACAAATCTAACTAATGTTACGTTCTTTGATATTCTAAAAAAAAACTCAAAAAAAAAACAAAAAACGTTTTTTTTAATGGCAACTGGACTTGTTTTAGTTCCTTGACTACGTTTCACCTTCCATTCCAGAGGGCTTTTTCAAGTCTG
>JAUMHL010000001.1:12305007-12315148 GCA_032362345.1 Sandelia bainsii
TTTGATGGCTTGTGACCATCCATCTTCCTCTTGATCACATTCCAGAGGTTTTCAATGGGGTTCAGGTCTGGAGATGGGGCTGGCCATGAAAAGGTCTTGATTTGCAGTGGTCTCTTAATTTTTTCCAGAGCTGTACATAATCATATTCACTGATTCATTTATTGTGTTGTAGAATGGAACTTGAAAATAAAAGGTTAATTTTAGATGCATCACTGGTTTGTCTACGAAGCAAATCAACAGCCTTTTGATCTACTTACAGTGTTGTATAAAAAGGTTTCTCTGAGGGTAAATAGGTTACTGAAGACTAAAGACTAAGACTCTAGACCACAGTTGAAAATGCATTGGTTGTGGTCAAAATATTCAGAAACCTTGATATTGGTTTGTTGGATAGCTATTTAGATATTCATGTATTCTATATTCTTTTTTTGTTTACTAAATGTAAGATATCAATAATACTTAAAAGTAATTGCTCTATTTCTCTTAAAATGCGGAAATACATATCTCAGCTTGGGAGCCTGGTATCCTCTCACTCACCACAGTTAATGTGGGAACACTTCAAACTGAATGATGCCAGGACAAAAGCTGAGTGCGAAATATGCCATTTGACACTTACCACGGTGGCACAAACTAGCATGAGTGGAAATTGAGCAGTATCTTATTTGAGAGACATGACAAAAGTCCACTCTCATGGTGGAAGCCAAACAGTGACTGCTGCCCTAAACACAGCCTTTGTGCACGGGTGTAATCCGGTGGCTTAAACTCCGTCTGAGCGCATTTTTTTCAAAGGCTGCTACTGTGTGAACAAGTCAAGAAGTTTGCTTTTACCAGGGAATGTGCACAAACTAATTTTTCTTGCATATAACAGGAAGAGTGCAGAACAGTGAGCCTGTAGTTTGATAGTGAGTTATTTGGTTTATTTTATGGGAAAGAAATTGTTTTTGTATTGAAATGTGTCAGATTATAGCTGTACCAACTGCACTACCTCATATTAATCATTATTGTTTGTTTTCCTCTCTATCTACCTAGTTCTGTTTACTAAAGCTTGTTTTCTAACATAAATTTTGATATAAACAACTTAACATTATGTCTTTCTGTCTCTTCTTTGTGCCTTTTCAGGTTTTGTTTAGGAAAGCTATGGTGCTGCATGAAATGGGCCAGGTAGATGAGTCTCTCCAAGTCTTCCTCCAGTGCCTGGCAGTGGATGAGGACTTCCCCTGTGCTAAGAGACAAGTGGAAAAGGTGAGAGCATGAAGGACGTATGATTGATCTGCTGGTGCAGGAAGAGGAAGAGACTAAATATTAGTTGCTGTTGTCATACTGAAATCTGGTAGTCAGCGGAGTTGAGGTCACACAGTTTTTATGCATGTGGACTGAAGGAGTCAGCCTCAATACACTGTAATAACAAATATTAAAGTGGAACTCTCACCACTATAACATTACATCAAGAGTTCAAAGTACATTATTGTTCCTGCACTTGCATTGGATAACTAGAAATGTTAGAAATGCTCTTCTATGATGGACTTCATTGCAGAAAGCCATTTGTTTTGTTTTTATAGCTTACATCTCTACATTATACAACACTCACTTAGTGGTACCCAACTTTTTCATGGCATGGATTTTAAAATCCCACTTAAACTTTATGGCTAAATAAATAGTCTAACTGGAAACAAGGTAGAGTTGCTGTGTTTCCAGGAATCCTGGTTAAAGTACCCGTTGTTTTCTTTGGCTTTAATAGTATTTGCATTGTGCACATTGACACAGCTGTTTAGGGTTGCTGTTTGTGTTGGCACCTTCAGTCCCGAGAGAGACGCTGCCCAGGCTATATGTCACAACGTTCTAAAAGAAGTGTGGGAGCCAGACAGACTGCATCAGTAGAACGTCAAATTAAGTTTGTGCAGCCTGTAATCACACTTTGAGTCTCAAAGGCCTTCCCAGTATCTGTGTAATGAAAACAGCTAATTCATGAAAATGACAGCTTCAATCCTTAATGCCCTCACTGAGGGGAAGAAAGATATAAAATCAGTCTCAGAAGTAACATTTAAAAGCTCCCAGGTAGATGAATCAACATAACCACATAATCAAACTAATACTATCTTTTCATCCAGGCAGGATATCAACAGTAACTCGATCACTCTTACACAAGAATCAGTGGGACTCTGGGAAATTCTGCACTTACAGAGAGTTGAAGGAATGAGTTGTGTGAGGATGAATGAATGAGTTTGTGTAATGATTCATTACAGCACAAGCTATGCATGTGTTTAAAGTGATCCAGTACCAGTTGAGTTCAGACCCTCGAGGGATGACTGAACTGGAAAGAAAGGTTGATGTTGTGTCATCCACACCGAGGTCAAACTAAGATCATGGTGATAATTATTGTGAATATAAAGTGGGAAGAAACAGCGTGTGAACCCTGTTGAATTAACTGGCGTTTTGAAAGAACTGGTCATAAAATGTGATCTCATCTTCATCTAAGTCAGTAATTCTGGACAAACACGTGTGCTAAATGAAGAACAGACTAATAATCTTTTTCAGATTTTATTGAATATACCCATTAAACAGTCACAGTGGTGGAGGAAAAAGAAAAGGAACCATTGGATTTAATAAATTGTCAAACCCCTTTTGGGCAGCCTCAGACAAGCACTTCCTGTAGCTGCAGGTCAGACCTTACTGGGTCCACTGATTTCTTGAAGCATTTAGTTGTTACTCTGAGGTTCTTTTTGTACCTTGTACCTTAAATGAAGAGCTGACCTTATATTAAGACAAATTTATACATAAATGCAAAGAAGCTCCTTATTTATTGACTTTTCCATGCCAGTGTCACAGGTAACTCTCTGGATTGAGTTTGCTGTTTTCAGCTTGTACATTGTTATCATCAAGTTTGTTCTTGGTCATGGTGATGGAATTAGATTTGTAGGATTATGTAGTTTAGTTTTTACTCAATATCACATTTATGCACCAAAAAGTCATAATTTCCCTCACCAAACACTGCAGGTTTTGAGCTCCAAAAGAAACTTTAAATTGTGTTCCACCAAACTTGCACATTTAAAATAATAGCTTCTTTTTATTCCTTCAGCTAAAAGATGATGACTAACTAGGCTAACAAATGCTGCAAGATGCAATGTCATAAGAAAGTTCTCAATTTGACCCATCTATCTGGGTCAAATTCTGGGTCCACTCTTATCTTCATGTACTGGAGTAGAGCAGTATTTAGCTTGAAGTGTCTGGTGAATAGACCGCATTTTATATGAGTATGGCAAAACTTAAAGTAGTAACTTATTCGGCATTACTTATTCAGAATTGTGTTAATTGCCCCGATATACGATAAGACTTTATTGTGTCTTTTCATCAGCTCTGCTTTAATGACAATCGTTTTTTTCAGATCTTGTGTGACCTGCTTTCCCCGGCTGATGAGAATGTCAAGGTTGGCCTGAGAGAAACAACACAGAACACATCACCTCACTTGCGCAGTAAAGGTCTCGTCCAAGCGCAACCACAAAGCCCAGTCCAAAGACAACACCATGTTCGTGCCACCTCTGCCCACCACCATCTGGACAACGAGGAGGTAACAATTCTTATCTTATATAGTGATAAATGGTGTTTCAGAGCAGTTGTCACACAATTTAACGGTCTGCCATCATCTTCTTATCCATGGACCGTTGTAATTTTCCAGAAGTGGTGGGAAAGTCTGGAGCGCCCTGGACTGAGCCGAGCTCATTCACTGCGAGCACATGGCTCTAATTGTGTGGAAGAGGGTCTGAAAAGAGTTTGCTCTGCTCCTCAGCTGGGGGCCCAGGAAAAGGGCAGCCTTCTGAAGAGGAAGTTGTCAGTGTCAGACACAGAACCCTGTGTTGTGGACCGTGGAAGTAGCAAACACAAAAAAGGTCTTTTGAGCCCTTCATTGTGATGCTTTCTGTTCTGTTTTAATTTACAAATCAAATCTCATCTCATTCTGCTGCACTACACTACTCTGTTAATCATTCACGAGTAACAGAAAAACACTTTATATCTCCTAAGAATGTATTTGGAATGATCAGAACTATTTCTGTTTTAGAGATAATGATTTTGGTAATAAAAATTTACTAGAAAATAAATTTTTTGCTTTCATTCTAGGTGTGGCGAAAGGCTCCCGACATCAGACTGCCAAAACTAAAATCTGCAGAACAATTCCTAAAGATCTGCTGGATCCCAGTGACTTGGAGTGCTCTCTGTGCATAAGGTAAGGATGCAGGATATTTCATGCAGTTTAAACATCAGCTCACATTGTACACTTGTAAAAACTGATTGTTGATTGTTGCATCTGTCTGATAAACACAGGTTGTTTTATGAGCCTGTGACTACACCATGTGGCCACACCTTCTGTAAAAACTGTCTAGAACGCTGCTTGGACCACACAGCCCAGTGTCCCCTCTGTAAAGAGAGCCTTAAAGAGGTGAGAAAACACATTTTGTGTGTTCTTAATTGGCTAGTGTTGTGCAAATTAAAATGTGTATATATTTCTCTGTGTCTTAATCATTAATCATCACATGCTCTCTCCAGTATCTAGCATGTAGGAAGTACATGGTGACAACAGTATTGGACACCGTGATCAAACAGTATTTGAGTCAGGAATATGCAGAGAGGACTAAAACCCATCTGGAGGAGACCAGAGAGCTTTCTGAGTAAGTATTTCTTTCTCAGGCCTGATAGATCCCAGTGTTTGCCATCAGATGTTTCTGTCTCCAGAATATTAAGACAGTCTGAAATGTTATTCTCCTTCTCTTCTTCTGTACAGTCTGACAAAGAATGTGCCTATCTTTGTGTGTACCATGGCTTACCCCACCGTGCCTTGCCCCCTGCATGTCTTTGAACCACGTTATCGCCTCATGATTCGCCGCTGCATGGACACTGGCACACGGCAGTTTGGGATGTGTATCAATGATCCCCAGAAAGGGTAAGAATGCAAGAACAAACACCTAGTAAAGATTTGTGTGAAATAAAATATTGGAGGATCCTAAAACAAGAAATATCTTCATAACCAGATAAGAGGTTAAAATTCACTTTGATAAAAAGGCAAGTTGGCAAACAGATTTTCTGTTCATAAGTTGGTTTTCATTATAAACATTAATTCATGAGTTGTCTCTAATGGATCCCTGGAACAAAGTGCTAAAACAGTATTGTATAAATGAACCATTTTGTTAATCTCTGCAGGTTTGCAGATTATGGCTGCATGCTAATCATCAGGATTGTCCATTTCCTCCCTGATGGACGATCAGTAGTGGACACAGTGGGCGGGAAACGCTTTCGGGTTCTGTCCCGCGGAATGAAGGATGGTTACAGTACTGCTGACATCGAACACTTGGAGGATAATAGGGTAAAACACTGTAACATAGTCTTTTGTGCTTTTACAGCCATTCTCCACCTGAAATCTATATTTTAAATATGAAATTTTAAATATGAAATTCAGTTGTAAATGTTAAACAAAAGCTTTTCATTTGAAGACAGTATAAAAGTGACCTGTGTATTAATTGATTTACTGTTTCCTCTTAGGTGGAGGACAGTGATGAGCTACAGAGACTACAAGAACTGCATGATGAAGTGTACGATCAGGCCCGTGTCTGGTTCCAGAACCTCAAGATTCGTTTCCACAACCAAATCCTGCAGCACTTTGGACCAATGCCAGAACGAGAAGCTGACATCCAGGTACAAATTTACTTCTGTCTTATAGAGTTATAAGTAATCCATGTTAAGATGAACTTACCTGAAGACTATATGTAAAAGCGCAGTTGGGCCTTAATTTCAAATAAAATGTGAGAAACCGTTTTATTGTTATTGTTGCATTAGCTGTGTGGATACTTGACTTGCTAAAATTTAAATAAGGGCAAATATTTGCAGTGATATTTGAGCTTGGTTAAACAGAAGCTGCACACTATCAGTTCCCTTGCCTTCACCATCTACATACAACAAGCTGAGTGTTGCTGATAAGCTGGAGAGCTGAAATAAATGACTGACAGTGCCCTTATCAGTAATGGGATAATCAGGATAATATGCAAGAATATAATGTAGAGCTTGAGGTGATTTAACATTAATGGCAAAAAGTCCTTCTCTTGAGGTTTGGACTCACCAGAATAGGAAATAAAACAAAAACCAGCATCAGTGAGTCATTTATAAGTTTCTTCAGTTTGTGTAGCAGATGTGTAAAAATACACTGCAACTAAGGAGAATAGGAACAAAGAACTAGTTTAACTGTCTGTCTCCAGAACATGTGAGTGTCACAACTTTTAAAATAACCACATGTTCCTGTAAAGAAGGATGCCAGTTCATATAGTACTACTATATTTTTATTATTATTATTATTATTTTGTTGTTATCAGAAGGGGGATTGACTAAACTCTACATCACTTTTTTCAAAATACTGCAGTTTGTTAAGATTTCATTACTTTGTCTGACACTGCAGGATTCCCTTAATTCTTAGTGTAAAAGTGGATCAGCTCGTGACACATTTGCATTTTGGGGGACTCCAAATGACCACAGATTCACCTGCCACAGAGGTCTGAACGTGAGCGCTCAGCTGTGGCTCCAGCTCGCAGCCTGCAACGCTGAAAGGGATTACAGTTCCACTCTTAGAACAACCCTGGACCTGGTGGAGTCTATTGATAATATAGGCTAAAGAGCTTTATGGGTGCTTCATGACTAATCCCACCAGCCCTGTTACGTCAGAATAGTGTCATCAAGAGAATCCCCAACTCTGTCACATGCATGAATGCTAAAAAAGCAAAGCATGAAGCCATGAGTTTTAGTGTTTTGTTCCATGGAGAAATAAATTAGTAATTAAGTTAATGGCTAGAGCATTGGACTAAAGTGAAATGTAGTGCAGACGTAGTAAACATTATTTATTCAAATTAAAATAATGTTACTCACATTTTGAAAGTTGTAGCTCAGACTGTCTAACTTAAAAGCTATGTATGTATAGGACTGAGTATAATCACAATACTAGTACTTAAATGCTGTCAGTACAAAATGAGAACATAATTTAATTATTAGTCACATTAAATGTTATTCATTCCCAAAAGCTTTTGCTTCAGGCTTGGTTACTGCAGAAATGTAGGTTGCTGCGGCTGAATTGGTGCTTGATCAAAGTGCTTTTAAATCTATATTTAAATTAAATGTCAGCAGACTAGTTTGGATCAAGGTGTGGTGGAAGTCTTGTTTATCTCAAGAAAGCTTAGAGCTACTACAGGTTAAAGGCACGTTTCACATTTGTCACAGTTTTTAAAAGAGAGAAATTGTCTGTACTCTGTACTGTGATATTTTTCTCAGCTATAAAATATTGTCGTCTGGGACTTGAAGGTTATCTGAACCTACATAACAATTGTGTGTCCAAGTCACGCTTCTCTAGAGCCTGAATAAGGATTATATTCAATAACTCAACAGGGACCCGAGAGTTATCTTTTCTGGGAGTTATTCTTCATCACAAGGTCATTACGGCTCTGACAGATAAAGCTGTATCTGTTAAATCCATTGCATGAACAAGAATAGCAACATAAACCTGAATGGCAGTTGCACAGGAGCTACATAGGTGCTGACCTACTCATTGTTTTGATTCACTCAGTGAAAGAACGGAGCACTTTGCTCTATGTTTCTCACTTACTGTTTGCAAATGTGAGCACATTTGTTTTTTGAGTGTTGATAAAATGTCACAGTAAATTCTTTATGGGTCTTTGTCATCAAAGCAATAGTCTCATACTGTTCCTTCTCTCTTCTAGGCAACTCCCAACGGTCCAGCTTGCTGCTGGTGGCTCCTGGCTGTTTTGCCTATTGACCCTCGGTACCAACTCTCTGTCCTCTCTATGACCAGCCTCAGAGAGCGCCTGGTGAAGATCCAGCACATCCTCACATATCTGCAGAGCATCCCCAACAGCTAGAGCTTCATCTTCTCACCACCACCAACACTCTTTGAACTATTCAACAACACTGAAGCAACCTTGTGTCAAAGTCATGCCAACTTTTGTTTCTACTGCCATTAAATCCTTAAAACATTTATTTCCACAGCTACAAAACCCCTTATTTTACATTTAATTTGTTTATATTAACCCTGCACAAGATCAGAGCAATGCTGATACATTGTTAAACTTTGGATTACTATTACTAGAGATTTGGTCAAACCATCTCAGGAATACTTCCAAGGACATATTATTTGTCATTGTGAAAAAATATTTAAAACATGTTTGATAAATACAATAAATATGACACAACTTCCTGAATGATCTTTTTAAACTGAGATCCGTTACAACTAGTCCTAGCTAATATTTTGTTGATGCTATTCAAGTCGATGGCAGAGAGTAGTATCACCTTTGTGTTGACCTTCTTTAAGGATAATTCTTGTGGAGCTGAGGTGAAGAGAGTCTGTTGTGGATCTGGTGAGATCAGTGCAACATAAGTTTTGTTTTTTTGTGTCTTGCTGTAATATTTATGTTTAAGGTGGAGTAATTTAGTGGAACAAAATCCTAAATGCTGAAAGTCTAAAAGGTGATATGTAGATGATAGATTGGACGTAATCCAATGTGGTTTAGAGGAACCACTGGTTTGTGCAAAAACAAGTGCAGCTGCAGGGTGGCATATGGTTATCAAACAGTGATGAAAGTATTATTGATCTCTTCCAGGTATCAGGTTTTCTTGTCGTCCCTTCTCCCACATCCTTAACATACACAGCTTCCATTGCTGCCTCTAAATAGTCGCAAAGGGAACTTACTGTTCAAAGAGTTTGATGTTTCTTCAAGGTCATGGCCATGATATCTCGATTCTGTGATTTTTCTTCCTCTCACAGTTGGTGATATGACCTGGAAGGTAGCATTTACGACCTTAAGGCATAAGCTCTACCTTCCAGATTTTTTGGTTTGCCATGGACCTTTAGACATCCTAGTGGAGTTTGAGCATTTTGCAGTGAAAAGTTTCAGCTTCATTATTTGACTCTCCTTAAAATCAAAAATCTAAAAATGCTACTTCTTATTCAATTAACTTAAATTTAATTTATAAGTTAAAATATATTTGTACCATCTGACAAAGCATTTGTGTGAGGGGATTTTGCAATATTGTTACATAATAAAAACGGCATGTATATGGTCAGTGGGTTGGCCTTCTTTGTTCAGAGCTGCTATGTCTGCTTGGAAGAGAGAGAACAGTAAAGTCAGGGGACTGCATTGCCTTAAACCATTTTGCATTGTCATTTGAACAACATGGCGTGTTGGCTTGGCTACCATTCCTTTTTTCCATAGTATGAAGTATGATTTAATTTAATGTTTTACCCTGTTTGTTTCCCAATATGTATTAAAAAAACCTGAATAAAGGTTAAGTCAATGCTGTTATATGTGAAGCATTTGTAAAAAGGCTTTTTGAACAGATCGGATGTTTTAAGTTATCACTTTTCAATAATAAATGGCCTTTTTTCAATTTAAGTGTTAAGTGTTTGGAAAGTTGGAAGTTTGGAAAATATTTAAGTTTGTTTGTATCAGGTGAGAGTATCACGACTGGGTCTTAAAGGAGCATCTAGCAAATTCTCAGTCTTAAAATGCAAAGATGTGTCATGACCCACCACTGGAAATGACAGCACAAAGACCAGCGGCAGAAACCACTGTTGAATATGCATAACACATGGGTCCTCAGGCAGCATAGCATGAGAAACTGTCATGTTACCTTGATGAATATAGCTACTTTATGGGCTCTGAGCCAGTGGCGGCTGGTGAAATTATTTTTTTTGGGGGGGGGCGCACTTTTGCAAGTCAGTTTTCAGATGTGCTCTAATCACATATCACCACTAGTACAAGCCAAAGCACCATTCTCATGCATCACACTGCTTTAAAGATTAAATTAACGTAAAAATACACAGTTTGTGTTTTCAGTCATTTATTATTTATAAGTAAATTTCTCTCGTCTCTGCTTCGACTGAGAACATTAAGTCAAGGAGCTCAGTCTGCACTGTGTTAGATGTCCCTTAAACACAGTAACAGTCTGCAGATACTGCTGCATCCAGGGATCCACCAGCCCTCTGAAAATGCCAGGATTGCTCAAACGCACCACAGAATTTAATACAGTCTATTATCTTAGACAAAATGTGTCGGTTTTTGTCTCCCTCCTCATTATGTCATCTCATTATACTCTATCCTGT
>JAUMHL010000001.1:12315248-12385963 GCA_032362345.1 Sandelia bainsii
GGCAGCTGACAGAGGAGGCAGGAGAAACAAAACAAAGCTCCGGTCTCAGGACAGACAGTTAGCCAGGACTTCTTCTCGTACCAGTTTCTGGAGAAAGACCGGGTGTGGTTTCTCCCTCTGTCTGGTGTTTGTTGGTTAATTTTGATGCTGATGCTGGTCGGGTCCAAACTCTTTAAGCTGAAGCGTTTCCTGTGGGGTTCTTCTCAGTAAACAAAAAACAAGCGCCGCGGTGAATTTCCGGGTCTGGAGCGGTGTCTTGTGGGCGGGCTTTGGGCGCCCCAAGGTTCTCCTATACTTTGTACTGGAGGGGGTTCCAGTGCGCCCCAAAGGAACAGGAAATACGTCACACGACCGTTCAGTCGCGGCAAACAAGTGAGAGAACATTTTTAAACTACACTTGAATGCAGATTATACACAGTACTCACGGATCGTATAATGTATAGATCGTTTATTTACATTTTCATGTTTTTGTAAAATTATTTTATGCGAGTCCTATCTTCTTCTTCTTCATGTGAGATAGGTGGGGCGGCGCCCTTGCGCCTTCTATTGACGAGCCGCCACTGCTCTGAGTACTTTGGAAAACTATTTTCACTTATCACAGTCCACTGTTGCATCTTGAAATACAACCTTAAACTTTATTATGCATGAGGAATTCACACGTTAACTGTTGCAGATTTTATTGTATTGTGCATTATAGAAAAGGTTCCACCTCTTCTGGACATGGGATTCGTATGTTGATGTAGGCTACCTCACGAAGGACCTCACTTTTACGTCCCCCTCCAAAATATTTTTTATTATTATTTCTCTTTAACATTGGGTATTCATGCTTAAAAAATCAATAGCCAAGGAAAACTATATTTTGATGTATATATTATGTATAAATAACATAACCCTCAGGTTTAATAGGGTCAGACAAATTTGATTGACAGTAACCAAACAAACCATTAACTGACACCATATTTGGATCCAAATGTAATCACGTTTAAGTTTAGATATACTACAGTCGCCAGTGACCATAAAATTAAAACAATTAGTTAGAAATCAGTGAGTAAAAAAGAACATTCAGATTTCCAAAAAGTTCATTTGGAAACATGTCTGAGGTCTTTACACTTCTGAGCCACAAGGAGGCAACAGTGCAGCATTATTTTTTACATACAGCTAAGTGTTTCATAACTCACCCTATATCCTCTGTACTTACTGAACCTCAACTTTTATTGTGAAAATATAAACACATTTCCATAGTTTTTCTTTTACAATTAGACATTTCAAGTACATAACGTCACAGAAAAATAATTACAATATCAGTCAGGAGACAGTGGTCGTTAGTTATTGCACGGCTCATGAATTCAGACTTGTGTGGTCCATCTTCTTCCATCAGAGGTCATCGTGCAGAAAGCATCATAACAAACTCTGCAGAGGGAGACAGAGACAGCAGCAGATACACTGATAAGGACTAATGACACTCTAATATCATAAAAAGGACAGCATGGGATGCAGCTGCATCATTATCAGCCCGTGTGAATTTGTACTGGAAACTAATACAGCTCATGGTGTGATGTAATGGCAAAATGTTTCCATTATCACCAAGTTAATGAAAAACTGAGGCGGTGATGAGGTGATATGTCAAAATGAAAATCGGAAGAAAATATAGGATTATTTCATTTGAAATTTTAAATATGGCAGTTTATTTTTTCCTGGTATTAAAAAAAGATACACGGTGGACTGGTTTCTTAGACTAGGATTAAAGTCTGTCCTGGATTTAAGAGGTTCACAACTCCAATATGCCAACTGCCAGTTTTCCTGGCTCTGTTCATTTCCTCTTTTGATTACAACTTGTTTCAGCCTACTGTGTCCATTATTATGGATTCATTTGTCAATCAAGTATCCTATTGATGTCTCCTGTCAATGAAACCCAGCTGCAGATAGCTTGAAGCACTCCTCACTAAATCCATTCACTCAGTCATGTCTCTCATTCCCCATTGTCTTCATGAAGCACTTTGCTCTTAAAGACTTCTGATTGTAGGTGTGAATCTATTGACTGACTGAGCACTAAAGCTTAATTCCAGATTAACCCACTAACATTATCTCATGCTGTACTCCTCTAACCATTTTCTATAATAGGAAGTAAAGCACGGCGGGCAGTAGCTCTGTCCTAGTCATCCTAACACTTGAGTGTGAGCTGCCACTGGGATATTTTTACAGCTTCAGAAGCTGCTGTGGATGTTTGTCGACCAGGTGCCTTTGCACATGTGGCTGAACTGCACACTCAAACACTGCCCTTGGGGCTAATTGATGATAATGAAGAGCACCTGCTTATTGATCCCTTCTGACTGACACACCTATTCATATGTTTCCAATAATTGTAAGTGATTGGACTGCTGAGACAAGACAAACAGGATCCCCCCTCTAAGCTCTACATGTGCTGCAGTCTACAATTGCACTAATGATACCTGCACATTAGCACACTGGGCCATTTGCATTTCTGTGTGTGTGTGTGACTGTGTACCACTTTATTTTTTGTTGGCTTGGTAATGTAATTCCTGAAAAATCCTTGAGCCTTCTAACAATTTTTATTCTTTGTGCATAACATGACAGGTGTCCAGGGATGCGTATTAACTGACTTAATGCACTACTGACTTGATTGACTTAACAATCCTTCCTTGTCCGTCCAATGCTTTTCCTGCCTAATTTCCTATTTTCTTAATTTCTACATTTTGCCCTTCTCTTTCCATTATCCTCAGTCCATTCACTGACCTCTCTGCTTTGTCCTTCTCCTGCCTGTTCTTATATGCTCTTATATAAACATTAGAAACCTGATGTAACTGTTATATACTGCATGCTTTTAAATAAAAAGTACTGATATTGCTATAATATTTTTTCATACAATTCCAATTTCCATGTTTAGATTACTTGTCACATTTGCATACTACTACACTTGGATAAGTGGAAAGACTTGTGAGGATAATGCTTATGAGGTGAGTACATTATATTTCTTATGATACCACAAACATATTATAACTATTTCAACTGCTAATCCAGAGCTATTTCAACCATTTATATGTTAATGTTAGTTAATGTAGCTATTTCAATGTCACTTTTAGCCAATTTAGGAGCTAACCATTTAAACTCTTTATCCAAACTATTACTTTTTAAACATTTTATCTGTTAATTTTAGTTAACCATAGCATTTTCAACAATTGATCAGTTAAGCAGCTATTTCATCATACATATTTCAGCAGTGCATCAGTAGTTTAAGCAAACTAATTACTTACATTTCCATTAGTTATCTATAAGTATCTGTTCCAACTGTTTCTCCATTATTTTAACCATCTCAGACATTTTCTTATATATTTCAACCCTCAACCATTTACTTATTTTTACTTCTCTGCTTACACGCTATCATCATATCAATTATAATTTTCCTCTTAAAAACACAATGTATGTTCTTAGTTGAGTTCCTGTGTCCCACTGTGTCTCACCATCAAAGTCAATGTTGCCGTCTTTGTTGAGGTCAATGTCACCAAGGATCTCTTCCAGCTCGCCTTTCTTCAGCTTCTCCCCTAAGAGGGTCTTCATGCCCTCCTTCAGCTCATCCAGTGTGATTTTTCCATCACCATCACAGTCAAACTACAATGGATTAGTGGAGAGAGTAACAGGGTGAGGATGTGATAGTGAGCAAGGAGAGACTAAATAGCTAAATCAAAGGTAACGAGAATTACAGGAGACACAAGGAACAGAGAAGAACAACAATAACTACATGTTTGTGGACTAATGTGGGGTGGTAACACTGCAAAACATTATAATGGGAAACAAAGAGATAAACAGAGATAGGGCAAGATATCAAGAAATATAAATAAAAACCAGACAAAAGCCTAACATTATAGATAATACCATGACAAAGCTACTGAAACAAAGAAGTCTTTGGTTGCTTCCAACATGGCTGCACAAGGTCCCTGGAAGTCTGAAAACAGCTTGAGTCTGCAGATGGGGCGATGCTGACTCATGTAGTGTTAGTTGTGAAGTGAGAAATATTTATAAGTGACTATGAGGCAGAGATGGGATGAGCTGAAAATGTATTCTCATTTGTTCAGAGAGTAGACTGCTGTACGCTCGAAAGTTGCAGAAGTCTCAGTCATGGATTCAAACATCAGAATTTCTGGCTTTCGACAGAATTATTTTTTTAATGAAACAGTGACCTTAGCATCTCCTTCTAATGATTCTTTTGGCGTCTTGCCTGCAGGTGTTGATAAAAACTTCAACTGTAGATGTGTGGTATTTCCATGTAGAAAAGCATATTTACATACTAAAACTAATAAATGTGCAAATTAAATATTGATTTTACATAAATAATTTTTATTACTGTAGCCCATGACTTTTCATACAAGGCAAAAAGTAATCAAACCAAAAGCATAAAAGCATTATTGGTATTGTCATCATTGCAGTAACTGTTCTGTAATGTGTTACACGGCTGAACCCAGGTGTGTGAGGCTGTGTTTATAAATAACATCATTACCTCATTTGTTTTGTTTGGTCAAAGAATACATCGCAACAGCACTTGGCCTTGGGGGACAATTAAATAAATGCTGGTGTATGTGCTCCCGCATTGACGTCAGAGACCAACTCAATAGATATTTCCTGCAGACCAATGAGGCGCCACGAAATTTCGAATAAAGTGGGCATGTTATGGAGCACAAATACGTTGAAATAAAGATGTAGAGAATATCTTCTTAAATGGCAGGAACATCTTTTCTTCCGCATTCATAGTCAACTAATCCTTGTCCTTCAGACATTTTTTAAAAATATGATCCATATACTCTCAAGAAAAGGTCCTGTTGAACACCTCAAAGTACTGTCACAGCACCAGCCCCAGTTCACTCACTTGAAGACAGACCTCTTACCTGTTTGAAGGCACAGCGGAGCTCCTTCAGCCCAACCATATGAGCCGTCTCAGCCAGCATCCTTGGCCCCATTAGCTCGCAGAAATCATCAAAGTCTACGTGACCACCCCCTGCAGAAATACACACACACACACACACACACACACTATGGATGCAGAAACACACATATACACAGGTTGGCTACCAAGTAATAGCTTCTGTGCCTCCCTGGAGTGTCTATGCAACACATGCATTAAGCATTAAGGTCTCATGCACCTGCAGTATGTTTAGCTTAGTTACCTGTCTATAGTGACAGTGATGGAAGATGTTCTCTGATCCTATAATTGCTGTCCATGATCATTATGTTTATATCAGCAGTGTATTAAATGACAATTTGACAATGTTGCTCGTAGTTAAATCATAAATCTGCATTATTCATTCTTTGACATTTTGGGGAACATAAGTTGAACACAATCACAATAGCAAGGCACTGACTGTCAAATAAACGTATAGCGTAAATGTTACAATATTTCTCTGGCTTTTCTTGACTTAATATCATGCTTGTCTGTCAAAGTTTATGAATGTCCTCAGTGCATGAAGGCTATAACAATGCATGCAGCTGCTAGTGTTCTGTATGCTTCCTTGACCCCAGTTAGTACTACATGTTCTGTTTTGTTTTGTCTGATCCCCATGGTAATTATCAAAACAGACTGATACAATAGGAAGTGAAAACATTCATTTTATTAGTTTGACAAAAGACAGGCTTATTTGATAGCTTAGACCAGTAGTCTTGGTCTGCTTTCATTATCTGGGTCTTGTGGTGGATGGGAAAGTCTATTCAATAAAGCCATGTAGTCATTTTGTGGTTCAAAAATTTAATTAGTGCTCAGAGTTTCAGGACTGCTGAGAATGTGAATCTAAACTATGAAACTAAACTCTGCTTGCATGGAAATTACTTTTAGTGTTGCAACCTTAGTAAACCAGTTACAACAACAGCTGAAGGACTCAGAAATAAAAGACCACATCTGACAATTATATGTTATACCAAGGTATGGTGTATGTTTTTTTCTGACTGGCATTACACTGGGGCAGAATTGTGGAGGAGAATGTCTGTGCCTTATGTGGGTCACTTTGTAATCACGGAGGAGGAAAATTATCCCAAAAGTCTTGGGATTATTATTATTTTTTAATTTATGCTAGTTATAGAAAAAAGACAGAATTTCATGCTATTAATGGATATGTAGGGATTGTGCTATAGACAAGAAGTGTTTAGATGTGATAAAACCTCATGAAATTAAAGCTTGCTCGGACAACACATGGAAGTTATAGAGTAGATTACTTCCTTTGTGTTGCAACTCATAATGCCCTTAACAGAAAAAGTGTTTCTATATGCTATATTTTTAATTTTATTTTTAAATTGATAGTTTTGACAGATGACGAACAGACATGGTGAGAGAAAGAGGGTGTGACATAGAACGTATTTACTTGTTTGTACTTTAATAACAGAATGAATTAATTTTTTCATTGTGCATACTACATTTCACATAAATTGTAATGTGATTCTGTTATGGCTGCCATCAGTGCATGTCAGTATCAAGCTTCTCCAATAACTCATATTACATGTCATAAAAAATATAAAATACAATAGAATATACTTGGTTGCAACCGTTAAAGCCCTAATATTAAACATTTCGCACATAGCTAGTGTAAAATATTCTGTTAGAAACATTACATGTTGTGTTTCTGTTTGTTCATTACTATTCAGAGTATGCTATTCATACAATACAGTGTGTAAAGGTTTTAATTTAAATCTGAGACTCCATTTTCATGGCTGCAACATTACATCAAGTACTAAAGTAATGAAATATGAGTCAGGTTGTGCACATTTCCTCCTAATCCAGCATGACATATTTGGTGTTTTTGGTAACCCTTTAGCATCTTGACAAGAATTTAAATTAAGGCTCCGTGGGCTTCAACAGTGATTACTTGTTCCATTAATTTGTGCTCTGTCATCATCTAATCAGGAAATTAGTTACACCTGGGACACCAGGTGAATATAATTAACTAGCTGGTAGGACGGACAGAAACCAGTCGCATTGTTGCTGAGGGCTGCTGCTTTACTGTATCCTATAACACAAAATAAAAAGGAATACATTTTTAAAAAGACTATTTTCTAATCTTGTCTTGCCCTGTTGTTTTGAACTATCCATAAAAAGTACCAAAGCTGTTTTAGCCACAACACCAAATAGGCTACAACTGAGGTAAACTTAAAGTATCCATGAAAATGTATTGAGCAGAAACATCCGCAGAGCATCTTGTCAATAGTGAACATAGGCGTAGGTTTGTAGAACTGATCAAATTAAATAAGGCTGTGTATCAGTATAGTAAGATCACATTTAGTGAAATGATCATTTTAAAGCTAACTTTTAGTTTAACATAATTATTGGGGGGGGGGGTCATCTCAGGGTTGTTGGTGCTGAAGAATTCTGGTTACAAAAGCTGGAAGGGGAAAACATTCAAAAGCTAACTTGCAATGTAGCTGGGGGTCATGTTCACAGTGTTTCTTGAACAGTGATATTGAAGAACAAAGATCAGGACATCTGAAAGGATCCAAAGTGACATTCGCATATGCATGTTATGTAGTGTTTACTATAGAAGGTATTTATCTAACTAGCCTGTAAACTGACATTAACAGAGCCCTTACGTTTAGTGGATGTATGTACGTTTATGTTTGTATGTTTAATATGTGTTTTTAATATTGAGAGTGAAGCTGCTGAGCATGCAAAGATAGGGTAGTTTACTTCACCATCATCAGACCACTGAGCTGAAAAGCTTTGAGATGTTTTGTGTTGGGGTGCGGCCACGTTTGTTGGCAGAGCGCAGTGGGCAAGAGGGACTGTTCACCTTAATTAGGGTGTTTAGGTAGGAAGGTGCTGTTGAGTTGACCACTCTGTTGGCAAGTGTCTGAGCTTTGAAATTTGCAGTACATTTTATGGAAACCTATCTTATGAAAGAAGGCAGATGTAACTGTTTTATGCAAAGATTAGCTGTATAGAAATTTCTCCATTTATGTGCTGAACATTCCAACAAATTAATGAAAAAATAGGGCCTGCCAGCATGTAGCTATAAAATATACATTTCTACTTGTGCTACTGTTACACTACATTGCAGTATTATCCCTCAATTTCCAGCACTTCACTGACTTGGGTGTGGTTACACTTGGGTGAAAGAGCGCACACCTGACCCCACACATCTTTCGCTGTGATCAGAAGTGAAACAGACTTCATAATTTCAACCAAAGAGGCAGTGAAACACTGCTCAAGAGCTTTGAGTTCATCACTGAACCAGCAGAGAACAGTATCAGGGAAAAGGAAAATTGTACCTCTTTGTCTGGACAGATATTGGGGTCACCATCTGTCTGTTCGCCATCATAACAGTGGTTCTACAAAGCTATGTTTTCCCCGTACATGCTACAATGCCAAGCTGGCGTTCTGAGATTTACACACTCTCCATTTTAGGGGGAGAAAAACACTAGAGTGGAAGAAACCAGCTGTAAAATGCAATTTCTTTTTTTGGTGTAATTCACACATTCTATAAGATCAACAAAGTCTGTAGCTGGTTGTGGATGATTTGAGAAGTAGAGTAATATAATGCACGTGAAAATATTCGTTCATAATAAAATCAATGTGCTGTTTCTTCTTTCAAAAGAAACTAAACACTAGTCAAAATATGTACATTTCAAGATAGTTCTGATGCAGTGTAGTACATGCATCACATATAGCTAATGCTACTTAGTTGTTGCATAACGGCTTAAATGGCTACATTCATCTCGCACTTTATAATTTGCCTTTCATTCACCCATTAACACCCGACCACTGGGAGCAATTTGGGGTTCAGCGTCTTGCCCAAGGACACTTAGACATGTGGACAGGAGGAGCTGAGGCTCTGCCTGCCAACCATGTGATTATTTTGGGAACTGTTTTTCCTCCTGAACCATAGCCACCCCCTCCAAGATGGTAAATTAGGAAATTTCAAAGCATCACACCTACAGCATGCTCATGTCTGTGTCCCAGGTGCCCATTGAAGGTTCATATGAAGGCAGAAACAGGTAGATTTTAAAGTCTAATTCTACACTGTGTAGGTGTTACAGGCAAAGGTTCTGTAAGCTTATTTTAGAAATCCAGCAATTGATGTGCTGATGATTCACCTTAAAGTTTAAACCAACTAACCACACACACATCTATACTTGATCATTCAGAAAAGAAAGCAAAGACAAACACACCTCAGTAAGAGCAGAGCGAGGAAAGTTAGGTCTCAAGCATCTCCATATACAGTACTTACATCTACGTGTATATGCACTAATATATCCTGCACCTGCAGGGAGAGGGCCATTAATCAGTCTCCTAAAATGTCTCAAATGTCCCCAACTTTAAAGACAAATAGTTCCTCACAGGACTCACAGGAAAGAACGTGCACCAATACTAGCACATGTGGTCGTGCAACACACACATACACATTACTCAGGCCTTCACACCTGCTCACTTCAGAAAGACCCATCAATCATGCACACATGCTTTAACCACAGAGGAATAGACACACACACACAAACACACACAGGTAAAAACACACATTTTGTTTTGATTTGCTGAATGATCTCGATCAGCTCCATCTCTGTTGGCATGTAGCCCATGGTCCTCATGCAGTCTGCGATGTCTTTGTAATGGATGAAGCCGTCCGCATCATAGTCAAATTCCTTAAAGGCCTCCTGTAACTCTGACAGACACACAAACAAATTACAGCAATTACAACAAACTGTACAGTAGGGTAAATGATTTTTTCCAATAAGTGTGTGCAGATACTTGTGTTGCAATACTTTTCAGCAAATTAAACTTAAGCTACTTAACTACTACTACTACTTAACTTAAACTTATCTTAAGTTGCAGCCTTCAAGAACAGCACTTTTTGCAATGTTATGCTGTTTTAAATTATGTTTGAATCACTGGTGATGAACATTTCAACACTTCAATCTCTTTTATTAATCATGAAGATGAGAAAATATCAATATGATTGATTAGGCTGTGTAATTCACATGTACATGTATTGACAGTGTGATTAGACTAGTTTCTTACCATCTAACTCCTCTGGCATGAGCTCTCTCTCCTATGGAGCAGAGAGAAGAAAGACAGTGGAAATAATTATAAGACAGCGCTGGAGGAAGAGATGTAAAATCAGGGCGGCTTCAAAACTGAAAATTCTCTTGAGAAATACCCCAGTGATAATCTGTTTTCGACTACCAAATTAGAATAACATGCATATCATGTCAACACTGCTGCATGCTGACAGTAAACTCTAATGGGATTTCACCCAGTGACATGTCTTTCTAATTTGTAAAATGACACAATGCCACACATTCCTACATGTCTCACAAACACACACACACACTACATCTGCAGCATCCTGAGGGAAACGCAGCATAAGCTCAGTTTGTGTGCGCACAAATACAATTAATACACCCACACACAACCATGTGACAGTGAGTTTCACAAACTGTTGCAGAGAAGCACAGACACATGTAAACCAAGACACAAATCCACACGTATAGCTTATATGTGCCTGCCTGGATACAAGACATGTATTTTGCATATAGTCTTGTGTGTGAAATATTCAGTGTTCTCTGCCTAGTTTTGACATTCGCTCACAGTGCTCTCACCAGCGCTTACTCTCCTCTTCTCATTTTTTTGGGGAAGTTGAGGCAAAGCTAGAAGCTAGGAACACAATCTCTACATAGTCATTAAACATAGCGGATGGAAGTAAAATTCAGGTGTGTCAAGGGGCTTAAAATATTGACATGTTAATATAGTCCACAGGTTGCATACAGATGATTTTGATAAAACATATAATAATTTTAGCTGCAGTACTGTACAAATGCATATTCTCTGGCAAGAAGAATGTGCTTAGAGGTTTGGGAGCTTCACATAAATCCATCATTCAGTATGTTGGCCATGAGTGTGCTGGCACAAATCACCATAACTCGAAACAATGTGCTGGAATGCTGTATCTGTAAACATGTGCTGACTGAAATTTGCATATGTAAAGCTTGCACGTTGAAAGATCACATTAAAATGAAATTAACTTTTCTTTTTTCTTGTTCAAATTGTGATTGTTCCTATAGCATCTTGACTCTTGGGCTTGCCAACAATGTGAAGAAACATCTTCACAGCCAGAAGAGAAGCAAGAAACATGCAAACTCAACAGTCATTTTAGTATATTGCAACTAAGACTGACATATGGAGATATCATTCAGCACAAAGACACCACAAGCCTGAGGAGATCTATAAGTTCAAAGAAACAAGGGAGTGGCACACAAGCTTGTAAAAGCTCTGATTGCTGTGAGCACAAATGTGATAAAACTTGCCGTGGGCTTATTTTTCCTTCAATTTCACTCACTAAGGAAAATACTGAGGCTCAATAAAATTTGAACACTGAGGCACAGGCATTTTCCTTGGGTATTTCTATTTTGTCAGACTTTACTTCTACTCTACTGTATCTCAGAGGCAAATGTTGCACTTCATCATATTTGTATGATTGCGATAGCTGTCTCTGAGGTTTTAGATGAAAAAACTTGGAGTAAAGCACCAACAATATTTTGCATTTTAACAGTATGGCATATGAAGGAGACCAACTTGGCTGTTATAACAGTGTGTGTACACCAGCTTCAGCTGTTTTTCCTTTGATACTCAAATCTATTTAATGCTCATCTTACTTCTTTTATTTTGTGTGAGATCCCTGCTTTTAATCAAGTTTCTGTTTCCATTACTTTATTGCTACTATTATTAAGGAAAATAATATTTCAACCTTCAGTTGTTCCTTTTACTGCTGAAAAAGTGAGAGATAAAAAGGCTAATCAGAGCAGCAGTGAAACTAAAATGCAAAGAGAAGCGCCATATTTTCGTCCTAATACATGTTGGCACTCAGGGTGGCTAATACATAAATCATACAAGGTCATCCTGTTCAAGTGCACAATAGCTTCAGGAAAAGTAAAGGCCCCCACAGTTTATTTGGAAACTGGTCTGCATGGCAGGTGTTCAAATAATTATTCACATACTGTATAATATTGCCAGTAGAGTCAAAACACAAATGCAATGTCAAGATGCAATTGCATCAAGAGTTGTCTCACTACTGTGTGTGCACTCTGCCTCAAACAATCATGATTTATATAAGCCTTTTAAGTTTAAATATGTTTCTGATCTTTCTGCAGGATAAAAAAAAGACTCTAAACTGTTGTCTAGAAGGCAGCACTGCTATTTACCCTGCACAGGATCCTCCAGCCTACAAGGGCATATTTAGATAGCAAGGTCAACACATTAATTGGATTTTTTTTTCACCCCGAAAGGATTAGACAGCATGCCATGCAGACTCTCAATTCATCCGTCAGACCGAGCCCATTAACAGTTAATTTCATTCTGTCTGTCTTCACATGGCCCATTGAGCAGCCTACTGCTTTGTAAGCATGGTGCATGAGCACATATGAGACGCATGTGGATACTTCACTCAAACACATACGGTCTTCAGACTGAGCCACACTTAACAATAACCATAGAGTACAACATGTTCATATTAAATACACATTGATGATTAATGTTTTGCTACACATCATCTTTTTTCCCCTGTGGCTCTATATGACATGTAAATACTGTACGTCAATTGTTTTTCTTTAGCAATTTTGTCTCCTCCAGCTCCTTCTTCAGTGAGATCTAATGAGACCTGACAGTGAACCTTGCTTAGGGGGTTATTAATACTTGTGTTTAGGCAGGGATTAGGCATGGCTGCAGGATGGATGGTCTTCCTGCCTCAGTGTAAGGGCAGCAACCAAAACAGTGTGTCCTCTATCCAGTGGAAATGATGCTGACCTCTCTACCTGGCTACTAGTAAATTCCAACCAGGAACCGTCACAGTACAGTAAGGGAGATCAGTCATAGCATGTGAGGATAGGGAAGAGGAGTCCACCATAGCCCAAGGTCACTGAAATGGTTCTATATTTTCCATAAATTACTTTAAAACAATGAAATGGTCCCATTACTTATGTAACATCATTAAAAGGCACAGAGCTCCCCTTGGTGTAGATTTCTGTTATCTTTCACAGTAAATCACTCTTTTATGATGAAGGCATTTATGGAAAAGCCCTTGGCTCTGCTTTGTAATAAGGTCTCAGCAATGTTTCACAAGGTTTCATGGTTAAAAGGATTTTCAATGCGTTTTCTTCAATAATAATAATATTAGTAAAACAGTTACCTTCATGACAAAATTGTTTCCCCTCCACAATTCAAGTCAACTCCAGTAAAAAAAGTGTTTTAAGTCAGACTCATGAATATCTTGGATTTGACTCACGTCAATTTTCTCTAAGCAGACACTCAAACATGCAGCCAAAGTTTCCCTCTCTGTCACCCACTATACCTCACACTTTTAACATAAACATTTACTGCTGTGGTACTTGATAGAATGTTTTTAAGAGAAATGAGGAAGGTGCCATTGAGCTGGATCATGTGTTGGATCATATCCAGCAGCCCTACAGGAATTTGGGCAAGAACAAAGCCAACGCCTAACTTCAGCCAAGCAGGGCATTATGGAAGCCAGCCCAGTGTCCAGGCAGTAAACCTGAAGTGAAATTATTGGAGAGACTTTTTTGAAAGGATTTAGAGGATGAACTAACAGGCCACAGGAATGTGTTTGAATGAAGTTGAGTAATAATATTGACTTTTCATGGGCATTTTACCTTTTTTTATATCAGCAATTACTGGTTTGCAAACAGGGCATTTATGTTTTATACTCACAGTTCACCGAATAATGTTACAGTCTACTTTGATTCTGTGTAACTTTTAAGTTAATGTAACATTTTTTTCTTTCAGTTGTGACTCTAGAGCGCCCACTTGCAAGTTTTCATATTCTCTCGAATATAATCGTGGCATACGGAGAACCAAATATGCTAAATTTAGAAAATAATATAGTCACAGTGGTGGTGGAGAAGTGTCTATCTTGTCACTGGAAAGTTGGTAACATCCTAAAACTGGCAGCAGAACTGACACTGCTCCAGTAGTAGCAGTAAGCTGTAAGGTCAGACTGTGGTTGTACTGGACAGTTTCCAGCTTGAATGTGTGTGACTGTGATCAGGGATTTTCTGTAAAAGAGAGATTACCATCTAACAATAAAACTGTGAAATATTTCAATATTTTTTTAAATGAAATATTATCTTGTTTATTTTCACAATAACATACTCTTTTGTAGATCATTACTATTGGAAATTGCTTATGGTTGAATAAACTGTCAGTGACATACAGGACTCTGCCCTATTTGTCTTGACTTAGTGAGAAAAACTAATTATATAAAAGCACCTTCTTAGAATAAAATATTCACTGGGGGATTTTTAAAACATCCTTCCAAAATAAAATCAAAATCAAAACAGCTGAAATGAAAATGCTGAATTATTTCACGATTTTACAGATATATTTTACATTTTGCCAGCACTATTTTTTTATTATTATTCATTTCATAATGGACTTTTAATTGAATCTTGAATGCCGTTGTCTCTGTAAGTGCCATTAGGGATTTTATTTTCCTGAAAAGACTGCCAGAAAAAACAATGCTTTAGTTAGTCATGAAAGGCACTTTATGTGTTTATAATGATTTGATAAATAATAGACTGCCAGACCTGCAGTATTTCAACTTCAAGTCTTTGAAAAAATGTGACAATAGTTAGTTTATCATGCCATAATAAGCAGAAAAACATGTACACAATATAAAATAAATATATAAAACATACAAAACATATATGACAAAATTAAAACTACATTGCAACTACAAAAAGACTTTTACTGCTGCATTGGTGCTTAAAAAATTGCTCCTTGCTTTTGTAATCCATAATAATATGACCTATTTAGTAATGTAACACTTGTAAATAAAGTGTCACACTACCTTGATGCAATAATTAACAATCAATTAACAGAACAGTATTTATTTGTTCACACCACTGTTGAAAAACAAATCAGTTCTATGATGTGGTACCAGTAGTAGTTTTAAGGTTCTGGAACAATTGTCATTGTTAAAACAGATTATTGTTAGGAAACAGGAAATGAGCAGTGTTTACCACTCTCAGAGTCCAGAGTCGTTCAGTCAGTCAAAGTTGCTCGGACATAATGTTCTTTTGAAGGATTTACTAAAACAGCTCATTCTGTTGCTTCTTTGGAGGACAGACTCTCAGGAACAGCTACAAGTGTCAAGAAACCATGATTTGATGCTGAGAGCAATGGAAGTTGACATGTACTAATTTGAGCTCAGTTTATATCTTTGACATCCTCGGCATAATTGATCAGCGGCTATTTATTAGATATTCTTTCCTGACACATCTGCCTTTTTTCTGTTTTGTTTTACACGTCCTTTTCGGAGTAATTGTACTGGTAAGTGTATCAAGACTGTGCCAACATACATTTAAGTTAGAGTAACCGTGCTTTTGAACTGACCTGACCAAAGAGTTTATTGAGGTAGGAGACGTAGGCAGCGGCCACCACTGAGCTGTTGCTGAGGCTTCTTTTACTGTGTCGACCAGGCTGCTTCTCACCAGAGCCCTTCTCCTGGGCCAATGGGGACTTTGTGCTGTGAAGTGAAGTGTGCATTTGCATGTGTTGAGAGCTGTCATCCTCATAGCCAGGCCTATAATTTTCACTCCTAACGTACTTTAAAAAACACACCTAAGTGCCTTTCGGGTGGTATTCTTAGAAAGGTGTTATTCCATCTAGCCCCCCTTGAAATAATTGCTCAGCTTGAGTGAAATGAATGAAAAATGTCAGTCGTCCAATCAGCTGATGTCAGTGGTTACATCAGTCAGCAGAAAAAGAAAAGAAACAAGTGTTTCTAACAGGGACTGAAGTTTGCAGTTCTGAAGGTTTGTTTTGCAGCTAATGTACCAATTGATGGCACTAATATGGTGCATGTATCTACACACCCACACTTCCCTTGTCTCAATCAATGTTGATTAGAAATAGAATGATAATAACCAGAATTTCTTGGAGAGGCTGAGCTGAAGGGCCTTGTTTTTGAATCTCCCAGCAGCGGGCGATCTGCCAGCTGGTGCTCCCTTTCCCCCTCGTGGAGACATACTAGGAGAGAAAGAAGACTTAATCAATTTAAAGTGCACTATACGTCTTATTTTTATAGCCAACGATAAACATAATCAGCACTGAACTCTGCAGAGTGTCACACACTATAGGAAAATAAATGAAACTCACTGATTATGTTTCAGCCTAAACAGGTCAAACTGTATCTTCACCAGTTCTTGATGAACTTTTAGTTACAACTTTATGAGTGTACACATTCACTGCTATTTGTCTCTATCATTTTTAGTGCTCTCACAAACCTGGCAGCAGAGGGTGGTCTACTCTCTGGTCCTCCCTTTGCACTTTTCACAGACATATTTGCTGGAATAAACAGATACATGTGGAGAGAAATGTGAGAGCAAGGAAACGAGGAGGCATCCCCAAATGGAACAGAAAAGGCAAACAAAGAGTCTTCCTAAACGGTAAATTGATTTTGGACATAAAAAATGATGTTCTGGATTGGTTACAGCAGAACAAGCACACAACACAACACACTACATTAGCATTTATAATGATAAAGATAAGTGATAAGTTCTAATAACAAACATGTTAGTAGGCAGTGTCATGTTAGACACAAAGCAGATACTGAACACTTCTAGCTTTCAGCTGGAATCATGTTTTAGGCAATATGGTGAATTTGTGTCCAATATTCACTCTTGGTGCAACACAAAAATGCATCCATTGTTTATACAAAAATATTGATTAGAGCAGCATAAACTATGCTTTGTTTTTCTATTTTGTTTGTTTTTTTGTTCTGCAGCTTGTAAAACAAGAGACGTGGATCCATGATACTGTTTAAATTATGACTTCAGGGTGGAGGAATCATTCCTGTGCAATTGAGACACACACCCAATCAATATAATCAAAATGATACACAAAGAATGTGAGTGGGTGTAAAGCTCAAGACATCTGAGATGAATGGAATTTAAGGTGCAGAGAGGAAGGGTGTGAAAAATGAAAAGACGGGGGTGTGAGATAGAGAAAGATGGAGAAAAGTGGCGCAACTGACAATCATGTGTATGATTTGCAGAGGAGAGAGAGGAGGGAGAGAGACTTCGTCTGTTTGAGAAGCATACTAATAATCATCAGTCATGAACTGTTGTGATTCTGGCTATCAGCTCCTGATGATGAACTTGGCACAGATGTGCAATAAACACAACACCTCACTCCAGCATCTCATAAGCCATGAAGGTGTCGTAAAGGCAGACACTGAAGATCTGCTCCAGCGGTCACTATTTAGCGCCACACAGGCCACGATGGCCTGTAATGGGAACAGACGTGAAAACCAGACAGTCCTCTAAATTACACTTGACTGTTTAATGCGGCTCTGCCAAACAGGCTGCATTTCCAACTCCCAATGGGTAGAACAAAACGTGCCATGACTGAGTAGTGATTACCTGTCTGTCACACAATCTCTGTGCATGTAATACATGGTAATTACAACATGTTAAGCCGAAGGAATTTTCCTGTCCACACATTACAGTTATGGAATTTAAAAAGTGGACAGTATTTAAAGAATCTGTCTATGCTACATGGGTACTTTATAGTACAGCAAAAGTTTATTTATGGAAATCTATACAGTACATACAGGCTTTGATAGTTCATAATGTTTACCATATGTTGTATTTCAAAGTATACACACACACACACACATCTTTCCCACTTTCTCAATCATTCACATTGCACATATGGGTGAAGCAACATACTGTAGCTAGACTTTCCATAGTGGCGGTCTCAAACTGTTTGCCTTGAATAATTGCTCTCATCGTCAGTGAGCACAGCTCCCATCAGGGTAAACAAACACAAGCACACTCACAGGCACAGACTGAACACATGCGTGTTTCACTGCACACATCACTGAGCAACACTTTGTGTCTGCAACTCTCCTCCCTAAGTGGCCAATTGCTGTCAATCAGCAAGCCGACACAGGTAATTTTAGATCCTAATCACGCTAATTGAAGTAATGAAATGGAGGGCCAGGTGGACTGGGCTAAAATAAACACAACTAACACTGCTGATGATGCGGAGCGGGCTGCACTGGAGGGCTGTGATGCAAGAGAGGAACGGGCCTGACTGGAGCATCAGGGGTTAAACATTAAATAGGAATTCTAAATATAATTCACAAGAGCCATTAGATTGAAGGGCGCTTAAATTCTGTCATACAAACAGGACAGACGCACACACACACGAAAATACAAAGCACTCAGGGAGATAATTTATCCACCAAGGCTGCATCTGTTATTTTTAAAAATAAATAACAACATCATGGTGATTGGGTAATAGTGGTCATGATTTCTGAAGAATACTTCCAGTCCTGTCAGTGCACATAAGGACGCAGTACAAGGATTCATTGTGAACACATATATGTATGAATTCTGTATGCACCCACTGTGTAACCTAAAAACTAGGGTAGCCTGTTTCATGTTTGTTTGGTTTCATGTTTATTTATTTGGTATAAGAAGAAGAATTGTGTTTTAATTGCTAAATATTTCCAACACATTTAGTCTGATCTAATGTACAGCTATGTTAACAAATGAGGCATGGACATTGTGCAGCAACATTTTTGTTTAACAGACAATAAATGACAATAAATTTGTCTGGTCAGTCATTGAATTGTGACAGATGATGAAATCTGCGGTTGCGAGTGACAGATAAGATACCAATACAGTTAACAAGTCAACAAACAGATGCAAACAAAAATTAATCTGTCTCAAAAACATAAAAAAACAGTTACTAAAAAGAAGACACAGCTCCACTCAGACTGGCTGTGAGTTCAGGTGAGGCCTCACCTGTCTTTGTGCTTTCCCCTCTGTTTTCTCTTTGTTTTCATAATATCTTTCTATTCGCCTGCTGTCCAATCAGAAGACAATCAATCCCAGAGAATCAAACCAGCCTGTGTCTGATCCATAAACAACAGATAGTAATGCAATCTGGTCTGGCACTCCATCTTATCTTCACCTATCTTAACACCTCTCCACCACTTCCTGCGTGTCCACCCCCCACCACCGCAGCACCGACTTTGTGTCACGGCTCTGAAATGAGACTGTCGCCTTCAGTATTGGTCCAGATACAGGAACAGAGAGAGAGAATTAAATATTTTTCGCATTCACTGGTGTCTTTTCCTGTCTCCTTATTTGTGAATATCTCCGTATTGCTTTGTGACTGAGATTAACCAAATTATCACAAAGTGGAGCTGATTTAAGTCAGTTCAGATAGTGAAAATGTATAGTGAAACTAACAGAAATAGGAGGGTCAGTACTGACATCTTCATTGTTAACTGCAAAAACGTTTAAGAAACATTTTAAATTATGCCAACAAATCAAGCTCAAACTGCTGTTGTACTTCAACAAAGTGATAGTGTTTAGTGACAAATTAAGAAAGTTCTGTTCCACAGTGTTTACTTCACCCTGTCATAATTATTTAGGTTAAATAAACATTTATTATAAACTCACTAAATTAGATAACTTGGATAAAATAACATAATACATTTCAGAGCTCAAAACCATGAGTTCAGTTAAATGCCCAATGCATTGTTTGTTACCTTATCAAATTGAGTTATTTAAAAAGTATTGTTTGTTTTTTTTGTACATTTTTCCTAGCATGCATTTTATCAGAGGTGTATAAAGTACACAAACTCAATACTCAAGTAAAAGTACTCACCCAGAAAAATACTCCACTACAAGTACCCTTTAATTTTTCTACTTACATTTTCCTGATCTACATTAAAAGTACTGAAGTACAACCTCTAAATGTTACATAAAGTACAAAGGTTAAAGTATTCCACTAAGAAAGGGCTGACAGAAAATGCAGGCACAGTGTGTGACATCCTTCACTTCGTCCCAGCTAGACTACAAAATCAACATCCAAACGCTTTCATAATCATTATAGGAGACTTTAACCACACGTCATCTTTTTCAGCTTCTTTTCAGTACATCATCTGCCCCACGAGGGAAAATAAAACTGATTTACTGAATGCAAACATTAGGGATGCACACACCTACCCTGTTCTCCCACTCCCACCCCCACCCCCCCAGCCGCCTCCGGCAGATCAGACCACAGCCTGGTGTTTCTCATCGCTGTCTACACTCCCATTGTTCAGCAGCAGACAGTGACCACAAGAACCGTTAGGAAGTGGTCTCAGGAAGCTACTGAGACTCTGCAGGGGCCCTTTTGAAGTTTTCAATGAACAAAGTGGATACGATATCGACTCCATAGCAGACACCATCACACAGTACATAAACTTTTGTGTGGATAACATTATCTCAGCCAGGACAGGACAGGACAGGAGCATTTGATACTCTGAACCACGAAATAAGTAAATAAATAAACAACTTAAGCTGGTTTATATAATACATTATTACATCTTTGCTCTTCTGTACTGTATTTAAATGATCTAACCTTTAAAGAGTGGGTGGAAATGTATACAGCAAAAAGTCCTCATCAGGCTGCTGAGCTGTTAACTAGTCAGCTGCTCAGTGCCTTCAGTGTCTCCCAGTGGCTGCAGGATAATTTCTTAACACCAAATTATTATTCTATAATTGTAGAATATTTCATTTTGAGTTTGAGTAAATTACCATTCATACAGCATAAATAGTGTGTATCTCTCTGTCCAGTTCTGTACACACAACTACGTGTTCACTGAAAGGGATGACTGTTTGCGAAGTGCTGTATTTTCATGGAAAGTTGACTGGGAGGGGAAAATGTGGTAAGAAAAGGTGCACAAGCAACAGGGATGACTGCAGCCTTAAGACGATTGTCAAGCAAAGCGATTCAAGAATTTGGGAGAGGGTCACAGGGAGTGGAGTGAGGCTGGAGTTTTGCATTTCATTTGGAAATCAAGATCCCAGAGTCCAACAATACAGAAAAATACTTGTAAATATCTTTTTACTGATCCTAAGAAAATATTCTGACATACTGGATTTTTCATTTTCATGAGCTGTGAGCTGTAATATTTAATTTAAAGAAATAAATAGATCAAAGTCATAATTTACTGTATTTGTAATGAATCTAGAATATATGAGAGTTTCACTTTTTTATTTCAGTGAAGAAAATATAGTTTTTCATGGTATTCAACTTTGTTGAGATGCACCTGTGCATATATTATGTCTGTTTTGGTTTCTGTATGGTCTCAGTTAAATATCAAAATAACAAAAAAAATACTATATATAAAACTGTAACAAGCAACAGGGGCACACATATTTAATCAAAACAAATGTGGACTGGCCATCTGTTGGTTTGTACAGCAAAATATTGCCTACTCAAGATCCAGATAATAAAACTTTATAAAGCAGGAACGGAGGCTCTTTAGTGTGAGTGAACTGCTTCAAATATGCTCTACAAGACATGGTCACTACCAATAACTCATATTGTTCTGAATAATTAAATATTACAAAGAAAACAAGCTGACTTCACTACAAATCATTAGTACAATAAAATACACACACTTGCCTTCTCCAGCCGGCAAAAGAATATAGAAAATCTTACTTGTTTTACCTGATTGTTCTCCTTATTTGTCCTGGATGACAGGTACAAGTGAGATGTATTTATATGAAGCTCTACCTAACCCAAGGATTATATAATGAAAGGATTAGAGATGTAACTGGCTACCTCTGTCCTCAACAACAAAACAGGCAATGACACTGTCTTACTTCAACGGAGGCAGCTGACTCAATTTATATTTTATTTAAATCTACTGTGGTTTGATTGACTTTACAGTAGAACATTTGCATTGCTGTCCTAACCTGTTGATCCATCACAGATGAGTACTGACACATGCGCTGTCAGGTTTCTACAATGTAACCAAGTAGGTTTTATAAATTACTTTAACTTGTATGTAAACACATGTGAGATTTATGCCTACTGTGACTTTGTATGCCACCAAAATGCATATGGAATCAAACAATGAAGATGTGCTTTAAGTGTAGACCATCATATTGTATGAACCATGTAGGAATTATACAACCATTTCTCACCACATCTCCCAAATTGTAGATCCGGTCAGCTATTTGATGAGCATGTGTGTTATGCTCTCATTAGATCACTTACAAATAAGCAGATAAAAGTCTAGATTTGGCATTTGCATTTGGATTCTTGTTAACCATCAGTATGAAGTCCAATGAGCTGTTACTGCCAGGGAAATGTGCCGTCATTAGACTGACAAATCAAAACACACCCCTCAGAGAGATAACCAAAACATTAGATGAGGAATGATCAAATGAGGGAATTGGGAGGTAACCAAGACCTAGACTCTTTCTTTTGTTGGAGGAATTTCACATCCAGAGCCAGGTAACAAACAAGACAGACGCTAAAGCAGCAGAAAGTTCACAGAGTAAACAATGTGTCTGTGTTGAATTTGTACTTGACTTGGTACAGGCCAAGAATCATATAAAAAGGTGTTTCTATTTACACACTCAAAACTAGTTTGATACTAGTTCAGTTTTTAACTATGGAAATTATTAAAACAGGCAATAAACAAGAAGACTAGTTTAGAGTTAAACTGCAAAATCAACTGCCATGTACACTTTATTATTGTTATTATATCACTTTTAATCAGACTCTGTGACTGTTTTTAAATACTGCATTATAATGTGAAGTACATCCTGTCTTCAAAACCAATGCAACACCTCTGTGATATGAATGCGATGTAGTGAAGCTTCACTTTTTTTTCTTTTCAAGTTGCAGCCATTAAACTGCAGCGTTTCCTTTCTCCTTCCATCACAGAGTGTTTCCTAACTGAGAGTTCACTGATTGACTCCTGCTTGTTACTTTAGTCAGGCAAAGGATTTAGAGGGATTTCAGGTCCCCAGGGCCACTTCTTTTTGAAAGCTACACTGTTGACTGCCAACATGTCCCAGACATGCTCACTATTCTTGCTGAAAGGACACTCTAAGCGTAGCTTGTGAACAGCGTCAGAATGGTCTATGGCATCAACTGTACATCATCTACACTTGCCCCAGTGTGTGGATACCTGACCAAAGTCACTTTGAACACGACGGAGGTAAAGCGTTCCTACAAACACTCCATTCTTCCTCTCCTTGACATTTTTCTTTACTCTGCTGTGGCCAGTAGCTGAACTTTGTTTCACTTCACTGGACAAACGTCTTGCATGACCCGTACCTCTTGTAAATGTCACACCTCGCTTTAAAATGCACAACAATGCAAAACTGGTTTTCTGCCTTGTCATTTCAGTGAAAAATATGCTGTACTTTTACAGAAGGATGGCTGGTGGATCTACTTAAGCACTTTTATTTTAATCAGGTAGACGATAGCCCAATGCGAGTTTTTGTTTTCATGAGGAGACAAAAGCTGAAGATATGGTGTAATAAAATTTTTATGCTTTCTCCCTCTGTTTTTATTTCTTTCACTCTGTGTTCTTTGCCCAGCGAGGCGGTGCTGCAGTGGGAAACTGTTGAGGAACCTATTCCCCTAAGCGTCCAGATCCTCTCCATGCTCAAATATGCTTAGTGCATCCAACCAAAACCCTTATTTAGTGCTTTGCTTTTTTTTTTTTTGAAGAAGTGGAAACTTATTTTACCCCTTGCCTTCACAGAAAAAGACAAGAGAGTGCAATAATGTTGCCACATTTCATGCACCAGTCAGCTCCCAATAGACTGTAGACCTTTGAATTGTTGACTTGAGTGGAAATCAAACTTTTATAGTTGGCTTGAATTGGAAGGGGCAGTGGTGCAGTTTCAAGCAGCATGAAGCTGCAAAAACCATGGAAATGCTGCTTATAAGATAAAAGACTGTCCAAAAGTGCTAGAAGGAGTCAATCGTGTCTGTTAAAAGACTTTTGTACTAACCCTGTCTCCTAAGAATTAAGCTCCTATGCAACTAAACTGCAACTGCAATTAGGTTTTAGTGGCGAACGTAATGATCATGTTGTGGTGAAACATATTTTTTGAATGAATGAAGCGTTACTTTTATCAACAGAAAATGAGCCCGCACGGATGTGACTGTGGTGGATGGCGGCTGTACACTGTGCTATACCGACAAGCCATAGACCTGAGTTTGAGACCAAAGTCCCACATGAGGTTCGGTTTATGCAAGAAAAGTATTGAGATTAGGGTTAGAGAAATATTGTGTTTTGATTTAATGCAGACGTTGTGTGTAGACTTTGTGTGAGTGAAGTCTAGGAACTGCAACATCGGATATTTTGGCCGAAGAGAAAACAGGAGGTTGTCGATCAGATATTTTGGAGGACAAAAAACACTGCCTGTTTACATTTCATTGATATGTTAGGTATCAATGTATTTGCGACTTACATGGTAGTTCACTTTTTATTGGGTAGGTAGGTAAATGAGATTGAAAAGCACTTTAGATAAAGGTGCTACACAGTATAAATGCTCACATTTACCAACTGCATTGCAACTGAACATGTTTTTGCTTTTTTGCATATGTCAAAAAAAACTGTGTCCTCATAGTACAGTATGTAGAACTAATTTGCAACAGGAAATGTTTTGAAAGAAAAGCAATTATCACTAGATTTATTAGACTGTCTATGGTTATGGTAAGGAACTCTATCAGTGTAAATAAAGTTATGATGTGTAAATACAGTAAATAGCCCACAGTTACTGACATTAAACCAAAACCACAATGGTTCTCACAGATGGAAGTCAGGTAGCAAACCCTGATCTGTGGTGTCAAAATCTTCCAACTTGTGCTTCCACCATCCACCACCACAAACTTCATGCAAACATAATCATTATGTAATCACAATATAATTTGAAAATTAATTCGGTGCTCATTGGTACAGACTAATTCAGCAATACCGTACTAAGAAACTAATGTATCTAAATGTAATTTCCATGACACTAGCTTGTTTTTATCTTCATGAAAAAGTTGGTGAAAAAAATGAGATGGAATTTATTTGAATTTGTGTTAAATAATAAAATAAAAAGTATACACATGTGCATGCTGTTTGTTTATCAGTGAGGGCGAGATATATATAAGGAGGCTATTGGAGTGGTCGCATGGTTAATGATGTGTTCACTTATTGGTGACTGATAATGTCATATCAGGAACTAATTGGTTGCAGTGTTGCCTCATTAAGCACAGCATGACGCCCAGCTTCGGGGCACTGGCTGCACACCTCGCTACAATCAGTGCTATCTCAACACGTCCCCGTTTTACTTAATCAGCTGCTTTGCTGTTCATTCACCTGTCATGTACTCCATTTACTCTCCTTTCATTGTTTGATAGAGGGGACCATTTTCTTTCAAATTATGAAAAGACTTGGAGAGCTGAAGGTATTTTTATGGATTTCATTTCTGGCTCTGGTAATTGTTCTGACATCCTCATGCAATCACCTTTTTATTCATCAGACCTGTCAAATCCTTCCTGTTTCTCTGGCATTTTAATTCATGTCTCTTCCTGCTCAGTTTCATGCCGTTTTCTACATTACATCCGCATCTATTTCCTACTCTTTAACATTTGAGTTTCACTTTCATTCCATCTCCACCTTTCTGTCTTATTCTCTGCAGTCACCTTCACACTTCTGGTCCTGAGCAGTTGGCTCATCTCTCCCACTTTCCATTCTATGTGTTCACCTCTTCATTTCCCACATGTCCACTGCCCTGCCTGTGGGCCACACTTCCCTCCATCTCCATTCCACTTCAGCCTCTCCCCCTCTTTTATTTATGGGAATATGCTGATGGGGCAAACCCAGGTAAAAATAGGTTTTTTTTTTCTACTTACAGTGTGAAACAGAAATCGAATTAGAAAAAGAAGTGAGTAGGTGGAACAGTGAAAAAGCAAACACAATTAATCAGTAAGCTGTCATTTGTCCTAAAAAGCTAAGCCATTCATCAAAAGGAACAGAGGAAAATAAGGAAAGGGTGACCAAGGGAAGGAGAAATGGGAGAGAGAAATATGTTGCGTATCTACAGTGTGCAGGATCTACATTAATTGGGTCAGTGGCAAATAATGTGAGTATGTTGGTGCTGAGCTTTGATTCGTAGTTGGAACAGCAGGCTGGTTGAAGATCAGTGTCAGCAGGAGAGTAATTCAGTTTCATGAGGGATAAAAAAAGAAATAAGGTAACCTCAAACCCCTGGAGCAACCTGACTGTATGCTTAAAATCCAGTTGCATCTTTCTGACTCTGAAACCATGCGCTAAGTTGCAAAATGTGGAGTCATAACCAAAACATCACCTATACCAAAAGGACCTGTTGTGCATTTTCTGCATTAGTGCACATTGACTGAGAAAAGAACAAGGTAAGAGGTAAAAAATAAAACAAACAAAAAACAATAAAATAAAGCATTTAACCTCAGGAAATGTCATTCTGTCAATCTGTCATTTTATTTGACAGGGGTCATTCTTTCCTTTGCATTGCAGACTGGGCCTGTCACAAGATATTAGAAAAATGAAAACCTCAGTGACATTGTGTATGAATATAGATAAAAAAAACCCACATCTGTTCTTTTTCTGTGTGCCTCTGTGCACAAGGACAAATCAGAGGTAGGGTTAATGGGATCTGTCTGTGTCAGTACAGTCCACTGAGAGAGAACAAGGGAGGAAGAAAGACTGATAAAATGAGGGAAAGGTGAAAGTGGAAGATGATAGTAGCGATGGGGGGCAGAGGACAGAAAGGAAAAGGACAGAAGGAGCCGTTTCTTGTGTGAGACCAGGAGCCATGTGGGACCAAAGTTGGGGATGTGACACATGGTGAAAAGAATAATGCACCTTGACAGAACAGCACTCTCTGCCAACACGACCAATGATTCCCCCCAAAGCAGAGTGATGTGGAGCGCTAACAGCACCTGTGACACCAACTGCCACCCCAAGGGAACATCAACAACTATAGCCACCTGTTAAAAAATGCACCCTCCAACATCACATAACAAGTTCTTGAACTGAATTCAAATGTCCGTCAAACATTTGATCAGATACTCAAGGAAAATCATGATCAAACACATTCTGCCCTCATCAAGAGACATCCTGTGGCTGCTGCTCATTAAGATGCCTGTACAGGATTTCACTTAAAAGGAGGCTATGTAACTTTTGAACAAAGATGTTTTCCTCTTACAAATGAAAAGTTGAACTCCTAAGCAATAAAATGCCTCACTGCACTCTGGACTTTTGTTGCTAGTCTTATCTGGTCTGATGTGACCACTAGCTGGTCTCTAATGTTCGTTAATGTTAAACCTCAGCCAGACACTGCTGTGGGTTCAGTGACTTTGTTGCACTTTTCTTCTTGTGCAACTTTTGCACTATACCTGTGACCTGTCACAGAAAAACATACCATATACTTGCCATACCAACCAGGTGGGTGTGTGCTGCTTTCCTGCTTTTGGTCTGTTTTGCTGGTTTTTAATGAAGCAAGAATTTCAGAGATATACTTCAAAAATGTTTTTACGTCGTGTAAAAACAGACAGATGTCAGGTAATATTATTTTGAACTCTGTTAGCTTGTACAAATTCAATTCTTCACAGACACTGTTTTCTTTTGTTTATTGTATTTGAACATAATCTTTTTCTGATTCCAAAGTTGTCATCAGTCTCATTTTTCCCCAAAACAAAACAAACAGAGCGTCGCGTACCATGTTTTTCTGTTTACTATATAAACAGTAGCTGTGAAAGTCCGACTCAGAGCTGGAGACCAGCATAGGAGAAAAATGTTGACGCAACCCTCATGGCAGAGATCAAAGATTTCTATAAGCCCTAAACTAATGATGAGTTCTTTAAAGCAGCTGGCTCAAAAGAACAAAAAGAAAATAACAATTGATACTTTATTAATTCCCTTTGGGGAAATTCTTGTGGACAGGCTGCTGCATTTTAGGTGCCAAGGGTTCAGGGCTTATTGTCTTGTTCAGGGACACTTCGACATCAGGGTCACCGGGAGTTGAACCATCAACCCTGGGGTTCATAGACGACTGCCCAACCAACTGAGTCACTTCTGCCTGGACACCTAAAAGCTGCATAATGCTGAACTGAAATTCTTTTCACATCTTTCTGGTGGGAAATATAAACTACAGATTAATAATACTGCAGCCACTGTGCATATTTTTCCATTTTTCAAAAGAGGATGGAACCATTTTGGAACATATTTGCATCTAAGCTTCAAGCCTCTGGGCAGGCACGTTTCCCATGGAAGCGACTGACTGATGTTTGAGAGCTGGCACTGCCAGAGGACACGCTGTCAACTTCTGTGGCTGCACTACTAACTGGAGCACGTCATTCTGTAGAGCCTACGAACATTGATACATGAAAGCTTTTCCCCTTTTTTCAGCAATGACATAGTGTGTTGCTTATGTACTGTTATCATTTTAAGTTGTTGGTCCCATTGCAGCATTGAACATTTGTGAAGAACCAGCTATATGTATGACTTTGTCTTTAATTAACATCTGCTGAGTCATTAGTGAAGTTAGTCACCACTTCAACTTTATCAACTCAACATTTTTTCTGCATATGCATGAATTACAAATACAGTGGTCGATCATGAGATATGCACATTCGTACCTTATTCATGTTTGTGTCTGGCTATAATGTGATTGGATAAATTAGCTGCTGTTCTCCTCCAGTTACTGAACACCGAGCATGAGACTAAAGACTGAAACACCAAGTATACTGATATCTGAAGAAAAAAAATGTTTAAGGCTTTTACAACACATACTCAGCATTGCATTTAGGGAAAAATTCAATAATTCAAGACAAGTATGAACATAGTTTCATAGGTTCATTTGATCTTTATCTGAACATTTACGTAATTTCCCATCCTGCATGGTGTCAAATATTGAAAACTTCAGCATGCGTCTGCCACAGTATGTAAATAGAGGTTTACTTAATCTCAGGACTAATGGCTGGGTGAGAGGCAGGGGAGGCTGTGCTTGTGCGCTTAATGGAAAACCTGCACTGCTTTGTGCTAGTAATGGGAGGAGATTATCTTGCCATGCAGAAGGGCTGTATGAATGCTCCTCCACAAATTGCTTGTACCCTCTCCTTCCTTTGCACCAGTCTCCTTCTCTCACTTTCTAGATGTTTATTATTTATATTATACTCATAAGCAATGCTTTACTCCTGAAGGCTGGGGAATGACTGATAGTCAGGGATGGACCCTTGATTTCAGTCATGCATTTTATCAAAGCAGTTTTTTTTAAAGAATTCAGTATGTTAAAATTATATTTTACTTTGATTTCCATATGCACTTCTTCATCATCAGACTCCACCTTTCAGGGGTGAGATTAACATCCTTTTAGATGCTGCTGACGTACTATTTACTTTTGTCATCTCACGGGCAACTGTGTTAAATATCCATCAGGCAACCTAATGTTTACCACAGAAAAAGATCAATACCACAGGACCACTGTCCAGACTTCAAGTACAATTGATTGCGTTCCTTCCTGAGATCTGTTCTGGACACAGTAAACCTGACAAATTCATGTGGTTTTGTGTTATTGTGAAAGCCTGTGCCTGTCAAATGTATTATTATTTCACTCGCCACGTTGTCAACCTGCAGTTAGGATGTCGTCACCCCTCGCATTCAGATTATGAGCACATCCTGAGCTTTTCAAAGGACAGTATCACAGTGACTTTTAAAATATTGCCAAAGGGTTTGGCAGGATGGAAGTGTAGAAATGAGTCAGAAACTGTGATAATTATTAGCGTTATATGGGGATAATCTTGTATACATGGAAGTGACTCATTATTTTTACACTATGTTCTCCCGTGTTCAGTGACTAATAGTCAGTAACAAAAATGGCAACTCTACAGTATGTTTGAAGTAATTTCCTAATAGTGTTGCTATGATAACGTTTTTCCACTAGAGAGCAGTGATGAGTTTATGTGTAAATGCAAAATAACCCAGTTAACCTACATCATTGTCACAATAAAGCATCAAATTCCAGGGATTTTTTATCAGAAATATTTCTTTACATTAAGTAAAAAAATACTGATGTCAGGCAATATGACATCGTTTTAAACTCTATATTGAAAATATTTACCTCTTCACGGACACTGTGTTTTGTCCTTGGATGTAGTCGTTTCTTGTTTCAGTAGATGTTCCTGTCTATTTCATTTTTTTAAAGAAAACAAAACAAAACAATGGGCACTATGTGTTTAAGAGCTGGAGAGCAGCAGGTGAGAAAAAGGTCAATCCAGCCTTCATGGCTGGAAATCAAAGCCTTCTATAAGCCCTAAACTGTTATTAATGTAGCAATAACATCCACAGTTACCAGCAGTGCACATATTATAGGACCCACATTAAACAACTGACACCATAATGACTCCTGGAAAAATACTGACATGCTTGTTGAATGTCTGTGTCAGTGACGTGACCCAGCCAGAAACTTCTGGCTTCAGCCACCAGCTCTGGCACTTGCTGCATGGTTGAGACTTCTGTAAGTGTCCTCCAGGTAGAGCACAGCGTGTCCCTTGGGTGTCCAGTGAGATGGAGAGTGTCTGAGAGTTCTGATGGTCGGCAGGTCAGCTGTGAGCACCCTGCAGCTGTCTGATACCTGCTGTGGCTAGATGAAAAGCTCACGTATGGACATATGTGCATTTTCAGTTTAATTGAAGGTGTTAGACGATCTGTAGAAACCAACACTGTTAAGACCATCAGAGGACTCTGTCATGCTTTTAACCACATACAGTAGCAAATCGTCAGATATCCAATGGTTTAACAGAGGTATACCTCAGGAGCTCTTTTGAATTAATTTCAAGCCACTTAAAGCATGTGGCCCATGTTTGAAGCACCTATTTTTAGATAGATAGTTTGCAATTGGTGGACTGAGCATTCATTTATCTCATTTCAACTCTTTTAGCCCCCACGTTCTTTTTGCAAATTAATGAATATACAGTGTAATGGTCTGTTAACGCAATATTGATGAGGTAGCTGATAGTAATGAGATGCCCAAAGTAAATCAAAGTGTTTACAAATGAATGAGCACATGCGTCTACACTTCTCCCTCCAGCTGATGATTAATTTAAATGACCAGGCTTCTTGTTGTTCATCTGTTAGAAAATCGCAGTTATTTTACTTTTTCAACTAATAATGTGTCACTTGAAATGTCATGTGGTGAGACTTTTTTATTCTCTGCCATGTGCAGTCATCAAAGGAGCTCTCCTGTTATACCTGACAAAGGGAATGTGATTTCAGCTTTCTTTTGTTCAGTTCATTTCTAATCATTTGATGTTGTTATCAACATTGTTCTCTGCTTTTCACACTTTTTGTTTTGGAATCTTTGAAATTCTTCCCTCCTGAATTTTTATTATGTGATTTATTTGTTTAGTTTATTAAGTTTCTCTACCCATAAATAAAGGTAAAATAAAGGTTTATAATTTGTAATAATTTAATAATAATAATAATAATAATAATAATAATTAATAATAATAATAATAACAGTATTAAAGTGATAAAACTATAATATGTTTTTCTTTTTATTCTCTTGGCACCATACATCCATTGCTTCTTTTTCTCATTCATCCATCCATTCACTGTTTGCATCAGTGATTCATTATACTCTTCACAGGTCCGCTGGTATTTACACGTTGTTGTCTTTGATTCATTTTATTACTGTGGCAGGTGTCAGCCGTTACTGTGAGAGCTGCCACAGTTGGACGCATACAGACAAAACACGAGCGCGCGCACACACACACACACAGACACACACAACCTCACACACATATGCTTGGCTGATATTGGCCGCAGTCATAGCCAACACAAAGTAATCTGGCAGTGTGATTGTATGGCTAGCATTGTGTTTTGTTCAGTTCAGTCAACAAGTTTAATTTCCTTATTCTGTCCTTTAGCGGGTTGATTTTTTTTCATCCCAGGGAAATATTTTCTTTTGTGTGTGTTCAGTGTTTTCACACCACTTTTCCTCTGTATCTACTGTATATATGTCTGCCTCTCTGTGTGTTTGTTGTTGTTGGTGTCACTTTGTGTTTATCGGTTTGCTTGTATTTGTCTCCTCATCTGTCACTCTGTCTTGTTCTGCTTCTGTCGCTCTCTCGCAGACACCTTAACCACCACCAAAACACACACACACGCACACACATGCTCACACCCCCTTTTCCCGGGTTTCCTTAAATCTCCCTACTGCTGAGAGAGTGAGTGACAGCACTATATGCACAGTCTGCAAACGACTGACGGGGGTTTTTAACCAGATACGTCACAACTCAAGGAGGGAGGGACAGAGTAGAGGAGAGGAGGAGAGCAAACGATGAACACAGACGGAGAGAAAGAGAGAGAGCACAGAGGAACATATTGACTCAAAGCTGGTCTGCATGCTCAGTGTGTGAGAGACGTAGGAAATGAGAGCAGGCAAGATGGAGCGCTGGCACAGATGAAGACTGTCCCTGGGTATGAATTTGTGGATGGTTATATTTGTGCATGTGTTAATGTGTGTGTATGTGTGTACATGTGAGCTTCCAGGTATGTGCCTTTGCATGTCAGAGCGGGGAGAGTTAATGAGTTTGTAGGCAACATGCTGTAAGTGATCATTCATTTGTGGGAACCCAAGCAATGAATATGGGTGTTGTTACATAAGACCATTATGAGTGACTGCATGACTCTAGGTAGTGAAGATTTGAACAGGCAGTTTAGGGTCTTATCTGTTTACAGGGTCTTAACACATGCGTGGTTGTGAGATTGAGTCTGAATAACTTCATTTGGTGAGGAAGGAAATGCAAGTTCCTACTGAGTTAAGTCTTGTTCAGTGTGGATACGGGTTGTATATTGGCTAAATTGTATATATATATGTGTGTATAAAGATTTATTTCAGTTTGTATGAGAAAAAGAGAGTCAATGGTTTATGATTCAATGAAGATGAGTTATAGCAGGAGAATGATAGCTTTATCAGTGCTCGTGAAGAATCACATTGGTACCTACTGTGGCTGGTTCTTGTGTGGCCTCTACGTCTAACTGTGACTGTTTTCAACTTAAAACCAGGGTGTACTGGAACATGCATAATGTGCATGTGGACATTTCATTTTAACACATCATGAAAAAAGGACGCTACATCAGAAGTAACTTATCTGAAATGACAGTGTTACAAAAGCAGATCACCTCGGCTTAAGTGCTGTAGAGTTCCTGATGTTAGCTAGGACATCAGTTTGTTAATCCCTAGAAAACTGTAATAATGAATTAATTAGAAGTCATTGAAAGCAAAAGGCCAATGGTTTGTCTTCTATTTGAAGACATCACATTGGCTTCTGGGAAGCTGTGCCAGGCATTTTTTTTTAATTTTCTAATATTTTATGCAATTACAAATTGACCAGTTCATTAAAAAAAGATTAACCACAACCAGAAAATAATACTTACAGACCTAGATTCAGCTGTCAAAGCAACACAAAATCCATTACGTGAGCTCCGAATAGGCTGCTGTAATTGTTTGCATCCATATAACAGAAACATTCGTCAAAAACTAAAGGAGCAGATTTGTTCTGAGGGATATAAGTAGTCTTGGAAGCCATGACAGAATTTACTAAACACAGAAATCTGCACAGACAAAAAAGAACAGGGGTTACAAGATGACACAAACCAGCAGCGGCATGATTGGCATATGCAATATATGTAGGCATGACAAGTGATGTGCATCCTCAAATGACCTGGCTTGTAGCAGTGTTTTTAGTGGTGATGTAGTGAAGTTATTCATTTATAAAGTGGAGCTGTTATTTTGTCGTATTTCATATGGAGCCTCATTAAAATGACCAGTGATTGAATTTTAACAGTATTTTTTTTTTCTGGGCCAGTAAACAAGGAGAACATTGTCACATCTCAGCTTGACAGTCAGATCAGTTCTTGAAATAATAAAGACCCAGCAGCAGCATGGCAGCGTGTAAGAGAAAACATGTCTTCGGTCTCTCTTAGTCGCTGTGAGAAAAAGAGGAAATGATGACATTTGGCTCAACAAGGTTGAAGTTTGTTAACAGTCATTAGTCTTCATTTACTGACAAATATGCAAAGGACTGAGAAAGGCTTCCAATAGTGTTATGTAAATGTTGCTCAGGGGTCTTACAGATGAGAGCGAGAGTAGTGAAAGAGGAAGATAAGGGAAGGATTAGAGTGAAGTGCAGATACACAAGTGACATCACTTGTTCATACTTTACAGCACTACATTTGAATATTAATTCACCGCACAGACTTGGTGTGCTCACACATTGTGTGAGTCACACTTGAAGTGCCAAAGGTTCTGGCAAATTCTATTTTGGCTTCAGGATTGCATCAGCAGATGAAAACAAAAAAATGTTTTCAGGATGTTTCAGATGTTTTGTGAATTTCAAAATATTGCCAGTGTTGACTGGCCTTGAAAAGAATTGACTCCCGCTGCTGCTGCTGCTGTACAAACTCAGAGAAGGTAGAAGATAGAAACTCAGAGGAGGCGGAGGATATGACTGTGTTGTTTTGTTTTTCGCGTCTTGTTTTAGGACTTTTGTTTCCTCCCTTCTGCTGAGATCCCTGATTGTTCTCTATCTTTCTCACCTTATTCATTTCTTTCTCTCTCACACTTGCATTTTCACCTCACAGTTCCGTTTGACAGTCCTTATGAGCGTCTCCAAACCACCGCCGCCCCCCTCCACCTCCCACCTGGCCATCCCCCCTTCCTCCACCTCCACCCCTTCCTCATCTGCCTCCTCCCCCTTGGCAACGCCCAACTCCACCACTCTTCCCCCTCCGTCGCCGGTCAAGATCTCTATGCAGGAGCACTTTGCCATCAATGTGTGCCCGGGTCCCATCCTCCCCATCCCACAGATCTCAGACTTCTTCCCACGTTTCCACGACTACCCCTGCACACCGCCGCCTCCAAGGGAAAAGAAGATCCTGAAAGAGGAGACTTTCAATGGGGAGACGGGTGGAGGATACAAGGATGGGGAGAGGAGGGGGGACAACGATGGAGACAGGGAGGAGGTGTTTGACTCTGATGATGATGACAGTGAGTTTCGTGTGGGGTGAACTGTTTTGTGGAGCTCGTGTTTGTCCGTTCACGTGAAAATTACTAAGTAGTACAGCAGAGAAAACCAGACAGCCAGCAACTGAAACTTTAAAGTGGGGAGTCATTGTTTTTTTTGTCTTCTTCTTTACTCAAAATTAGTTTCTGCATTTTCCTTATAGAGTAATTGTGGAGTCAAGCATTTTTCCAAAAGTGTTTGTCACTCCCACTTTGTGTGACGCAGTGGCTCAGATGATTTATTGGACACTGTAGCAATAGTGCGGCTCAGGCTGCAAGTTTCTGCTCCTTCCCAAGCAGTAATCAAACAAGACAGATCAATTCATATTAGGCAGCGTCATGTTTGTAAGAGGCCATCTGCTACAAATATGACTCAGAGCTTGTGAGTGTGTGTGTGAGTGAGTGTGTCTGTTCTTCTACTGACAGTAATTGCTGCGGTTTGGGTTGTTTTCAGCCTACCTGGGAACACTGGAGTTCAGCCTGCTCTTTGATCAGGAGAACAACTGTCTTCATTGTACTATTCACAAGGCAAAGGTACACACAATTTCAACATCTTCTTCATATAAACAGACCCCCAGTTGTCTGTGTGTGTGTATGTGGTTGCATAATCCTCCTTGAAGGCCCAATGAAAACAATTCTCCTGCAATGTTTTCTACATTTGCACAAGACGTCAAATTTGCTTCTTTCAACTTTTTAAAATTAACATTGGTCACACAAGTACCCTCTGCAAATTGTCAATTTGTGACTAAATCGTCCTGTGACGTTACAAAATGTTGGATAATATTGCTCTGTTGCTGTGACAGACACATTTTTGGTGTGGCCATCATACAAGGACACAAGTTTAGCATTATATATTGCACACTGTCACATGATGTTAATTATGTAAATCTCGCTGAACGGTTCCCTGGAGGACAACACAAAGGAATGTAGAAAATAGTGGCTTGGAAAGAAACACCCACAAGCGCTTTTGACATGTACAGTAGAGGAGGTCTGTCATGTCCACTGTCTGTTTCTGAGCCTGTCAGTAATGTGAAGTGTTTGAGGGCATGATGACGTCACCTTTGACACTACAGTATGTGTGTGTATGTCTGTTTGTGTCCGCAGGGACTGAAAGCCATGGACTCCAATGGGCTGGCAGATCCATACGTCAAGCTTCATCTTCTCCCCGGGGCTAGCAAGGTCACTACTTAAACTTCACCTCAGTGGCAATTAACGTAACATGTTCCCACACTGGGCTGACCCAGACACTGACACTCATGACTCATGAAGTCCCATTTCAAACAGGAAGTGGTGGCAAAAAAGGAAGACCTATTGAAAAGAGTGAAAACAGGGAGCATTTCTTGCCCCTTACGAAAAAGAAGTATATTCAGGTATAACATTAGTTACCACTTCTTTTGAACTAAAAATAAACAAGTATACTTTCAGTTTACTTTTCAGAGATATACTGGATACTATTTAATTTAATTATACTTGGAGTATACTGACAAATAAACAGAAATACCCAGCATGCCTTTCAACAGTTTATCTTTGTAAACAAACAACTATGAAGCAAACAATTGATGTTATAAATTATAATTATGAATATTATTATAATCTTAATTATAAATTATTATAATGCCCTAAATTGTACAAAAATAAGTACATTAATAGTATACCTGTAAGTTCAGTATTTGTAGTTAGAAGTATATTTTTATAAACTAGAAAGTATACTAGTAGTACATCCCCAGAAAACTAACATTTTAAGTTTATTTGTAGTATACTTGGGGTTAGGGTTAGTGTACTTTCATCGACTAAAATGTGAGCCAGTTTAGTATATTTGGGAAGTATACTTGAACAATATCTAAGTTTACTTGAGGAAATAAACTTTTAGTACAACTTTTTTTGTTTAAAAACAAAAAAATCAATTATTAAATTTTTGTTAACAGTAGAGTTCCTTGTCAAATCTTGTTTATCAGACACCATGAAAAGGTCAAAACTCTCTTGTAAAAAAAAACAAAACATGGCAGAAGGCGAAATTAGTGTGTTGTTTCAAGCTGCTTAGGGGAGCATTTCTGTTGGTTACTGTTTAATACGGCTTGTCCAGTGCTTTGCTTTATCAAGCACAAACATGTTCTGGTCTGCTGCTCTGCTCTTGTCTTGTTTTCAGCTCAAGCAGCAGGAAAGATAAGGCTCGCCACAACAGCAACCCCCAGCTAAAGCAATATACAACCTGTTGTCAGCCATTTTGGCTCAAGCTTGACACGAAATGAGGTTATGATAACAGAGCAAATATAGGTTGAATGAGGCTACTGTCTGAGGTCTAAGGTGCTAACAATAACAATGTCTGGGGGATTTCTGTCCTCCAGCCTTCCTTTGTCTGTTGTCTCTCCCATTGCTATCGCTCTCCTTTCCCCACTTTCTACCCCTATCTCTGTCTCGATCTCACTATCTGGCTGTGACCCTCTTTGACCTTGAAATACCAACAGTGTGCGGAGGGAAGGGAGAAAACTGAGAGGGAGGAAAGGGGGGAGGGAGGGAGTTGAGGAAGGGAGGGAGCAAGAGACAGATGAGGGGAGGACAGCAGCAGGTGGTTGTCATGGAAACAGGGAGGATTGTTACACGGCTCACGTCAACAGGCGCGTGTTGATGGGGGGAGAGGTGTGGTGGTGGTGGTGGTGGTGGGCTGTGTGTACCCTTTTTCCTCCCTTCACACTCTCAGATCCTCCAGCACATGCTCCTTAACTTGTATAGAGTCAGGCATCCTGTCTTGTGATGTCAAATACACAGAGCTACACATGCAGCGCGTGACCTTGCATATATGCAGACACATGATAAGACTTTAGTCACAGTCACACAGAGATGCTCCCTTCAGTTCTCCCTCCTTCATCACGGTCTCTTTCTTTCTCACACAAACAAGCACAGATGCTGTGGTTCTTGGTGCCTCTGTTTTGGCCATTGGTATTTTCATCTATTTATTCCTAATGGAGATGCATAGAATATTCACTCACAGACGGTCTATGTTCACTTACTTACTCTGGGAAGTTGGGATTGAAAAAGAACGAGTGTGAAATAAGTAAATCCATGCAGACAGATGGGGAAAAAAGGAGCAAAAGTGTGATGGACAATTTGAATACTGGTGATAAAACAGTTAAATATGGTTGCAAAAGTGTAGAGTGAAAATCAAGGCAGTGAGTGACACAGGGCAGAACGAGCTGCTGCTTTAAATGCTTGTAAGTAGAGCATGTGTAAGATACCGAATGTGTTCAGAAAACCAACCAATTCATTCAATAATGAATAATGATTGTGAAATACGTAGCTGTACTGTTGAGTTGTGCTAGCTGCACGTATACAGCTGTCATGACTGCCTGTGCACCCCTTCTCCTGCGCATTAATGAATCAAACAAATGACACAAATCAAAAACACTTGTATTCTTCACGGAGCAAGCTCTGGTGGGCTGAGCCTTGTAGATAAGCTGAAGTTTTTTTCCACAGAAAATGGAGAATTAAAATGGGACAGTGGAGGAAAGGGAGACAGAGGGGAGGCAGCACAGACAGAACAATGAGATGTGGGGACAAAAACTACCCACGAGAAAGAAGATGGAAGGGAGGGTTCAACATCTTGCCCTGAGGCACTGTAGCAAGAGGCAGACTGTGGCAGAAAGAAAAAAAGTGAAGGGAAGAGACAGATATGGGGTTCAGACTTGAGCAGCACAAAATAAGAGAATAGGCTGCACATTTTCAGCCGTACACTCAGTTGTTCACACAGTATGATTTCATATGGCCACTAGTGGTGGAACAGCATAAAAACACTATCGAAGTACTGTTGGCAAAAATAACAGCATGTCACTGATACATGAACATGTCCAATATGTAGGATTTAATGTACTGTAGTAATAATTATACTTTCTTTGCATATTTTTGTGTAGTTTAAATAATTAGACCATTTCATATTGCACTTATTGTCGATCATTTATGAGAAGAAAAATCACGTGCTTACCCCCTCAGTACACAGACATCCTCAGCCTAATGTAATGCATCTGTTGAAGACTATTTTCAGTGGTGGATTGATACACATTTTGTGCTCTGGTGACTACTTGTTGCTGTAGGACAGTGAACAATTGTTATGGTTGATTTAAAATAAACCACAATGCCCTTATTCATCTTCAAGAACGATCATGTCAGCTATTGCAGTGGAGTGGCTCACTGAAGTTTGTGATCTATAACAAACAGGAGAAACTATGTAAAGCTTTGTATACACAGGCGGTACTGTTCAGTTTATCTGTTCACTGTTGGCTGTGACTTTTATGGGATTTTTTGACATAAAAAAATAATACACAATTTCACCAGAATTAAAATGCAAGTTTCACTGCACTGTATATGATCATTGTAGGTTTTTCAATATTAAATAGTAGTAACTTAGCAAGTAACTTATAGCTGTCAAATAAATATTCTATGGTAAAGTGACACAGTTTAGTGAAGCACAAGCACCTCAAACTTCTGTGTAATACTTTCTACCACCGATAACCACTCCAGCAGCCGAGAACAGCCAGTTAGTTTTGGCTTTGGCTCTGCAAGGTCTTATTAACTTACATTTTATGACAAAAATGTGACTAGACCTTCAGCATTTGAGCCAGAGATTTGTCTTAGCAAGATTTTGTGTGCTCAAATCCCTGCATCTTGAAAGTCAGTAAAAATGCATTGTATTGGGTTGTAAACTTTTTAAGGGTTTATAAATATTAAAATAAAGACAAAAAAATCTGAAATAAAAACTTAAGTTTAAAGATCAAGACACCCTAAAAACAACTGTGAGAAATGAGGCAGCAAGTTCCTGCAAACTTTATTTATTGGTGATGAAGCTATCAAGCGCTCGTACATTCTCTTGGAAATCTTTAATTTTCCACGCTGATTGTGTTATGAAATTTAATTGGCTGCTGTGCTGTGTTTTGTTTGAGGCACAGTGTTTGTTTTAGAGGTCTGATTTCTGTCTTATCATGTTGGGAAAGAGAGAGACGGACAGGTAAGGGGAGGGAAGCCTTGTGTCCTCTCGCTCTCCTCTACAAAGTAGGCAGCAGATGTCTGTGAATTCCTGGGGGACAGAGATAAATGATGCCTCCTCACTCTTTTTCTCTTTTACTTGTTTCTTCATATTTTGTAGTGTCACTTGTTTTGCTTCCTTTTTATGATATTTTCCTCCTTTGTTCTGATCTGATGGATTTGGTCCTTAAACTTTTAAACTTTCCCTGATTTCTTTTCATCTTTCTGCTTATTTTCTACCTCAGGCGAACAAGCTACGCACAAAAACCCTGAAGAATACACTGAACCCAGTGTGGAATGAAACGCTGGTGTATCATGGCATCACAGCAGCCGACATGACCACCAAAACACTCAGGTAAGTGCTCAGTGCTCTGTACTTCACACAGAAAGCAACTGGCTCTATTTTCCAGACAGCTAAATGCCCAGTTTGTTATGCAGAGGATGAAGAGCCATACTTCCAGTCCTATAGCGAACTGCCAGCAGCCATCTATGCTTCCCAATGGGATTTTCCAGGTGACTCAATACTGCATCCGAGTGATGCCAGCAAAATGTTCCACTTGCCATTACTGAGGTAACTGCTCAGGTGTTGACTGTGCAGTTGGTGTCCGACCCCTCCTTCCCACAGCGCACTCCTCATGGAGTGATTGAGGTCAGGCGTAGCCATCTTGGCCCAAAAACTCTGATTCACTCATGTTATCCTGCATGTGTAAGTTGATTCAGAGACAGAGTTTTGCGTGTGTTTTGTTTGTGAACGTGTGCGCTGCATTCAATCAGTGTCAGTTTTCTCAGTGGATTCATAATAGGGTTGGATGGCATTGTTTATCCTGAGGACACATGAGCACAAATGCACGCAGACGTATGCATGTACACACAAACACATATCTATCCTGTACACACAAATGCAGGCAGTCAGGTGTGTGCTTATCCTCTTGTGTATATGTCAAGGGCAATCACTGGCAGGAAAGAACACACATGGCCCCTTGTCTGTACGTAGGGAAAATACACACATACTCAAACAACACGTCCTTGAGCTAAAACAAATGCACACATTCAGAAATAACATGATAAATAATAATAGATTATCCTTCCTCCACAAGCACACACAAACATCCAAATAGCTTTAGGAGAGACCTTGCAAACTAGAGGAAACCCACCTGACCTTTTTTCAAGGACACAGTCCACAGACACAAACCAGCAGGGGGGCTCTTGGTAGCCAAAAGGATGAAGAAGAGGAGGAATCGTGTGGCCAGTGTAATGCAAGGGGAGGCTGCCAAGATCAACAAAGAGAGCAGGAGGAAAAGCGTGAATGATGTCAAGTGACAGACAAGGGGGTGTGGAAGAGGAAACTAGGGAGACCAAGATTGAGAAAAATGACATAATAGAGAGATGGAGAGAATCCAAGGGCCACTTGACAGAGAGAGACTTGCTTAGAGAGAGTAGTGAAATGGATAAAGTGATGAATGAGAAAATTCACTTAGCTAAGAAAAAAAGGGCGAGTGATGGGGAGGAGTTTACTCAACGGGGAGCCAAAAAAACGAAAGAATGAGGACAGTGAGAAATATGTGAGGCAGCAAATGAGCAGGAGTGAATTAAATGTTGTCTGACAGCAGGGAAAGAGGTGGGGTGAGCAAGCAAGAGACGAAATATAAAGAGAGCAAGAAAATCTGCTCAAACTCTCTCTGGATGTGTTCAGGCGCCAGCACGATACCTCAGCCCATGAACAGACTTTGCTGTCATTACTCACCAGAAAAAAACAATGAGCAGTCAGAGAATTTAGCAATGATGGAGAGGGGGGGAATTGGCAAAATGTTTACTCACTGGGTTGTGCACTGCTGCATCCCCCTCTGCCATTCCCAGCAGGGTGTTGAGGAGGGGGCACTGTACTCTCTGATTCCCGCGCTCTGATCACTGCTAAGCAGGAGGACTCTGTCCAGACTCGGCTTCTCTGTAGACCTGCCTGAAGGCTTGGACAGTACAAAGTTAGCAAGTTAAACTGGGCCACATGTAGCCAGACTATGAAAATGAGTTTTCATGCAAGAAGAAGGAATATTTCTGAGCATGAACATGTTAATTTAAATATGTTGAAGGAGCTTTTTGTTTCTGTTTGGCACAGCAGCTCACAACAGAGACAGAGATGGTAATAAAAGCAAGAGTGCAGCCGCAAACCTTTGAGTCATTAAAAATTTCTTTGGTGTCAAGTCCATTCTACTGCACTGCTCTTTGTACTCGAGGACAAATATAAAAACAGTTATGCAGTACACAGAGTGAAGGAAGAAGACAGGCTTTGTGCCCTTTTTTCATTCACTCATTTGCAGTTACAATGATTATGTAAAGCCATTATGCTGAGGAAAAAATGCACTTACGTAGAAAAGGGATATCTACATAGAAGCTGGTTATAACATTGCTTTCAAAGTTTTTAAAAGCATCAATTTTTTAATATTCTGTATTCAACAACCTCCTCAATATGCGGACTTCATCTTTAAAGGCCACTAGAGGTCCAGTCTGTTATTAAGAATGAACCAGCTGAGTAAACTAATAACTCATGTCCTCAATCCAGACTTCACGGTTGGCCTCACACCGGCTAATCCTTTAATTGGTGCAAGACTGCCGGAGGTGCTTATGTCTTGAGTTAAAGTCAACTGAAGTGGAATACACTGCAAAAATCTCCATTTTCACCTGTTATTTACTTATTCATTGAGCCTTAAAATTGTTGTAAACTTCTCAAATTAGTGAGCTGTCACAAATTTTTTGAAAATACCTGAAACACACACAAAAAATGCACTGAGAGCAACTAGATTCATCCTTTTGTCTCTTTTGAAGTTTGAATATGAGACAGATTGAGTTCCTCCTGAAGACTGATTTATTGTTGCAAAGCCAACACGATTTTGAGATTAGGAACAAATTTCAGTTGCTGCAGTCTACCTCTTCCTATGGGCAGATTTCAAATAATTTACAAGTTACAATGTGACAGTGATAATATGGTGCCTCAGTGCTTCCCCACTTTTAATGACAACCATTTTAGGTGTATATGTGAACTGTACATTAATGCATACCTTAGGGAGAATCTCATCTCCAAAACTCATTATGGCTTCTATTACTAAAATGATTATCAGAGTCAGAGAAGAGATACCGCTGTTGAGCTTTGTAAGAGACTCGCACCGCCCTCGGCTGTGGAAAGATTGGAACAAATCTCTGACTTGATGTGGTGTTGAATCAACGTTGAGGCACTGGTATGTTCAGAGATGGGGAAAAAATGTTCATTAAGTTGTTGGGGCGAGGATGATATGTTTAGTTGGGGTTGCTTAATGCTTAATGCTTGATGCTTGATGCTTGAGGCATCAGTATCAGTTGTTCCAGATGAAAACATCTCATTGACACATTGGACTTATGTAGAGACCTTCGTGATCCGGAGAGGATGGGTTGTACAGACTTTGGTGATCCTTAGATTTGTCCTGTAACGCCACCAGTAGGTTCATGTTTGTGGTTTTCAGTTAAATTTTTGCTGTCCGTGTTTTCCTCAAAATGGTGATCTGATCACTCATCACTTAGTGCCATCAACAGGTCAAAATATTTATTTGCCCAGCACTTTTTTTGTATGATCAGTACCTGCAAAACCAATGACAGACAGTAGCATTTACCTCAAAGTATCTCTGAGTCTAAGCACTGTGCCACAGAGCCAGTAATATGGAGATAATCTAATAATACATTTGTTAATTAATGTTCAACAGAAAGCTCCTTTGATTTTCTTAAAATATGATATCATATTAAAGTCAGATCTGCATTTCCAATCACATAAGAAACACACATTGCTGGGATGTTTATTTTTTTTACTAAATTTATGTTCAGCATGATTCTAAGTAGACACCTAATTAATCTTATCACTATTAAAATCTTAAACATTTTATCTAGCGTATAACATACGGTATCATTCAAATCGACTTGAACAGCTCATTTAATTTTCGGGAACATGAAGTAATACCCTAATGTGGAAAAAGTGAAATTTAAATATAGAATCACACAAATCCCTGTAAAATAGGATTAAAAGCAAGCAAATCAATGGGAGGCTGAATTTGTTAAAAAAGTATATGTAGGTGTGTGAATATGGACACACATACATATACATACATCATAAATTTGGCACCACAGGTTGAACAGATTTCACCAGGACCTGTTTGGTTTTTACAGGAACTCTAAACCAGGAAAACTGTGGGAGAGGGTGCGAGGAAACGGATGGAACATTTGTGCAGGAGAAGCCAAAAGTTTTGGCGGAACTGGTGTCACGCTTCGGCACAACCTTCGTACCGTTGCAGACACCCTGCATGTATGACAGAGCAAAGGCTCATAAATCATCTGTCAGCGGTAGTCGTGAGTCAGAGTTATTTTGAAGCTTCTGCTAGAGATATTCATCAGTTATGACTAAAGGCTGGAACCAGCATGTCAAATGTCCAAAGGACAGGAAGAGAACAGGAAGTGAGGGTGAAGGTGTGTGTGTGTGTGTGTGTGGAGAGAGGCAGAAAGCTGGAGAGAGACACTTAAGAGTGAGGAAGAAATCAAGAGCAACGAGCAGACCGTGTGGGAATGTTTGATCACAGAAGGAATTTCGTAGCAGGCGATGATGCTTCACCCTCCCCCAAACATCACCATCAGTGAATAAATGTTCTGAGAGAGAGAGAGAGACTGAGGATGAAGGTAGATACAGTCAAGCCATCATTACTGCCTTATGAAGAGAAAATTAAACTTTTAAGCACTTTTCAACCTGTGTAGAATATGAACATGTTCAAAATATAGTTATACAATATATAAACCATATACAATATAGAAGCAATATAGTTTACACTTTTGTTTTGGACTGCATCAATCTACGTGACTTTGTTTCTATGCTACGCTATCTTGAACCCGTCATGTGATTTGATCACGCTGGTGTGACCATACATTCCTGAGGGTTAATGAAATGCTGTTGAATTTCTTTAGATCTACAATTTTTTTTACTACAAATCACCAAAACCTCAAACACACAAATCCAGTGCATTATGTTTTAGTTATTTTAAGTGATGCTAGCAGTGTGGTTTTAGGGATGGCGGTGTTTGCTGGTTGGCTGGTCCCCCGTTTCAATACAGACTGTAATATCGTCATCTATTAGATGGGTTGCCATAAAATTTTGTGTGGACACACACTCCTAAGGCTTTGATGATCTAGTGACTTTCAGTCATCAGACGTTTACACACACTGATGGACATTGATGTCACGGCAATAATATGAATATTTCCCTTCTGAGCCAGAATGATTGTACAACATGCATTTTCAATAGAAGAAACCCCAGGGACATGGTGCACAGGGTTTAATTCACTTTGGATTTTTTGGAGGTTATTAATTTAATGGTGCTAAAATGTTTGAATTTGCCAAACTCAAGGCCTCTTAATTTCCTGCTAGTGATCAAGATTCACTACAGCTGCAGTGCCAACATTAAAAGAGTTTGTTTGACAGCACTAATTGCACTGACTAACACACCTTGGACCAATTCAGTGGGAAAGTCCAAGGAGCTCAGTGCCAATCTGAGAAAGAGGATGGTAAATGAACACAAGTCATGTTTATTCTTGCTTCACAAAAACTGAGTCAGAGCCAGTTTCAGTGTTTTGAGACTGATAAACACCCACAATAATGCAGGCTACCTACATCTGTTAGATAGGTTACTGCCAACTTTGATTTTGATTGATACAAATATCACTAATAATAAAGTCTGTTTACCTGTGCCTCTGCAGTAACAGAGGGGTCGCTCGACAGAACAACACATACTGTAAATAACATTGTGACATAATGTTGAGTATCACAGCAAGTCTTCAAACACAGTCTTTTTTCACACAATCTATACAAATGAGTTCCCTAATTTGTTCTGCCTGCACACACAGCATGAGTTCAGTATGTCCTTTCAGCTCGGGGAAATGCAGAAAGAAAACGGATTACCTGTTCCAAACCATTTTCTCATCCATGTTTCAATTACATCAAATTAGTGTCTGAAGGAGTAAAAGCCAGGACAGACAGGAAGTGATTGAAATCCTCTGACAACTGTCTTTCTCCTCAGCCTCATCCACACAGCTTCTCAACATTTAGTCTGCTCATGGTAAAGACTCATCTTGTGTTGCAGGTGAAGAAGCTAATTGATCGTTCAGATGCACTTTTATATAGTAATTGGCACAGTCTACACTTTCTTCAGCATAATGAGCATAGCAAGGTTCATCTATAACTTTTCACTGACTCACCTGCTTCTTCTTTGTTTTCCTGTGTGCGTGTGTGTTTCTCGTTTTGTGTATGAAGGCTGTGCGTATGTGACATGGACAGACTCGGGCGAAATGAATTCATCGGAGAGGTGAGAGTGGCTCTGAAAAAACTGAAAGAGGGCGAGAGCAAACGTTACAATATGGGCCTGGAGAGAATTGCACAGGTGAGTGTGTGTGTGTGTCTGTGCGTGCGTGTGTGTGTGTGTGTGTCTGTTCACATGAATGGCAAATGGGTTTCTGTGGACATATACTATATCAAGCTGTGTCCTATTTCCTATGTGTATGTTTGCCTGGGGTCTATCAGGCGTCAATTTCAAATGCTGCATTATATTGTGTATTAGATGATCACCAGGAGGCTCCGTATAACCATGATGTCTCTCTTTCTCTCTCTCTCTCTCTCTCTCTCTCTCTCTCTCTGTCTCATTTCAGAATAAAGAAACTAACAATCAGTTGGTGGAGCAGGGAGCACTTGTGGCAGAGGAGGAGGTAATACTATCATCACTAATCTTATTATTACCTTTTTTGTCCAAAACACGTCTTACTGCAATTTCCTTTTACTCTCCTGTATCTAATAGATGTTCTTATCTTAATTCTAATCTACCCTCTATTGCCATCACTGCAAAAGAGAAAAAGAAGTTTAGTTAGGGGTTTGTAATCGGTACGTGTCTCTGAGGCGTGACCAGTGTGATGAAAAACTACACACGTGGACACAGAAGGGCAACAAATTGTAAATCACACCATGTCTGCCAGTCCAGTGTTTTTATCCTCATGTGATCTCTGTCACATTTCTGCTCATGATTTTACAGGCAGAGAGTAATAGCTTTGGGTCTCTGATTGGACTCAGTTTATGAGATTAAGAAAAGAAAAGAGCAGTCATTCTGCCAGACCCAAATAAGACCTTTAATTACAAGCTGTAATTTGAATATCCCCGTTGCCCATAAAGACACACACTAGGTTGTGAAAATGTTACAACATATCATCACTATATTATTTGCACTTGTGATTTTAGGGCCATTTTCATTTAGTGAGGTTTTTTTTTTTTGTTTCTTTGAGTGACAAGTCATTTGAAAAAAGTATGTAGACCCTGCTGCAGGATTCCCCACTGTGTGCACTCACTGAAGAAGGAAACAGGTGCTCTGTCTGACACTGTTGTTTTCCGTGTCCCCAGCGTGGCCGCATCCTGGTGTCACTCTGCTATAACACAGAGAAGGGCTGCCTGCTGGTTGGTATCATACGCTGTGCCCATCTGGCCGCCATGGACTCTAACGGCTACTCTGACCCCTTTGTCAAAATGTAAGTCACATCAGATATTCATGAACAAATTGGTTACTCTACAAATTATGCTCATTTGGAGCTATACTACATTAGTAATCCACACTCTTTGGCAATGCTCTGGAAATGGTTTGATGCGGTGAAAATTTGGAATTTGATCGTCAACACATTATATTCACCAATGTGATTTTTTGTCTCATGACTCATCACAATCATTCTAATCATAAACAAAAGGATCTTAACTGTATCGTAAACATCAGCTACTGCACATGGATAATGAGGGAATATTCAACTGGACATTTGCAGGGAATATGTTGCCAGAATCTATATTGTAACATCAAATTCAAGAAAGTCAAAGCGTGTTAACATGTTCCACAGTACCTTTAATTAGGGATTCTGAGTCATTAATTAATATTGCACTAGCCCCACTTTGTATGCATCATGCTTTCCATAGAAAACAGTAAAGCATAAAGGATCCTTAAGGCATCAAGGATTTAACAAAAATATAGTTGAGCTGACTGTCTCCTTAGATTTATGCACGTTGGCCAATATTTCCAAACTCTTAACAAGCTTTATAGACATGTCCACTCAACCCTGTGGAACAGAATACTTAAAATCGCATTTACTTCTATAGCCAGTCTGGAATCTAATGATGACTTCAGAAGGTCAGTGCCAATTAAAGTTGGAAAGAGACAGCAAAATGTTTTGCAGAGATATAATCTATATACAGTTTCACTGGAAAATTATTATTATTATTATTATGTTTTTTTATTTACATTGGCTGTCACTTTTTGTAATCTACATGGTGAATTGATACATTCTCAGCCAAAACAAGTGTCTTCATAGTCTAAAACACAGAGAGAGGCAAGCAAGGTGTTACAGGTGTTCAACACTGTATACCTGAGCCAGTCTGTATGTAAAGCATAGGTGGTGACAGAAAAAACCCACTCTACTCAATCTCCAGCATGCCTGCTGCTCTTAAATATCAGCAGGTGAGAGCTCCCACACAGGACAGCCAATCCTGTAACCAACACTGGCATCAAGGTAGAAGGAGCAGCAGGCTGATGAAACTGCCTCTAAAAGAAATGTTAAAACCCCTAAAGCAGCTTCTAGGTTTTTTTTTTCTGTGTTTACACTGTGATGCAAAACAGTAAGACTGAAATACAATAATTTACATTTCTAATTTTGACCGCTATTAATTTTAGACTAAGATGATGTTTCCCTGAGGATGCAGAAACAGACCTTTAACGTCTACAGGTTTAAAGCTGGAACATGCTTCTGCCTGCAGCATGTGAGGGAAGAGGCACTGGAGTCATTCAAAGACATTTGCTTTGCTTTTTTCTTTTATTCTACACTCTTAGTTTATCCTATGTATTGACAGAAAGTGAAAGCATCTACTCAACTAGACACACAGAGCTGCTTGAAATATTTTAGAGGTGGTGGCTCCGGCACCCTACAGATACCCATAAAACCCTTCTCCGCCTGGATTTGTAGGGAGGTTCACACATATTTCTGGAGAACTGTAAGCCCAGTCTTGACGCATTTTATAGTGAAATGAAACTGGGAAGGAGAGCAGATTCAGCAGATTTTTTTTTCTGAAAAGTTTGGACTGAATGAAAAGAGACAGCTGGAATTACAAGACTCAAACAAGCCGTTTGAGTAGTGGGAAATATTGAACAAAACTTTTAATACTTTTACTACTCTTTCCATAATATTGGGATTTTGAAGGTCTTCACTGCAGCGAGAGATGAGAGAAACGAAAAAGCAAAAGGGGAAAAAATCTTTCTGTCCCTCAAACACACAATTTTCCTTTTGCTCTTTCTTCCAAGTTATTGATTTATTGTAAAACCAGAAAACCCCAGAAAATTTGATCTGCTCTCGGAGTATCTTGTGCTTCTGTCTTCCTTTTCTTTCTTCTTTGTTGAATTCTGTTTGTTTTTGTTGTGTCTCTCTTCTCTTGTCATCCTCACACCAGCTGTTTTTGCTGGTACAGACTCTCTTTAGGTTTACATGATTTATTTAAGCGGCTTCTCTGATTCTTATTTCTGGCACTTCGCTCTTTGGATTTTTCATTTGCCTGTCCGCCAAACCTTTTGTTACCTTTTGTTCTCTTCATTTTTTTGTACCAACAACCCTGTATCCATCACAAACAGGCTTATTTATCTCTGTTCAGTGGCTGCTCTGCAGAGTAGTCTTACTTCTGTGGTTTCCAACATTGAGCGAACATAATTAATGCTCTGAAGTTTTAGTAAAGTTAACGTTAAACAAAAAATAGGGGGGAAATGTATTGCTAGAATAGGTGAAATATGTCTCTGGAGTACACTGAGGAACTAAGGCACCATTGGAATTAATTTCCTCTGACAGCTTTCTGACTTACTTCTCTGTTAGCTGTAACACCAGCAGCACTCTTGAGGAATCTGTAACTAAAGCTGATCTTGATGCCAGTCACTCTTTATTCTTGCTGTGTGTGTGTGTCTGTGTGCATTTGTCCAGAAGGCTTTTTTTCTGATTGGTCTCTTCTCTCTGTGACTCTCAATGAGCCTTTCAAAGCCGTTCAAGTGACACAAGGTCAGAATTATCTCAGAACCAATTTGTCTTTCATTTACAAGGACACATTAAGACTAAATGAGTTTACATCCCTTCAGAAGTGCCTATATTTCTCTCAAGGGCTGGACTGATAATGTGGCACCCCGGGCATTTTCCCAGTGGGCCAACGCACTTTTGGGCCAGTGTAATTATGATTTTTGTAATTATATATAATTTTTTTTACCATTTCAGCCCTTAAAGCACGGAGAGCAGCCCCATGGTTTATTTTCTATACTGACACTGTGATGGCCCAATCAGATCTCTTGCACCCCCCTTCCTGGGTCAAAAATGCCAGCGCTGATTTTTTGTCCCAGTCCACCTCTGTTTCTCTCCCCTCCACTTCACACTTTACCTAAATTATAAAAAAAAAATAGATTGCTCTGTCAGGGAGAAGACATGTGAAGGCAGAAAAAGTGCAAAACATGTCAGATATTTATTGCTGACCGAGCACACTGCCATGCTTTACATTTTGTTCTCGCTCTCGTTTTTTCTCTCAACATTCATGTGAAGTGAAAATCATGACTCCTCGCTGCAGCAAGCATATATTTAGCTCCTCTTTTCCAATTGTCACTTATTTTCTCTATCATTTTTTTTAACTTTTGCATCTCTGCGTCACAACGTCTTTGGCTTGGTTCCTGTTTTTAACACTAGCTGTCACTTCTCAGTGTTTTTGTTGTTTTTTTTCTCATTCACAGGGTGCTTTCATTCTTCTGTCTCCTATGTTGCTGTCAGACTGGTTTAACAAATCAAATTATCACAACCTGACCCATTAGAGAGTTGTCAGTTTGTCATGTGATAATGTGATGTGTTTTTTTTTTATTGTACAGTATGGGGTGTTTGAGGAAAAAACAGGGGAGATGTGAAAAAGACAACACGTGCTACTCAGTGCATAGGATTTAGTGTTTGGAGTGTTATTGCACTTTCAGGTTCATGTACAAGCCTGTACTTCACATTTCATTTAATATCATTTTCACATGTACAAAACAACAAATGAATGGCTTGACATTATAGAGGATACACATATTAGTTTTTTTGCTGAGAGTTAAACGTGTATCTTAATACCACTATCTTGACTGTACAGCAAATATGAAGCTACAACCAGCAGCCAGTGAGGTTAATGTAGCATAAAAATTTAAAATATGTCGAAAACAGTTACCCTGACTCTTTAAAACGGTAGCAAAATCTATCTACCTGTATTGATTTTCTCATGTACCTCTCCGCAAGAAAGTGAACAAGCATATTTCCTCAAATGAAGTGTGTCCAATCTTAAAGCCAAAGCCTCACCAAGTTTAAAACAAACAGAAGTTGGCTTAAAGATGTTCTCTCAAATCTAACATAACATTTTCTGACATGCTCATATACATTACATTCACTGGAATTCCCAGTTCCCATACTGGCTGTAAAGTGAACCCATTTTAGTATGACTAAAAATACTTGTTTAATTTCAGTTGAAGTTAATATAATGCTTCAAATGTTTTTTAGGGACTGTAATACAATACTGTAATGCAGTGTACTCAAGCTAGGAAGAGAGTGACGGTAATACACAGCTACTGCAACACAGTACAGTAATGTAAAGACAGCATAGCTGTGAGGGACAACAACAAGGTCATTTACATAATTAAAGTTGACCACTACATGTCATCCCTAAGATGAGATGTCTTCACTTGCTCATATTGCTCCACATGAAAAAAAGTATTTTGAACACCATCATGGTTATTAGAGAAAAATAGCTGTCAGCTCTTGTGAACCTTATCAGTCAGTGAAGGCTGGTGACACAGAGCTAAAACGGTAGAAGGGTACAGCACAGAAATGTATGGTTGGTGAGTTTACTGTATTCTGCACTCAACAACCTACTTTTGAAGGAAAGAGCTAACAAAAAACTGAAGGGATAATCCTCCCTATCTCCATGGACCAGCCTCCCATGTTATGAATTATTCTTCACATTGAATTTTACAGGGTAATTTGAGCATAGTTTGGTTGCTGCCATACAGAATATATTTTTATTTGTGCTATCAATATTATGAATGTCGCTGTCAAACAATGCTTTGTTATACTGGAAATTGGAATTCCCCCATCTGAGCTGCCTCAAAGCCATATGTAAAATGTGATTTGGCACAACTCAGAATGAGATGTCCCACAGGCTTTCACTTTACCCTCTCACATGCTGCTGGTCAAATAGAGGCTTTGTTTGGCTGTTTCTCTCAATAGATTCCTTCTTTTCCTCCAGTTTACCTTTTCTTCTCATGTGAAGGCAGGCAGATGACTGTATAATCACCAGGTATTTTGGAAGAGAAACGTGATTAGATTATGGAGAAAATTACCTTTTGAAATACAGTAAACATCAAGGCATTTGGTAACAGTTAAACTGAAACAACAGTATAATTGGAGTTTTAATTCATGGTTTATTCAGCATTTATCAAGCTAAACACAACAACAGTAGAGAAAGTTGGCACATTATTCATATTTGATGTGCAAAACTGCACCAAAATGTTGCAACTTTCTCAAAATAAATGTGATGATCAGCCAACTTTAACTCAGCATTTTACCCACTCCGCAGCTTATCTGCGTTCCACAGAATATTTTACTGTCCTTCACCTCATTGTTTTGGTTTTAATACATGCAAAGTTTGGTTCGGTGTTGCTCTCATCTTCATTGTCAGACCCAGCAGGCAGCCGTTTTCAGGAAAAAGAAACAATAAACCATACACAACTTAACAAAAATGCAGCATTTAGCAGAAGGAGAACCAGTACTTTTAAGGGGCAGTGCTTCCTTGTGGGCTTCTGTGCCCACAAGCACCCCAAAGAAACCCTGAGAAAACAACAAGAATTTGAGGAACGTTGGAATATATTACCATAATTTTGTATAAAAGCAATATGTGATTTGTGAAGTATTTTGTTTGTTATCATTCTCATGGTCATGTTAGATTCACTCTTCTTAGTAGTCTACAACAAGAGAACAAAAGTGATGATTGTCTCTGGTAACCTGAACTTTAGCAGATCATCTCATCATAGCAAAAACATCCCCAAATCGCAAAATTGTTTTTTATCCATTTCTCTCCCTGCTCCTTCCCCTGTTCATCTTCCACCTCCATCTCTACATCCTTCACTTGCTCTGATTCCGAATCTGCAGCGACAGCCCCAAGCCCATCTCATGCATCAACTGTCAGGCCAGGATTCGTCACTGGCAGTGGGGAGGCTGGAAGAGTGAGATATCTCACCACCCGAACATCTTGACTTGGAATTTATGCTGATGATGACTCCCATTGCCCTCTAGCGATCCTTCTGTTGGCTCTTTGCTGAAGCGTATACTCCTCCAACATCAGACTGATTATGATCTTGCTGTGGTCTACTGTCTCTCTCTCTCTCTCCCTCTCTCTCTCTCTCTCTCTTTGTTTCACAACTGACTGTCCCTGCCTTTGTTCAAAAGACTTCTGGGTCATAATTATCTCAGCAAAAGATTTTGCTACCTTTCTCTCCTCCTTTTCTTCTGCCATTCAGCAGTGTTTAGTGTCACAACAGAGCAAAATGATTATTTGTTAATTAATAATGGATTTTCTAATCCTGTTTAAAAGGTAAAGTGCATTTGAGGATTTCTGCAAATCTTGTTTTTACAGTTTCCACCTTCCTTCAGCCTACCAGCACCCCTAAAGCTGACCAATTAACGCATATCCCATTTGTTAATCCATACAAAAACAGAAGTGTAAGGAAAGTGTTTTCTTCTGCTTTGCCTCTTTATGATAAAAATGGCTGTAGCTTCATTTTTAACTAACAAATAGTGTAATCGGTCTTGACAGCACAGCAAACTAAACTAAGGTTAACTTGTCAATCTGTTTCTTTAACTTCAAGCCACATGGTATCATGTATTTAGACAAATTCAGTGACAAATTCAGTGATTTTACGCTCACTTCAGCTTTTGATCTCTTAATTTTTCTTCATTTCTCAGCATCTTGCAGCCAGATATGGGCAAAAAGTCAAAGTATAAGACTTCAGTGAAGAAAAAGACTCTCAATCCTGAATTCAATGAGGTAAAGCTTGCTCTAGAAATAACCACAATACACCTGACAACTTTTTTATTTCTCTGCTGAACTCCAAACGACTTCCCTTTGTGTAGAGCATAGCAATTAAGCATAACCTTTTAAAAATTATTTCAAATTCAACATCTCCTCGAATGTGCTTTCAACATCTATCCGAATGTTTCTACTGACAATGTGCTAAATTGCAGATTCACTTCCTTTCATCTCTAGTGTTCATGAATCATTAATTTAAATATGTTCCTGTGTGTGCCACCTGCACAGGAGTTTTCATATGAAGTATCTCTGGACCAGCTGGCAAAGAAAACCCTGGAGATCTCTGTGTGGGACTACGACTTGGGAATGAGCAACGACTTCATAGGTAGGCTAAGAAAAACAGTGACGTGCTGGGGAGGAGTGGAGAGGAAAGCAGCAGCAACATAGATGACTGTACAAAGAGCACAGCGCCGCAATTGCAGACAACATTAAAACCAGGCCAAGCGTGGGAGGGGAGAGGAGTAAAAAAAAATGCAAAGAGATGAGGAGTAATTATGAGGCTTGAGGAGAATGGTTGAGTGAGCAAAAGAGAGTCTACGTAAAATGGAAATGGAGAGGCATTAAGATCAAAAAGGAAGATATTTTTACGGGATTCCTGTTCCTCGCTGACTTGGCACCGCAGATTTCTGCTGATTCGTCAAACTGCTCAACAGCTTTAGCTTGGCCTGATGTGTGTATCATGGGATTTGAGCACATGGGAGTTTAGAGAGTGGTGAACTAGTGGGGAGACACAGTGAGAATGGCCTTCAGATCCAGATCAAAGCATTGTGTGTTTGTGTGTGTGTGTGTGTGTGTGTGTGTGTGAGGCAGTGGGTGGTTGATTTGGCAGGAGACACTCTGTGTTTAGATAAGACTAGTGAGTTATTACCTCTGCTGGGAGAAAAGGCCATCAGTCTAACGTACAGCTCCAGATAACAACCATTCCCTTGACCATTATCATTACAGGTTTAGCTATAGCATCCTGCCAGTTATGTTAATTGGGGTTGGGAGAAAAATGACACAGAGACAGAAGAATGGAGAGAACAAGTTGATAAAGAGGCTGAGTGAACACAGTCCCAGTGCACTAGTATAAGACTGAGAGCAATAACAAGAGCACTAATAGGCTTAGCAGAAGACATAGAGGATGTCAAACGGTAAAAGGTGAGATTTTCAGCAGTACATAGAGCAGAAAACTGAACAATGATGAGAAAGAAAATCTGAGGACAAAAGCACACGAGCACAGGAAAATAGAGGAAATAAATCAAGTGGATGATTTGGGGGAATAATCGATATACAGAGAGAGAAATTTCAACTTCAACACAAACCAGATCTAAACCTGATTTTGAGTTAGGAATGCTGTGTTTTAAATTTATAGTGTCTGATGTCACATTAAAGTACTATAAAAGGTATTTTGGCACAATTCATGCCACAAGCAGAAATGGGAAAATCTGATACTGAGATTAATATGAGCATGAGCTTGGAGAAATATGTGGCGTCATTGTAGTTTTCCAATGCAGTCCTACCTGAGGGCTCGAAGATCACGTATGGTAGATGGTTTCTGCTTTGGCCTTTACACACTGAGATTTCCCTGGAGTCCCCAAATCTTTTCACAGTATCATGCGCTATAGATGGTGAAAGACCTAAATTCTTTGCTATCTTGAGTTGAGAAATATTCTTCTTGTTTTGTTATATAGATTTCATGTTCCTGCGTAGCAAAGGTGTATTTCTATGGTATTTCTTATTAGAATGTCAGACGATGAAAGGAGGGGAGAGAGAATTTCTCAGATGCTGTGTGATGATCCCACAGGAACTTTGTTTGAAGCGTATTGATGCCTTCTGGTCTACATTTCTCCTAGATACTTGGTTCAACATTGGTACTTTGTGATGGTGTATCGGCTTAATGAGCTGAGGCTGATATCCAGCAGGGGAGGATTTTGTGTAAAAGTATGCAGACATACAACAGAACCAAACCTGTGTGAGCGGTGCCATGCGTCAGTCTCAGCCTCGCCTATGCGATCTCCCCCCACATTGGTTCCTCATCCTTCTTCTGTCCCCCAATTTATGTCAGGATGGCTGACCGTGCGTTTGTCACAAGCAATCCACAGGCTCAGGGAAAACTCTATCGATCTCTGCTCTGAGGTGGTGGGAGCGTTGTGGGCACGGGGTGGAGGTGATAAAGTGTTGTGCGTAATTATCCTATTGAGACTCAACAGGTTTGGACCTGCTCTCTCTCTGTTGTCTGTCTGTATGTGAGATGAAAGAAAAGGAGAATAGAAAGACTCAAAGACTACTGCTCTCCTCCCCACAGCAGCATCTCAGGCAGTGTTTAGTGTTGAGCTCAGATCAGTCGCTGATTAACAATCGAGCCTTTGCTTTGTTTGCTCACAGCTGTCATTTTCCAAGGCACTGTTCAAGCAGCATTGCCAAAATACCATGTTTAAAACTTCATGCTCCATTAACTGTGCAATCACTGCCATGGGAATGGCTTTGTAATAACCTCGTTATGACAACTGCCTGCATCTGTCTGTCTTATAGTCCGCCTCTGCCTCTCCACCAACAACCCCATCTCTTCTACTCACTTTCACCTGAGTCACTTCCTGCTTCTCTGCATATTTATTCCTTCCTTCAAAATCAAACAAATCTTTTGTTATCAGAATTGGTGTTTATTGTAATTCCTCACTTACGTGTTTGTTTCTGTTTCATTTGAGAAATATGTCTCAAATGTTTGTTTACGTATGTGTTAGCTTCTATTCCTGTCACATACATGCAACATAATTATGTTTATTTGCATGAATGTTGATGTTTATTATCACCAAAGTCCAATTAAATATTAGAGAAAACTAGATGTTAACATGACTACAGATCTATTTTTTCTTATTTTCTTATTCCACGATTGATGGGAAGTTACTACGTACATTTATAAATTGTGCAGCAGAAACTCAAAACTAGCATCATAACGTAGAACTAGATTCACCTTCTGACCCTTTGATGTGAAAAGGACCAGGTCCCAGCAGTCAAATGCTACATGCACATTGCTGGATTACTATTAACTTAATAATACAATATATAATAATATATGTACATTTAAGAGCAGCTTCTTCCTGACTTTTTGCAGAGATACAAACAAACAGCCTTCATCCCAGCAATAGCTCATAATAAGGCTTAGATAAATATTAAAGTTCAAAAAAGCTAAACTTCAGACAACACATCTAGTACCAGCAGGCCTGAACTTCCTGCCACTGCCATTTTTCTTTTTAAGCACAATTGGTGACTACATCTGTCTCTCTTGTTTCAGGTGGAGTGGAGCTGGGCATTAATGCAAACGGTCAGAGACTAAGACACTGGTTCGAGTGTCTCAAAAGCAAAGGGAAGAAAGTGGAGTACTGGCATACGCTCACACAGCAAGGAGCCCCAAGCAGTGACAAGCCGGACTAGATTACCCGAGACATTCATGCATATATACAGTATACACATGAAAACACACACCCCCACACACACACACACACACATATACAGACATACTCTCAGTAATGGTTGAAAACAGAGAGCTCCACAGTAATAACATAAAAGGATAAAATGTGCAATAATAATGTTGAAAATGAAATCTGTTATATAATGCCAATATTCACGGCACCAAGTATTATTATATGATATTCATACTAATATTAGTGATGGTAATAAGGTGTAATCTGAACACATTTTTTTAAAAGTTGAACCAAATTGTGACAATGTCCTCATTGAAGTTCTAACGTAAACAAACAATACTCAACAAAATTGTGCTCACTTACCTTACTGTATTGTGAAAGTCGCTCATATCCTGTATTTATACCTAATTTGACAATACTATTCTCAAAATTCATTCAGTGAAAGGGGACAGAACTCTGTGTACCCTAGTGACTCATAACGTGGTAGATAGTTACAGGAGCGGGAATATTATAAAACAGTGATACAGTAATCAGAAGTCTCTATTTTAGTGGTTGTTGATCTGATGCAAAACAACACACCATATTATAAAGCACAAAATGATCCATTTGGTGGACTTGTACCTTTATCATTTCAGTGTTCTTGTTCTTACGTCTTTTCGTTGTCTTTCAGTGACAGTGGCTTTCTATACACCTTCATATCAGACATTAATGTGTGTAAGTCTTTTTTTGTAAGTCTTTTTGTGTGTGTGTGTGTGTGTGTGTGTGTGTGCATGAGGGCTATGAGAAAATGAGTGCCTACATCTTCTGTGTGTGCAGTGTGTGTCAATCTGCACTCACATTCTGCCGCATTCAAAATGTCCCAGACCGTCTGAGTGTGAAAGAAATAATAACAAAGGAAAAGGAAGAAACATACAAGAGAGAAAATCTTCCTCTTCTACCACATACCTCAGTGGTGAGTTTTCCTGGCTGGAGGACATTTGGCAAGCTGTCAGTCACGAGTGCCAGACCTTTGCCATCTCTCTCTACCAGATAGGCTTAGATCACCATAGACTGGCAACTTTAAGAACGGAATATATCTTTATTGATGCTTTATTGATCCTTCCTTGATGAAAGGCTAACCTTGCATATTGCTTTTGGAGATACTGCTTGCACCTTCATTTCCATACAGCATTGTGAACCAGATTTCAGGATCCAAGCGAGTTTTCCTTGCTATCTCCAATTCTGGTCCAACACAGTCATATATGAATTAAATTTTTTCTTCCTACAGTGCAACGTCATGCCAGCTATATAATATTTTGAAATCGGTCCTATTGTCAGATTTATGAGAACAGGTGCCTCCTATTAGGTGCCTAATCCCTCTTTACACAGACTCAGACACTCTCCTTGTGAGGATCTTAAATAAATTTGGCAACCATCAGAGGGAGTCATTTATGTGGTCAATTCATTCCAATGGTTCTGACCTATCAAATATTAGGAGTAGTATCATATTAGACCCTCTGGACAGGAGACAGGACACTGGGACTGCTGTTCTCATCTCTGTCAAACATAGGATGGCTTACTGAGATAAACTGTGTGCAGTAAGTAGAACTGCTGACATAAAGAAGGCGGCCCGTCTACAATTTAACCTCAGGAGGTAAAATGAGATTACACATTTTGCATCAGGGGACAGCAGATATTCGGACAGCCGATATAGTAATATTATGCGGAGAAACTATGCTTGATTGCAAATTTGCCTGCATGTGTATTATGTGTTTCAGTGCATTTCTCTGCATATTGATGGTGTATATGGGCTCAGTTGTTGCTGAATTGTGTAAATGTACTTCCCCTGGTTTTCCTATCACTACTGCTCTGGCCATACACTGATTGACATTAGCACACCCACAGTCGGTCAGTGGCCTCTGGGAGTTTTCTAACTGTTGAATCGATCTGGCTGCTCATATTCTTGGTGTCCTTTGACAACCTTGTGAATGTCTCATCACTGACTGCAAAAAAATACATCTGTCAGTGGTGAATTTGGTTTTGAACAAAAGGGCTTGGGCATTATAAAAGTTTGGAGCTAAACTATGTGTTTTAACTTACGCTTAAATACATTTTCAGTTAAACCTTAAACAACTTTTACAGGAGGGTGGGTTTAATCTGTACTTTCTCTATGCACATCGAAATTCCCAGCATGTCAGCAGTGAGATAATCAAACCAAAACAACATTATCATGTTATCCAAGCATCAAATATGCATTTCTGGGAAAAATTGTTTGGGGTTAGGATGGGTGACAGTAATCTAATAGAGTTCAGATTTCTGGCTGGATGGTTGCTTATTCCTGTCTCTGGATCTGTTCATTTTGTTTACAGTCACCAAAATTTCAATGTCTTGTCTATTGACCCTCCTTTGCTTATGTGATCATTTTATCTGCAATACATCTGCATGTTTAGCAGTCACCATCAGCTTGTATAATAGAGTGCAACCTTAGCTGATCATTCTGAATGCTAATGTGTTTACCGTCTATGCCATCAGTTCAATCTATTACCATTAGTGTGTATTTGTTTGTGAATATGATGATTCAGGGTATTTTCTCAGTTGCTGTGCTTTACCAAGCAAGCTATTGCTTAAAAAAAACAAACCTTTACTGTCACAGATTTTGACACTTGTCTTCCTTAAATTGATATTGGTGGTAATGATGCAGGAGGACTGAGATGGGAATGAGATGGGAATTCACTACTGCAGTCCCTGTGTATTCACTGTCAATGTCAATCACACAGTATGGCTGCCATCCTGTGGTGGGTTTGTGTGACTACTTCGCAAAATAAATTGAAGTTGTTTCAGTGGTTGTCTGTCTTTCTTTGAATTACATGTGTTCCACTTGTTTGTGCTTGTTTGTCCAATCACAAGCCCGGACACATATGTATTGTGTAAATATGTGTTTATTCATCATCATCTTTGAAAGCAATTCACGTCCAAGCCAGGATATATTGTTGTATGAGTGTCAGTGCTCACCTTTGTGACCACTTGAAGCGATACTGATGTTAAACTTATACTGGTTTATATCACATTTTGCAGCAACAGTATTTTCAGAACAAGCATAGTAACACAAAGAAATGACTTGAATTTTAATTATATCGGGCAGCATATCTGTCTTTCCTAATCATGTGCTTCTGTTACATTTCCCCATTTGATTTGTGTCTGCCCCTCCTTTCTCTCTCATGGGTCAGTCACTCTGCCAATGAAGAGTGGCACATTGGCCTGGTCACTCCACAGCAGCAAGATGAAAGGCCGCAGGGCAGAGAAGGACGGGAAGGAGCGAGAGAATGACAAACTGGTGACAGCACCGGCCTCCACTCCTTTTTCTGTGAGTGCAAGGAAGGCTTTGTGTTTTGCACTTTCCAGAACCAACTTGTCTTCAGAGTAGAGGCCACAAAGGTTGGCATCGTCAAAGAGTGACAACAGACCTGTTTGGGGAAAAGAAAGAGAAAAATCAGAAAAGATGGTTGTGCTAGTGAGTGATATTTAATATGTGGTAATAATAAGCAGATGTTTATCTTGGCAGACAGAAAAGAGCACAAAAGATAAAACAAACCCAATTTCTTTAAAAGCATGTGCATGTCTGGCTCGGCATCCAGCTTGATTTGGGGCAGAGTGACCTCAATATGCTGAGGATCTGCACTTTTCATGTGTTCTATCATTTGACGCACAGCTGTGTCTGTCATCCTCTGCTCCACCTGCTGCAGGTCAGCTATTTTGTTTTGGCGAGGCAGCAGGATGTAAAGACTGCTGTCATCCGTGAGAGCAAACTTCGCCACCTGCAAAATAAAAAATCCAGGTGTTTTCGAAGTCTGACACTCAAACAAAACTGAGACTTCATCCCCAAAGAACCCTGTTTATTTTATGATGTAAAAAATATAAACAGTACAACATTAAAATATTAATATAAATGGATTTTGTCAATCATTTGATTATTCATTGTCTTAACTCAGTTTGTGGTATAAAATGCTCAAAGTCTTGCTGCCTTTAGTTAGCTGTAGGCTACAACTATAGTACTTTTTGTTAACCAACATGGTTTGAAACCACGCTTTGGTTCAGGAGGTAGAGCTGTCGCCCACCAACTCAGGGGACAGCAGTACGATCCCCAACTCCTCCCAGCTCCACGTGTTGAATGAGCAAAACACTGAAGTTGCTAACACAGCCAACCAAATTTTTGTTTACATTTGGTATAGTGGCACTATTAAAAGTATGCTGAATTAACTATTAGCATATTCTGTTCAAAATGTAGTCAGTGTAAAAATGCACAGGCAACTATCACTGGATTACTTTGAAGATTTGACTTATTTAAAGCAGCTTTATAGATGTTTATTAACACTGTGGGATAATGATTTCCGGATAAACTGTAAGTCACTGAATGTGAATAATAATGTATGAATAATATCTGTGTAGTAAGATCTGGCTGAGTTATGTCTTTGAGAAGGAATACAGATTTTGACACAAATTGCGGCAGTCGGAGTCTAAGATTTTTTTAATTACCTTTCACCCCATGCAACTCTCACAGTCCCCCTTACAGAGTGAAAACCACTGCTGTGTGTGAATGGGTGGGTAAAGGTGGGTGTTGGTGTGTTTGTTACCTGTGCCTTTAGCCCAACAACATGCTCCATAACCGCCAGGTATTTCTGGTGATAGAGGATCTGCACCCTTACTAGATCCCCATTCAGTTTTGTGAATTGTGCTTTCTTTGGTTTCAGCTCAAACTTGACTTTCCACTGACCTGACACACACATATATACAGTTTATTAGCTTCCACTATTTCCACATGCACACAGACACACTTGGGCACACACATAGACTCCTACTGACCACTGAAGGAGACAGCGTTGAGCAGCATCAGCTGTGTACTAGGTGATACAGAGTCAACCAAATGTGTGATCTTATTTTTGGTCTTATTTGCCACCCAGCTGTTGATCATCTGTGTATTTTCCTCACTGTTTTCCAGCAGCCTGGTGGGCTCTACTTCATAGAACTGAATGGACTGGTCAATAAAGGAGTCACTCAGATTCATTTCTAAAGAAAAGAGAAAAAACATGATGAGCTACAAAGATCCCATTAGTTTAGTATGCATCTCTGAATCATTCTGTTTGAATGTCATCCTCTTTCTTGAGAGGTTATTTTGTATGTTCCACACAGTGATTTTAATACTTGGGTCAAAGTAGATCTGAGAAGCCATCTGCAAGGAGCTGGCCAATTTCTCTCTCAGATTCTTCATCTGGACGTGAACACAGTGGAAGTTGTGAGGCACACAGATTGCCCTCTCAATGGCTTTGCGAGTGTTATCCCTTGCACCTGATGGCAAGACAAGAGAAGACATAACAGAGAAAAGAGGAACACATGGTGTTACAGAAAAGTATGTCATTGACATTCAAATGTGGGAGAAAATTGTTATGACATTTTAAAGTGAGAAAATATTTAAAGTCACTTCCAAGTTATATAAAGGTTTTCTTCTCTACAGACACTGTAGACAGGCAAGGGGATAATATTGTCTGTTAGAATCTTAAAGGACAAGGTTGGTATAATAATATATCATTCTTATGTTCGGATGCACTTTCATTAAAAGGTACTGTAATGTGGGATTAGCTTAAACTAAATAACAGTGCCTGCATTAATCACAATGAAGAAACATTAGATATTTCACCATCATGCCTAATTTGTGCATTTTAACAGGTTTTTGACAAAAATGGAGGTTTATGGAACAGAGATATATTAGATTTTTGGTACATGGGCCAGCTCACTTTTGGTTTTGTTGTTTTCATGTGACTGATAATGAAAAATACAGCAAAATCAATTAACTAAAAGCATAGATAAAAGTGAAAAATTAGTACAACCAAATAAGGAACTTGCATACCTAACAATAAATGTGAGAGAATCCCACTGATGCTGATGGGAGAGACGAGCAGGTTGCTAGCGGGATGTGACTCTCTGAGGTAAGAATACAGCTTCATGGAAAACTCTGTCACGGATTCCTGCAATATGGGTTCTCCTGTGCGACTGTTCTCATCCAGGCAGGGCTCCCACGGTGTAGAGAAGTTTTTGCATGAGTGAGGCTCAGGTGTAGGAGCAACTTAAAGAAAGTTCAGCAAAAATGTACATAAATGTTGTATCTGCTTTTATAACAACTCCTCAACATTGTTTACACAGCAATACCATTGCAACATGTAGAAAAGACTGACAAACCTACCATCAACAATAAGGTAAACAGTGCTCAGCTTCTCCTTATCAGCAGATTCACAATGGTAAATTCCTGCATCTTCCATCAAAGCGTTTCTGAGTTTCATGGTCTGATCAAGGTCAAGTGGATAAAGCAGCTCTATTTTCTTATTGTCTTCGTCTTCAAGATTCAATGTCTCTGTCTCCTTAAACCAGACTGCATTGGCAACGACCTGAGTGTTAGGTGGGAAATGGCACGGGAGGAGCACATTTGCACCTTCATTTACCTTAATGGTATAGCCAATGGATGCTGTAACAAGAGACACAAAGACTTTAACTTTTAGATTTCATGCATAATATCTATATTCTATATTATAAATCTCTATCTTAAATCTACACAAAATCAAAGTGCTCCACTCTGTTTGTGTGTAAACAAAAAATACATGTATAGTATGTGTGATAAAGAGGCGTGTGTCTCACCAACAACTGTAATGTCGTAAGTCTTTATCATCTCTGCATTTTCATCTTTCACCAAACACATGTATTCACCCTGGTTGGCAGCAGTTACAGGGGATATAGAGAGGCGAAATCCATCCTTTATAACTCTGACTGAGTCAGATGGCTGTGCACTTATATCTTTACCTTTATTAAGACAAAAATAAAACTAAAAAATATAACCATGTTCCTTTGGAATATAGTGAGAACAGTAGTGATAGTTACAGAAATATAACAGACCATTGAATTTCCAGGAGATGGCATATCCAGAGTTGTCTGTTGGGAACGTGAGACATGGCAGCTCCAGAGTGGAGCCAGGTATCACCCGGAGATGTGTGCATGAAGAAAGCTAAACAGAAACAAATTTTCAACAAGAAAGAGCTGACAAATGAAAGCATCTAGAATACTAAACCCTCTTATTAATCAATTAATGGCTTTGCAAAATACTGATGAACACACTGCCTGCGCTTTAAAGAGCTATTCACCATTTTTCAGGTAGGTTTACCTCAAAAGTGAGCTGCAGCAAGAGGCAAAGTATGGCCAGTAGTCTCATCTAAGCAAAGATCAAAGAGTAACATGAGATTATCAAGTTAATGGAGTTGTTGTTTTTCAAGGGAGGATTTCAAAATGAATATGGCACCAAGCCGGACACTGAATCAATATGTGAAGCAATCTGTGAAATATAGTGATTTCCTCCACAATTAAAACCTCTAAAAACAGTCACCATCTATTTATGACTTCCATTTTCAATAAGAAATTAATGCTATAAAAACCTCAGAAGTCAATGTAATAGTTTGTATAACAGTAATGCAGAACATACAGTAAATAATATTGTTTTGGTTAAGTGATTAATAAACAAAAAGTCAAAATATATATACATATATAACTTACAACTCTTGAATATCCAGATGTATCCAAATTCAATGACATGACACCACTTTTTACCACTAATGTTTCTGCCACATCCAACCACCATTTACTTCATCTACCTCGGACTGCTCCCTCAAACTTCAACCAACAATGACTAATCTGTGATTGTTGGTTCAGAGATGTTTGTTTGTGTAACACAGGCCTTCTGACTTTCTGGAAATCACATGATTGCACATGTTGGCAGCAGATACTTAGTGGGATGATGGTGAGCATTTTGCTTAAATGTAATTTACTTTTGTCTGCGGTTCAGTTCTATAATAAAATGTATTTACCTGACGTGTTTTGCATTATTTAAATATGCTTAATGTTGCAAGGGCTACTATATCTAGACATGGACAATGTGGACGGAAATTTTGAGCTAGAGAGAATTGTTCATGTAAATTGGTCAGATTCCTTAAACAATCCATTAACAAGCTTAAGTTTGTTACACTAAGAGCAATTACCTTATAGGAATACAACACTTCCTGTGTTTGATGCCCTTGGTACTTGCAGTCTAAAGAAATAGTGAGTGAACTATTTTCAATTTCCTGGTTTTCTGTATTATCAGCATGCCTCCTTTCTCCATTCCTAGAGGTGAAGTATGGTGGAAGTGTATCACAGTATCTTACAGTAAACTGTCAGCATGGCTGTTCACCAACTGAAATACAGTAGAGGCTAGGTGATGCAGCAGGACAATGCACCTAACTATCAAAGTACACAGACTACAGAAAGGCTTCAGAGACACAAAATCCACCTTTTGGAGTGGACCAGTCAGAGGTTTGAGGTTATTGCAGACAGAGGTGGCCCAACCAGTTATCAAAACACTGCTACCATTCCTTTTTTTTTTTTTTTTTTTACCACCACACTGTATGTTTAATGGGTGTGTGTTCAATAAAGACATGAAAGATCATGGCTGTTAAGTGTTTTATCAGCTTAGAGACATTATGTTTGTGACTTTGGCGAAGAACAGATCACATTTCATGACCAACTTATATAGAAAACCAGGAAACTGCAAACAGTAGTAACATTAATATTTATTTCCACTATCTGCTACACCCCTGCTAAAACCGCTGAGTCTTCAATCTTTTGAAAGTTAGTAGGTCGATCGATCAATCGATCCTCGATTGAGCGGGCTGGTGCCTGAGGAGACCTTTGGGCGTAATCAGTCATGTGCAATCGAGAGCCGGGTGTTGTAAAAAAAGGAAGAGGCTTCAAAACTTTTACCAAAGCGGGTTTTTTTTAGTGCTTGAGATCAAAAACAAAAATGTGTAGGAAGTAGTTATAGAAAACGGCAACAGATGATACAAATATGTGAGCTGTCCGTAAACAACTTGAAGTTTGGCTTCGCTGGACATTTAACTAAGACAGTAAGTTTTCATCTGGTCGTTAACGGAAAGAGCACAAACAATGGCAGAGACCAACAACAGAGGCAGCTAGCCGCTAGTTTGTTTTAGTTCACTTTGGTCCAGCCAGGATGAGGCTGTAACTTAGGTATTTTTCGATACTGTGGCACACTTAAGTCTTTAAGCTTCGTTAAGAGTGGTTAACTGTGTAGTAGCTGATAAACAACTCCATATCTGACGCTAACGTTACGTGTAACGTTGCTTTAAACATTTTAAAGAGAGACGTTAGACGTGGAGAGGGAACAGGAATTAAACTGTAAATGTCATTAAAAGTCCAAAGCTTTTCATTTAACTAATAATTCATCTTCTATTGTAATGCAAGGCAGGATGTTTTAGCCGGTTTAGTGTAGACATAATAGTAATGTATACAGTGATTGTTATTTCTAAATAATGCCACGTCCTGACAGGTTTTTCTCTCACAGCACAGGTAATGTGTATATAACCGTGATTTTTATTCTTAACCCACAGTGAGCTTTAGGCCACAGGACCTCAGAGCATAAGAGCTGATCACCATGGCAACACAGTTCAGTATTGATGATGCCTTTGTGTTGGAGGGAGCCGTGTCAGATGGAGAGACTGAGGGATGGAAGGACAGAGAAGGCGGAGAGATGACATTTGGTCCTCTGACTTTCTCTAAACCCCAGACTCATCCATCGCCTGCTGCTGTCGGCACGCCTGAACACAGTAACCTGAAGTACCAGGTACACATACACCTACTGTGTGTACAGACACAGCCAGGGCTAAGTTGTTTACTTGAAACTGCAGCTCATTTATCATCTGCTGTTTCTTTAGAATCTGGAAAATGAAGATGCTCTGGGCAACAATGGCAATTCCTCTTTCAATAACATCTTCAAAATCAGGTGGGTTCTGTCTGTAGGACTATTGTGGTTTTGTTTTTGTCTCTCATGTTTGAATGTGAGATGAAATATGTCTGTGCTCTGTTCACAGTGACCCCGCGACTCTGTCTTACTGCAGCTCACAGTGGTCCTTCAGCACCTTGAGTTCTGTCACACAGCTTTCTGCGCACTGCTGCGGGTAAGTTCAAACAACTCGAGCGCACATACGCACACTCACAAACAGAGAAAGAACAACAAACACAGTTCCATTTCAAAATGTGTTGCTCAGGTGGGTGTCTCATCCGCTGGTGAAGAAAAACAGAAGAGTTGTTTTTGCATCATTCCTTCTCCTCATTACTGGAGTCGGTGAGTGTTAAGCGTGGCTGTTTTAACATGATCAAGCTACTGCAGAAACCTTTGCAATTTCACATCAACAGTTTTGATCAGTGTTGTGTTATTCACTGACGTGCTTGGCACTTCACATAGTGAACTTTGTCCCTTTGTTGATCCACTGTGCTTTTGTAATAGATATTTCCCAGAAAATCAGATTTTTTCTTTTCCAGCTCTTATTTTCACAGGTGTTGTCATACAGCTGAATCCAAATGCAGGTAAGGAAGAGGAACCATTAATCTAGACTAGTTTTTGATTCCTGTGTCCAGAAATGACACAGTTAGTCCCAAGTATTAGAAAGAATCTACTCTTTATTAACCTGCACATAGTGATAAATGTGTGTGTAGTGGATAATTCAACATACAAGTTATGCTAGAAAAGTAATTAACAAACGTTAAAAATAAAAGAAAATTGTTATAAACTGATACAGAAACAGAAAACGTGAACAAACATGTTACCCTCAAATTCTGTGTATTTTTATGGCAGAATTCAGAAATTTTTATCTATGAATGGGAATCTCAGCTGCACACAAGCGTAACTTAGCAGCTCTTCTGTCTTTATAATTGTCCCTGTGTTACAATTGCACACTCTCTGATGAACTGTTGGTGAAGAAGCACCAGTCTTTCAAGGTCAAAGTCCTTTTGATGGCTGTTTCCCAACCTGGCACTGAAGGCCTATCTTCCCCGGGTGTCTTCTAGCCCTTATCTTACAACAGCTATAAAGGCTTACAGCTGGTAAAAATATGTACACAGCATGTAGGCCTGTGAGTTGTAGATGTTTTTTGTTTTTGTTTTTTATTATCCAGAAGATGACACAAGTTGACAATGAAATGATTGTTCTTTCTCAAACCTGTGGAGAATCTTCTCACATGTATACAGTAGCAGTGTGTTATACATTTATTATAACTGTCAGTGAACTTATTGGACAGCTACATGTTATGTTTTCCAACATAACAATGATCTCAAACACACTGCAAAAATCAAAAGATTTTTTAAAGAAAAAAATTGTGAAAACCAAGTGTTGTTAATGAAAGGTGTACTGACTATAATAAACTGACAAGATTTGTAATTACTGAACATTTTAGTGATATTGACCAGGATTGTACTGTCTTTTATTATATGCTGTAAATTGTAGATTGCAACAAATTTTGAAACTAATCATTTTGCTTAATTTGAAAGTTTTATTTTATATTAAGTTAAAACAACAAACAGCTCAAGCCAGCGCTAGAAAGACACCTGAAGTCAGTCCACGCTGCTCCAGTCCTTTCTCTCTCTGCTCTGCCCAGTGCCCAGATAGTCAACATTATGAAATTCTAATAAATGAGAATGCGCCAATGAGTCTGGGTCACCGGAGGCTTTGAGGGCATGTGGGTCATCACTACACAATATAACGATTAGTGTATTATTTAATTTTTTTGAAAGGAATGGTTTAGCATTTTGGGAAACACCCTCATGTATTTTTATGGAGATTTATGTGAGGGGCACAGTAACCTCCCAGAGTGTTACCTGGCAATCTGGCAGTGCTGTGCAGGCTTGATAATTGTATTGGTCTTCTAACTTAATTCATGATAAGAAAACAAACAAGCATTTTTTTCTAAAACACCCAACTATTCCTTTAATATATGGTTACACTGATTAGTATTGGTGACTGTGTCTGTACTGTGGGTTGTGACTAATGAAACTGTCATTACAGGTGTTTCAAGTGCTATTTTCTTTGTACCTGGATTTCTTCTCTTCATCCCTGGAGGTAAATTGATCATTTAGTTCCTAGAACCTTTACTTTTCTGTTGGCTTTACCGCTACACAGAATTTGTTCTTTTTTGTATTTTCATTAACAGTGTCGTTCCTTGTATGTTCTACAGTGTACCATGTGATATACATCAGCTGTGCTGTCCGTGGAAGAAGAGGCTTCAAACTATTCTACCTACCTTATTTTGAAAAATGACATTTTATTAGACACTACATTTCCAATACTGTTTTGTTTGTTATCTTAAAGTGAATTCTATGTTGTCACTTGTAACAAAAATGTATTGTCACGTGTTTGTTTTTTTTCTTGTCATTGTAATGACCACTACTAATTGAACCACTCAGTGCCTGGATTGTGTTTCCACTAAATGAACTGTCATTGCTGTAAATGAAAAAGAAGGAGATTGGTCTTGCCTGTGTTTTCTATGTTGTGTGAATAATGACTGTGAAATTACAATAAATCTTTTGTATATTTTAATTTGTATCAGTTTCATTACTTATCTCAAAATGCCATGTTGAGCTGTAAGGAATAATCCATGACAGGGTTTGTGTTAAAGAACTGAAAATGTCAATTCACTGGTACATGTGTGGATTGCATTAAAAAACTTAATGTAGACTTTAAAGTGGAATATTCTGCTTATACAGTTTTGTATCAAAACATTTTGCATTTACTTTTTTGTGTATAAATGCACAAAAGTATCTTAAGTAGTTTATATTTTATGAGATATTCAATTGTAGTAAAGCAGTTTGTAATACTCTGAATGTATTGGTTTTTACATTTGCTTTAGCAATGCTTCGTGCCATTTGAAGAAGGGAGGAGATAACTAAGAGATCTGATTATAAGCTTTATCAAAAAGGGAAGTTTTAAGCCTAGTCTTAAAAGTAGAGAGTGTGTCTGCCTCACAAACCTGAACTGGGAGCTGGTTCCATGGTGGAGAAGCTTGATCGTTAACAATCTGCTTCCAATTCTACATATATATAAAGAATGCAATGTAATTAGCTTATTGGCATTTAGACATAATGCATTTTCTACTTAAGTAGTGCACTTACCTACTGAACCGATGTAGCTCCACACCATAATCTACCATAATGTAATCTACAAGTCTAGTGTGGTGTGGAGCTATATATGGTGACTACAAGTTGTAGTCACCATACACTACTCACAAAAAGTTAGGGATATTTGGCTTTCGGGTGAAATTTCAGGATGAACCTAAAATGCACTATAAC
>JAUMHL010000001.1:12386063-12400596 GCA_032362345.1 Sandelia bainsii
GTGTGAACTTTTTACGTTTTCCATAAATTTCACCCAAAAGCCAAATATCCCTAACTTTTTGTGAGTAGTGTATATTAAAGTGTGCAGACAATTTAAAAATACAAGCAACACACATAAGATGATACCTTAACAAGCAGCCAAATAGTTCAGTGATTATTATATTATTATTTATGACTATGTTGGATTAATATAACTGATGAATCAGTGTGTATAACTGGAATAGCATAAAGATGCAATATTTTCCTCTGAAATGTACTGAAGTGAGATTAAACAGAGAAATGTGTAAAAGTTAAATGCACGAGCCCATAGATTTTATGCATTGCTTTGTGTGCAACAAGAGAAAAGTCATTGGTTATACAGTACCTTTTTAGCGTCTGTGCCATGAATTAGGACTTAAATAGTCGTGCATTATGGGTAGTTAAACTTTTCGTATTTGTGTTATGTTATCATGGTAATTTAAAGGGAATCGTGCTCTCCCTAACCTCTTCTGTATGAACACTTACACACTTGCACAGTCTACGTGTAGGGGGCGCTCTGAGGCCTAAAGCGGCGACTCGTGAAGCGACGGGCTTCGGGAAACATCGTCATCTTTCGTGAGTCGACAGTCAAGGATGGAGGAAGAGGCACGCAAGCTTCTCGAAGAAGGAATAAGAAAGAAGCTGGTTAATCCCGGTAAAGGAGAGCTGCCGTCCTTCCCCAATGGAACAAAGGTAAAACTACTGTATCCACGATTCAGCGGGTTTAGTTTAGTCTTGCGAGTGTGTTTAAGAAAAGCGACGAAGCACGTTAGCTTATGCTATTACCAGTTACATCTTAGCTAACACATTAGGCTCTAGTAAACTTACGGTTAACGTTACAGTTAACGTACAGCGCCTGTAAATATACACAGCTAACACACACCAGAGTTGTTCTGCCTTCGCTGTGAAGCAACTTTGACTGGTAACACTACGGCTTTTTATCCGGCATACATTTTCCCCTTTTTCATCTGATGGAAAAACAAGGGGCGGGACAGGATGGCATGTGTTTATGATTGCTGATTGGCTAAAAAAAGGTGTCGGTCAAATGTTTACGGTTGTTATTGGACAGAATATGATGGAGCATAGACCACGGTGTCGACGCACTCTAGGCCTGTCTGTTAAGTGGCGACTGCTTTTTTGTCTTTGATTATAAGAGTTATCAGCTGTGTCAGTCCTGTGCCATTATTGTTGTTCAGTTAAACGGTGTTTTATTTTGTTCTTGTTCTCTTCTCCTATCTCTACCAGGTGGTCTTCCACTACCGTACCAGCCTGTGTGATGGCACAGTGCTGGATGACTCCAGAAGCATGGGGGGCCGCGGCAAACCCATGGAGCTCATCCTGGGCAAGAAATTCAAACTAGCTGCGTGGGAAAGAATCATCATCACCATGAGACAAGGCGAACTTGCAGAATTTACATGCGACACTAAGGTTTGAGAACTGGTCATGGTGGATGTGACAGGATAGCTGTATTGTTTCTCCTCAGTGTTGACTATTGTTTTCTCTCTCCTCACCACTCAGCATACAGCACTGTACCCACTTGTGTCTCAGTCCCTGAGAAACATCAGTGCTGGAAAAGACCCCCTGGAGGGCCAGAGGCACTGCTGTGGCATTGCCCAGATCCACTCACATCACTCTTTGGGGCACAAGGACCTGGATCATCTTCAGGCCAATCCACAGCCGCTTATCTTCACTATTGAGCTGCTAGAGGTGAGCGAGCAGGGGAGAGCCTGAGTTTTAGTAGCTTACCTTGAGGAAATATAAACTTAATATTTTTCATTTGGTTCTCCAGTGCTAAAGAAAAGGTACCTGTAGAAGAACTGGCTGAATAAAATGTTTAAAATGCACATAGAATTTGGATATAAATCAGAATGTATCTACAGTATTTAACATACATATGTCTTTGTGTAATATAAAAAAAATTTGAGGATCTGAATCATTTAAGTGTGACAAATATCCAAAAAGGAATAAATCAGGGAGGGGGCAAATACTTTTTCACAGCACCGAAAATCCAACCTGTACGCTTCAATTGAAATAGGTTGAGGCACGCATGGAAAAGTGTCAACTGCAGCTGTCAGTTAGTCTTGAAAATGGAAAGTGGACAAGGAAAGTACAGTCAGGACCAACGTCCTTTCAGTCTGCTGCTGCTATTATAGATTAAATAACAGAAAAAAGTAATGGATAAAATGGTAGCTGTGTGAAAAAACTACTGTGAGCTATTTAAAAAGACATCACCCCAGTGTGTCCATTGACAGCACAAGAAGAAGAAAATCGGGTAGGAAACAGCAGGTCCTTGTTTAGCAGCAATTGGAACTTTGGTACATAAAAACAAAATGCAACGATTAGCAAACCTCATAATCCCATATTTTATTCACAAGAAAACATATCAAATGTTTAAGCTGAGAAAATGTACCATTTTAAGAAAAAAAAGGTAATTTTGAAAATCATGGCAGCAGTTCTCAAACTTTATCAAAGAATGTGGACAAGCTCATTTTCTTGCAGAAGAACATGAAAATATGAACAGAGCAGTGTTGTTTTGAAAGCGTGTACACTGTGTGTGTAGTTAATGCTTCACTTTATGTTGAAGTGGCCATTTTTATATAAAACTAACAAAGCTGCATTTTATTGTTTGCACTAATTAGAAAACCTGTTCTTTTTAATGTTCCAAATTTATTTTTTGCTAAATAAATGAAAAGCATGTTGAAATTGACAATGCCCTTCCCCTGGTTTACCAAAAACGTACCAAACTGAAAACCATGACCCCAAAACCACGCATTGTGAACCATTCCTCCCACCTCTATATACACATTTAGGTCACTAGCAAAACGGTATAGAGGTTTGGTACACAGCCCTATTTGTATTACATGAAAATGTTGCTGTTTGTGGCATTTACATACAAGAGGGTGATAAAATTTTAAATAACTCAGTGAAATATGACACCACCATTTGCGATATAAAAAATTACAAGTAATTATAAACTTATACCATAATATATGTGTACCATAAATAATTACAATGGGCTTCTACAGTTTTTACTCTTCTTCGGTGAGTGCTGCAGTTACCACTGATCTCAAGTCTCTTCATCTGCTCAGGTTCTTCCTCCAGGATCATTCCAGCTCGATGTATGGGCCATGACAGATGAAGAGAAACTTCAGCTTGCACCTCGGATCCATGAGGAGGGCAACCTGCTCTACAAACAAGGCAAAATTGCAGAGGCCTCAGAGAAATACTATAATGGCATTGCCTGCCTCAAAAATCTACAGATGAAGGTTAGGGAAACATTAATCCTTTGTAATTTATTGTAATTAATTTGTAGTTTTTGAAGAGCTACAGACGGGTTTGATCCTGTCTGCTCTAGTATAAAGTCTGTTTGCCACACACTGCATGTAACTCTTCTGTGTAACTTATAACTTATATCAGGAGCATCCTGGAGACCAAGCATGGGTAAAATTGGACGTTATGATCACACCACTGCTCCTCAACTACTGCCAGTGCAAGTTACTCCAAGGCCAGTACTACGAAGTCATTGAGCACTGCTCATCCTTGGTCTTCAAATATGAGGGTAAGGAATTGTTGTTAGTGTAAGAACCAGCAGAGATGTTTTGCTGTCTTAAATTTCTCCTACTTTTCTCTGTGAGTCTTTTTTGTACAAGTGGTCCATGTCAGATTCATCAAACTCTCTTAATTGCATAAACTTGTTTTAAATCACTTGTTTCAGACTGATCAGGGCCACCTGTTCATTAGGACTTGTCCATGAGATTTGACTGTTACAGTAATCAACACCCTTAAAATTGGCACTACTGCTCCACTTCATTTGTGGTAAAGTTCATTTACAAAATGTTAAGTAAGAGTAAAAATAAGAGTTTCACACTGCAGAGCTTCAAATCTGTCAGAAATCAGCAAACAAATGCACAACAAATAAACAGAGTCAGCTAGTCGTAGAAGAAATAGTATAGTAGCATACATTGCTCAGTGACGTGTCATCAGAGCAGTGCTGTGATGTGTCATCAGAGCAGTGCTGTATTGTGACAGAAGTACGGCAATCACTGATATATTAAAGAGTAGAGAAATTTTGTATAGTAGGTGATACTGTATACTGTTGTGTGCTAAAACAGAGGATCATACTGGACAAAGGACTGCATAAAAACCCAGAGGCAACTGAACTACAGAAATGTAGAAGCTGCTGTGCGAATCCACCAATAAAATACATCTCAGTAAATTGGCAAACTATGATGATGATGAAAAGAATAATAATTTTGCATTAAGACAGGCTGCACTACACATTTGAATTAAAAAAATTTCTGTCTCATATTTTAAACTCCAAACTGATTCACATGAAGCCACTGTAATTCTTAAATCAAATGTGGCAATGGCAAAACCACTTTGGCTCTGCTTCTGAAAAATGAAGTACAAGAGGTGGGACACCAGAAATGGACAGCAGGGGGCATGGGTGGACTGATTTTCCCAGGCAGGTTAAAATTCATGAAAATATTTAGAGCCAGAAGAATTTATTTTGCTGCATAACCAGAGCATATCAACATAAGTGGTTGGAAGTAAACAGTTTTGGCAGGTTTTGATTTATCCACTAAGTAAAAGTATTTTTTCTTACAAGGATGCATTTTATTTGCACTTGAAAAGAGCAGTGAGTGGGATTAACAGATCTGAAAATAGATCACTGCTCACTGCTGCACATCAGTTGGATTTCTGAGTTTAGATTCATCCATCTCATTTCACCACATATCAGTTTTATTGGATAGTATATTCTTGCTATGGTCAAAGTACTAGTAATAGAGGAGGCTGATGCCATGGCCACACACAGTACTAGTTTCTTAACAGTGGCTGGTGTTGGCCTCTCGTGTATTGTTGCTTCTCCACTCACTGCTGAGTAGAGCTAGATGCTTCCTTGTGGGGAGATACGATATAATGATGTGCTGTACATATTCTTTATTTACAAAATAATCTATTGCATGTGCGTTGGCTTAACCGGGCAGGATAACTCACATATGCTGCATTCACATCACAGTGTTGTGTGGCTCACAAGTCTGCCATGTACTGTCTGCACCATGTGGTCTATAGACTTGCAAACCTGCAGTGTTATTATAGCTTGACTTACTTTCTTACTGAAAGCTACTGTCCTGTGTTCAGATTGGTGACTTAACTGTTCCTGAAAATGCTGTCTATTGTTCATAATATACATTTGTTGTTGTAAGTTGTTCATAGCCATTTCTTTAGTCTTGCTCCCAACTTACACATGTAGAATTTAATTTGTTTATTTCCTCTCCTTCCTAACAGACAATGTGAAGGCCTACTACAAGCGGGCTAAGGCTCACGCTGCAGTGTGGAACGAGGCAGAGGCACGAGCAGACTTTGCTAAGGTGTTGAACTTGGACCCCTCTCTGGGGCCATCTGTGGCCAAGGAGCTGAAGGCCATGGAGGAGAGGCTCCGCGCCAAGGAGAAGGAGGAAAAAAATCGTTATAAAGGCTTATTCAGCACACCACCAGCCACTGCCACTACGGTCAGTCCAGTTTGGATTTTTTTTAACTGCGTCTGTCCCTTTTAATTGGCACCAGATTAAATTAAAATAACAAGCTAGTTTGATGTGGTACAATATAGAATTTTAAACGCATCTCATTTCCTCTTCATCCTGGCAGGGTTGAATCAAGAGGATGCAGGGAAATTCCAAGATGATGGAGAAACTGTAGGCACTGCCGGTGTTGTAGTTTTATCCATGATGCTCTCAAGCCAAACTCTCTGCCGTCCTGCCCACATCAGTCCACGCAGATACATTCTTAGATACTGTCAGGTCATACATACAAACACACACAGGTCACAGATATCTATTTTGTATTCCTGCCTTATTCCTGTAAAGTCCCTCTGTAATTGTGATTTAGTTTTTGATGAGCACATGCTGACGTCATCAGTTTGACTTTAATTAAAGTCCGTAATTGCACAGAAACCTTAGGTGTACACTAACCAGCGGCATCATTAATTGAGTGCATCGTCTTCTTCAGTGTAAAGGAATTCTCAATATTCCATTTCTGCCTGAGCTGCTTAAGGTTTCAGAAATGTCTTACATTCTTGGCAAATAACCAGCTCACAGTAATGAGCTACCTACAGATGTTGACATTAGCAATGGCTTTCACATAGTTTGCAGATCATTTTTGGGTTTTTTTGTGATGTTTATGGAAGTCATTGTACAGCAAACACCATCATTAGAAACAAGTTGCTTGGTCTTGGTTTATCTAAAATATGTGGAGTTTTGTTGACCCATCCTTAAAATTGTTCATAATTGCAAACCCTGCAAGGACAGATATCCAGCAAAAGTGATGTCATGTACTCACACCACACCTCCGCTTTGCACCGCCAGAAACCCTTTTCTGTCTTGGTGACAGTAGAATAAGCAGGAGACTATTATCTCCTGGTTTGCGTGACATGGAAACCGAGCGACCTGTGTCAATCATTATATAACACATATGGACCTGCTTTGATCTTTGCTTTCTCTTATGAACTTATTTCATTTACATAATACTGTTTCAGTCAAGATGTACTCATCAAAACCCTCAGTAACTCCTTCACTTGCTGAAAAAGAGCTGATGTTCATTACCTAGGAAGCAGTGGGTCATTAGCCCAGCCTGTTTGAAGTGAGGTGTTTGAGGTTGTGATTATATAACTGAATAAATGTGTTTATCCTTGTCTTTACCTCTTTTTTAAATATTTAATACCTGCAGACAGATGTTTTGGGAAAAGTAATCAATGTCCTGTTGTGTTGTTTTAATATAATCCTGCGTAAAATCTATGGGAAAATATTCTTTAAAAAGGGCAAGTTCAATGCACTGTACAATTTGTGTTAAGTATTTCTTGTCAAATTGCTGTTTTAAAGGTCAATAATGAATATTTAAGCTCAGGAAAGGTGTCATTGCTGATAAATCCTGACAGTTGGAAAAGAAAGAAAACCTACCAGCTAATTCCATTCAAGCCAATTGATTATGTGTCGCAAATAGAAAAACAGAAATGGTTTTTTGCTGTTATTTAATTAAGATATACATACCGAACTGCAAAAATCTGGTTTACAAAATTTCCATACTAACAAATTGACAATGTACAGATTTCTTGGTGACTGAGAATCTAACAGTTTACACTACTACATACAATGAAAACAAAGGGTTAATGGAAATGTTGTGTATTCAAGGTGCTCTGAAAATATGAAGTGGTTGCACTGTGAAGTTCAGTTTGAACGTAGATTTTCTTTAGCCAATTTTGAACAGATAATATTATAAACAGTTCCCATCAATTTTACTAAGGTTTTTACCAACAGCTTTACTTAAAAATGTGTTATTGAAGTTCCCCACACCATTATTTTAAAATAGATACAAATCTGCATGGTGCATCCACGGAGCGAGTCACAGAAAGTCTGTCAAAAACGAAACAGGTGTAGATCGCAGTAACAGGAGAGACAAGAGGGACAAAATTCAACTGTAAAAACCCTCAAAAGCTCAAAAGGTGAGAAGAATTTAAAAAATGGTTGTAAAACTGACTATGAAGACAGAGTTGGGGGGTGAAGGGATCTTTCCAAAAGGTTATGTGCGGGCGCTTCTTTCCGTCTCTGCAAGACACTCCCTGACCAGTGCACGGGCATGGATTATACCTGGTCAAGACAAATACAAGGTGCAAACGTGTTAAATCAACAGCTTCACATTAATTCTATTATTTTTATAGTATTATTTTTGATCAGTCTAACATACCTCGCTTTAGCCTCTCCATGGCACTCTTGCTCCCAGCGTATGTAGGCCTGATCTCACGGCTCATTTCCTCAATGACAGACAGAAGCTCACTGTAGGTGGACCCTTGAGACACTTTGACAGGCTGTTTGTGTATTTTCACAAACAATATTGGAGGGGAAAAAATTCATTACGATTCGTCACAACTAGAAATTCACATCACAAATGAAGAGAAAACAATGACATGAAAAGTTAAAAGAATGAAAAGGGATTGAAATGATTCATTAATCTGCCTCAAGTGTTCTTTCTAATCCTCTCAGAGCAGTAATGATGTTCATTCTTATTTTTGATTCAAATTATTCCAACAAAAATGTGACAAAATATGTTTTCCTCACATTTATATGCATTTCAATCAAGCAATGAGTCAGCAACCCCCTTGACTATCTCAGTGCTCTCATGTAGCAGCTGCTTTTCACAATAACAGCACTGTCAGTACACATTTGTACTGTACTGAGTGCAGATGTAGAGCAGCAATTAGTAGAAAAAAGGATGTTGGTCTGCAGATTTCTCAGATGAAGTAAACGAAGCAGTACAGTCTGTTCCATCTTCTTGTACATGTAAATGCAGTAACCGAGGTTCAACCTAATTGTTGCATGTTACAGAACAAAGTCAGTGAACCTAGCTGAGCCTACATTTTGATCTTGTGGGTGCAGGAGTAAAATTGAAGAAGGAAATGTCCCTCGTAAATAAAAAAAATCACTTTAAAACATCTTTTACTCTATGAAAATAAGCTATTTTCTTTCTGTTCATTTGCTTCCTAAGTACCATACTTTCAGCTCTAGTTAGGTTTACTGCTCAGTTAATTCACATCATTTATTTTATCTTAGCTGTAGTCTAGATTTAATCAGTGGAACTCAGTTTCAGTGATAAGCTACCTTTCATGATGCTGTTATGGGCTTTGTGAAGAATATTTCAAGGCTTTAATAACTTATAACAGGTAAAAAAAAGTATCAATATCGAAGATGCAGGTATGGGATAAAAACTGACTGAATGTGGGCTGGTAGTGGGTGAAATAAAGATTGGAATGAAAACAGAAGTAAAAACAATGACACTGTTTTTTCCTTATAACGCAATTTAACATGTCTAATTATCATTCCGTAATTGAGAATAGAGGAAGTTGATAAGTGGATAGATGATTAGTCCGAAATCAGTTATCTTTGTGTCATTTTACATTACATATACAACTGGAGCTGAGTGCAAAAGTGTTTTGCACATCTGACTGGGACAGTAACATTTTAATGCTGCCAATGATCATCAGGTGTCAGAACAACAACACACAATAGATCACAGCTTGCTGCGTGTGGGGCTGTGTAGCTTGGTAGTGTTAATATCGTGGCTGACTGGTGTATGTGTATAACAGAGCCACTGATTTTGTCCCATCTTTATTCACCATAGTGTGCTCAGAGAGTAAAAAAAGAAAAAAAGATTCTCATTACAATCTAGTAATTAAATAAAAGGTCATCAATAAATACTTTAAATTGTCAAAATTTTCACTGACAACACATTTACATGTATGAGTGCATTCATACATATGTTTTTAACGAAGTATCAAACAACAGAACGGTATGGATAACCAATGCAGACATACCTGGACAAAGCCCATGGAGGGTGGGCCAAAGTCACTAAAAGCTGGCCTAAAGTTGGACGACGAGGGGAGAGACGGAGAGGGCACAGAAGAGCCTGGACAGAAGAAAAGAACAGATACAGTATACTGTAATAAACCATAGCTGAACAACAATGAGATGAAGCCTGCCTATTGAAACACTTTTTTAATCTTTAATAAGGTATAAGCAATCATTTACTGTAAGGTTCACTGATATTCATAAGCCAGAGTCATTATTATTACTATTTCTGTGCTGCTTTATCACTTCTACACTATGGGCACCTACCAGAAATAACAAAGAAAAATGGAAATAACAGCCTATTCTGTTAATGTTCTCTCAGTTAATATGTTGAATATCTTTGGTTTAACTACTTTCAGAACGCAATGATCATGATGTATTGTTGCTGTGTTTACTTGCACACTAACATCATCTGGGCTACGACTGACCTATAACTGTTCTCAACATTATTTTCCATTACCATGACGTAAAATGTTTTATCCATAACAAACCGAAGCCGATAACCGCATGAACAATATTAAGGCTGTGTATTGTCAAAGTACCCGGAGGAGTGTGGTTGGAGCCAGACGGCGCAGGAGCAATGGGTTTGTAACTCATGACGATGTCAGCAGTCAGCTCCCTATACGACACGCCACTTCCTTCGGTCCCGTCAACCCAGTGTTTATACAGCTTTACTGGTGGTGATGAGCTCCTAGGAGCTGATGTAAAGAACATGAGGAGTGCACTCAATTAAAAATAACATAGTATAAAATCTATATTCATGACACTTTAAACAGTTGAACATCCAACAATCTAAAAAGGTGGCTCAGTATCTAGCAGTCTCATATAGTATTTCTCAGATTTTATTAAGTAAAGCTTTACGCTCACTGCTCTTGTAGTTGCCTCTAACTCTGATCAAACGACAATGCCATCTGCAGGTAATTAATATTTTTTACAATTTATGATAGCAATTAGAGAATAGCACTTTTAACGACTTCCAATTAGTCTCCTTAAACTGTACAAAATAAGATACAAAAGTTTGGATGTTGTGTAAAATGTAAATTAAAACAGAATGTGATGATTTACAAATAATTTAAAACCTATATTTAATTGAAAATAGGACAAAGACGACAGATCAAACTATAGTTTTTTCCACCACTAAAAGCAGCACATTTATCAGTGTGTTCCAGTCATCTCTATTTTAAATGCCTGATGTCCTTGACCTGAGAAGCACTTGATACAGCTGAACGTTGTTTGAAAACATATAGAGAACACCTTTCAGACAATATATCAAATGATGAAACCGAGAGTTTTTTTTTTTTTTTTACATTTTCAATTTGATTCCAGCACATTTCATAAAAGTTGTGAAAGACTGCATAGACAAATAGTTCAAAAACTTAATATTCTTAAATTGTTTATAAATAAAAAATAATACTTGTTTATAAATGTAAAATTGTGAAGAATTTGGGGATTTCATTATCTGTTGTACAAAATACCACTTTATGATTCCGAGAGTCTGGAGAATCTCTGTCTGGGAGGGACAAGGCTGGCTGCAGTCCACACCTGTCACTCACTCACAACATGTAGCACATTTGAAGTGACAAAATCCAAAACAAATCCCAAAGTGTTGAGCAGCTATAGTCCTAAATTAAGCAAGAAACAAGCAAATAAACGCATTTACTTTCAAAACTAGTTGCCTCAGTTCCCAAACACTTACAGAGTGTTGTTAAAGAAAAGGTGACGCAAAACGTTGGTAAACATGTCCCTGTCACAACTTTTTTTTTTTATGTGTTGGTGGCATCATCAAATTTCTCATTTACAGCATTTGATATGTTGTCTTTGTTTTTTGTTGTTTATTGGTTTTAAATTATTTATAAATCATCACATTATGTTTTTACTAACATTTCTCACAGCATCCCAACTTCTTTCTAAATGAGGTTTTACTGCAGCTTTTCAATAAATCTCTCTTTTAAATATCTGACCTGGGACAAAAATACATCTCTGATAGTCTTTCATCATATGAACCCCCTCATTTCATCTTGTAGCAGGCTTCAAACTGTTCGCAGTGCTTCCATGAACACATAAAAGAATTTAAGTTACCAAGTAATACAGAGTATTGCCAGTACACCCTTACACTTAATGTACAGCTTTGGCTATGTTGTGATTAGAATTTTTCTAATCCTAAAATTTTCATTAAAATGTTATTTTTCAGTGTTTTATTTCATGCAGGATTTTAAAGTGTTATGCATTTTGCCATTATGTAAAGTAATGTGAATAGTATTTGTGGATAAAATGTGATATATTCATTAATTTTCTTGCATAAGACCATAGGACACTAGCATATACTTACTATGTAAACGAGGGATGCATCACAACAATTGGTAATGTTACACTGTATATTTATAGTATAACTTCAAGTATAAGTGCCAAGTACATTTATTCAAGTACTTTTGGTAAGTACAGTTTTGATACTACTGCATGTTATGCTACATGATTTTCAGATGGAAATATTGTACTATTTTTACAGTTATTTCCTGTTAGTCCTCTTCTGTTGCTCTCCTGAGGTTTATTCAATTATTTTCTGTTTAAAAGGGTTTTTTGAGAGCTTATCCAATTCAGAGGTCCAAAGACAAGTAGAGCTGTTGTTGTACACACTATAAAGCCCACTGAGGGAAATGTGTGACTGACTGGATTTGATGATTGTTTGGGTGAATGAAGTGTATTTTTATTATACTGAATATGTACTGTATTTTTGTATTCTGTTCTCAGGTCTCTCCTGCAGAAGAGGTCTTGGTCTCAGTGAAGTTTTAAGCTTAACTAACTACTGTATGTATCTGATTGCTGTAGGTACAAGTTAAGATTTTATATTAAAAAAGCTAAGCAGACACAATACAACAGAAACAATCAAAAAAGCTGTACTTGTTGAGATCCCTGTCATGTTTCCCCTCTAAACCTCATTTAAATAACTGTTCCAGTTTTGTCAAAGTGGTAAAAATATTAAATACTCATAAAAACAGAAATTAGAGTGTAAAGTGTAAGAACTAAAACCTGATTTGTGTATCAACTTTGTTGTTCTTCTCTCCAATGCCATCAATCATATCGTGACCCCTCAGTTTTATGTTGTGACCCTTTGAAGGACGCACCCCCTGGGTCAGGAGTCACTGGACTGCTTTATTTATCTAGCTGTAAATAAAGCATTTAAAACTATATCCACCCACAGTATCCAAATACTGTGTACATATTGATGTGTCATTATTAACGACCTAGTTATGTCAGACGTGATCAGACACTCGTCAAAGTGGACAGCATAGGTAGTTTAACTACTTTTGGCGCTTTTTACTAATAACGCTAATTCTTCTGTGTAATTATTAGGTGAGTAGTTTATATTCTGTGTGTAACAGAATATTTTACACGGGTACTCCTTCCATCACTATTTATGACGACAGAGTCCACTTTTCATTCAAATCTAATAGACAACAAGCTGAGGCATTTATTATGCTGGGATGTTATGTTATGCTGGGAATACAAAACGTTCTCGGAGCGTCGACGTTTGAGTGTGATCATGATTATACGGAGTCACACTCGCGGAGCCAGAGGTCCTTAATGAAACAAATGCTGACGTTAGCTTCAGAGGACGGTGTCAAGCTAACCACTACTTGGTAACGTTAGCTAGATTAGCTAGCTCTTGCCGGTTAGCATAACAACAAAAACAGAAGGCAGAACAATAGTTCTGATGGACAGTTAAGATTCTACAATTAGACAGTGAAAGATAGAAAGCTTATCTACACTTGTGACCATTGAGAAGACTACAAACGATTCAAAAGAGTAGTACTATATTACCTTTGTAAAGAGACTCGATATACTCCGCTAAACGCGAGTCCGGGTTCTTCCTCTCTGTGTGCGCCGGCGCAGAAGCGAACCGTAGTACATCTACGAGTGACGTACTTTTTTTTTTTTTTTGCATCGATATGATTGGCTGATGAAGTAACTTGTGACGTTTGTTTCAAACAATGTCGTCACCAGGAGTCACTAAAGCGACAGCTATTCAAAATACATACTTCAAACCACATACACAAATACATGTGAAGTTTAAAACTGTGTATCTTATTACATCTTCAATTCAATTAGTGAGAGAAGATGAAGACTTCACATGATAGGAAATGACACCAATAAAACAAATAATGTATTTAAAGTATCCCATAAAGATATTTGTCTAGTTCAGGCAGTAAAAGAAAACATATGACTGATTTCTTCATTATTATTTTTCACCACATGTCCCCCAGCACTCTATTTCAACATTTTTATGAATTTTGATTGTATTTGTGGTGTAATAAAAAAAAGAATTAGTATAGAATTTGTTGTTTTGTTGACTGTTTAAAAAAAAAAAAAATTCCAGTAGATAGATAGATACTTTATTCATCCCCATGGGGAATTTCACATGCTCCAGCAGCAGCATACAGATGAAAGAAAAAGATATAAATCAATCAAATACTCCTATTTTATCTGTCTACTAACTCCCACTTCATCTTAATTATTTTCTTGTAGATCTTGATTATTTTCTAGAATTTTAAATATTTTGGAAATAATTGTTGTTACAGATTTTAGTCATAAATGTTGTTACAGGGCTCTTGATTCCATTTATCTTTTTGAAGTAGTCTTGTCACTCTGTCATCATGGCATAGCTGTAACATTTCACCTATGAAAGATGCTGGATCCAGAGATATAAATGGGACAGAAAACCCACTGTAGCATCTCCACATTTTTATATTAGGAAGAGAATACTGATGTAAGTTGTTTTAATGTACCAACAGAGGCCAATTATCTTTAAACCTAACTAATAAAAACACTTTCTACACATTCTTATTGTTATTTCAACAATACCCTTGTTTTCAGAGTGGAAATAAAAAAACAGGTGAAACACTAGTTGTGCTTTTAATGATATGAGGTCAAGAACAAATACACCAGCCTTTTTTTTGTAACCTGATTACTTTACTGACAGAACATGTAAGTAAAGTAGACAACAGAGAGCAGAATTTTCCTTTCCTGATCCCCTGAGGTCATGTAATTCAATTCAATTCAATTCAACTTTATTTATATAGCGCCAAATCACAACATAAGTCATCTCAAGGCACTTTACAG
>JAUMHL010000001.1:12414290-12430869 GCA_032362345.1 Sandelia bainsii
AGCCAACTCTAACTATAAGCTTTATCAAAAAGGAACGTTTTAAGTCTAGTCTTAAAGGTAGAGAGGGTGTCTGCCTCCCTCTCTCTTGCTTGTTCCAGGCAGAAAGAAATATTTTGCTACAAGGAAGGAGTCAGAGAGCAGATGGACATGTTGAAAACGGAAGATGTTGACCTCAGCATGAAACTATAGCTGCACTCCAATAGTGGAATGAAAGTAAACATATTCATCTGTACAGCTAATCAATGTTTATAACACATTTAAGAAAGTCTATAAATTCATCATACATTCACTCATTCTCAGAATATTTCAACCCTCTTTTCTCAACACACTATAATTAGTGTGCAAAGCTTTCAGCATTATAGAACAATATTTCCATAATTTCTTTCAGATTTTCATCATACCCTGAGCATTGTTTTCAACAAGCCCAGTCTGTTGCAACAGAGAAGCAGCACAAATAAATATACTGCAACCAAGAAAGGCAGAGATGATGCTTTATATACAAGAAATAATCTGTCAAACTATTTATTCAGCCATCAATGTATTAATCGTTTTTTAGATTTATTTTGAATGCAAATAGCATAAATTTCAACACTGCAGATGAAAGATGAGTCTCTTTGTGATTCAAAAGCTCATTATAAAATCTGATAATTTAATCTGGCTCTGACAATGTTAACTTCTTTGTACAAAAGGTCAGATCTCCTTGAGTTTTATCCCTTCCAGTGATGTCCAGCTGACAACTCACTTGCAGCCATTGTTTACTTGTTAAAAATATGGCACACCTCAAGTTAGTAAATCAGACCGGGTACTACTTCTTCATTTCTTCTGTCAAAGGGAGTTTTTCCTCTACTTCCACTGTCACTCAGTGATTGCTCAAGGGGGATTGTTGGGTTTCTTTCTCTATAACTATATACTTTTGACCTTATTTATAAAGTGTCTTGAGATGATTCTGTTGTGATTTGGCGCTATATAAATAAAATTGAATTGAATTTGTTGTAACTTTTTGTGTTTCTAAAATTTCTAACTTTCTAACTTTTTCCAAGTTTGACAATGACAATTGTTAGTAGACCTAGATAGACACAGTAGTAGACGTATTGTTATCTGAACAGTTATATTCTATTTGAAAAGATTCATGAAGCACAACGCATCCTCCACTGTAGTGCAAAGGAAATGCCATTATCGAGTGGGAGAAAAGGGTAAATGCAGAGAATGAGTTAAATTAGTATTCTACTGCAAGACTTCCAGAGTCATTTTCGTGCACCTTTTCCTGTCATTACAAAGATATAAAGCATAGTTGTGGCATTTTCATAATGGCCAAATGTACTGCAGGTCAGTGCTTGCACAATCAAATGAAGGCTAATTCATACTGAGAGTGCAGTGTGTTTCTGTCACTACACGACTCTTTTGATATGCATCTCCTGTAAGTATGTTGTTGTGCCCATTGTGTTACCACTACTGGTCATGATGACCTTTACTGGCTCACAAGCTCTTCCTCATCTTCATTTCTACTTCAAGTGAAGGTCTTCCATCAGTGACCAAATGGTGACAAAATGTGAAACATGTTGTCATGTTGCTTGATTCCCAGTAATTCACCTCCAGCTCTTTTGTGGGAGCAGTTTTAGGCTGTTTTGTGGAAACTGGAACATCTACGTGTTGCAGGAAGGGCTCATTGTGAGGTGGGCTGTGAGAACATGGCATCTGACCTGTTAGAGAAAATGGACAAAAGCATCCTTTTTCTTAAACTGTCATTTCCCCATTTCCAACTTTTGAGTGAAGGCTACTGCGTCATTTAATTTACAACACACCCACACATTTTGTTGAGTTAGAATTTGGACAATTTCTAACAATAAACAGATCATCACACACCTTCTCTATCCTCTTTAGCAGCTTCATTGTTGACTTTACCAATGGTTCTTTTTGTCATATTTTAAGAAATAAAAAATATGTTCCCAGTTACATGCAACTTGGTGTAACACATCAAATTTAAACAGTGCTTGAGCTTAAACATTGTAAACACTGTGGATCAAATCTATTCCACAGCTGAAGTTAAGACAAATGAAAGAACAGAAAAAATGAGAAGCAGAAAAAAGTAGAAGTTGAGTGGATAGATGAACAGAATCACAACAAAGAAAACCAAAAAGGAGGAAATGATTGGAACCAGAAAAAAAAAAAAATTACAAAGGGCTGAGGCGATTCTCTTACGGATCCAATGTGCTTGTATAATCTAGCCGCAGGTAATACTGACTTGGCCTTGATTGTAATTTCATAATGACTGATAGCCTAACTGAGGGGCTGGGCAGAGTGCAGTGGATTTATTTTGAGTCACAGCTAGGTTTAATACCCACATTTGCATATTGTAGCTTTAATCAATCAAAAGCTCATACATACATATGCACAGAAATAATGTAGCTCTTTGCTCACCTGCGTAAAGAAGGTCAAATCCTCTTTCAGAGACCTTGAGATGGAGACTATTAATAAAACTACCTCGCCAATGACTAATACTACCAGCATGTCTACATTTTAAACCACACTATGCACAATCACTTACAAAACACTGAAATGCCCAGCATTCTCCACTGCATTTGCAGTTTCTGTGACTTATCAGTCAGTGTACCTTTTGTGGTCACATAATAGTATTCAAGCTGTTACTCTCCAGAGTGAGAACGTATTATGTCTTAGACTCCTCAGATTTTTCTTTTTGCTAGATTCTGCTCCCATCACATACTGAACTTTACCTACAATGTCAGAATCTAGATTTCCAGTATTTGAAAGAGATTTGAAAGTAGTTCAGCAGAGCTGTAGCTGTTTTATCGATGCTGGTTGATTTATTCCACAGAGTTCACTGTTTACATCTGTTCATTCTTAGCGATAAACACAGTGAAGTCAACCATCTGCAGACAAATCTGCATCAGATCTGCAAAGTTTCAGTATCTTCTCTAACAACCTTAAATGCACCTATTTAGAGAGAAGGCCTGTGTTTGTTTGTAGAGTGATTTAAATTATGACATGCTGGTATTTTTAGTAAGTGGTAAGGTAGTTTTGTTAACAGTCTCAATCTCTGATTTTCTGAGAGAGGATTTTGTCTTCTGTATTCAGTTGAGCAAAGAGGTCTCTTCAGCACCATCTCACTAAATCTCATTATTCATGAGGTTGTATTTTCAGAGAAAAAAACATTAAACCTCCACCCTTTTGGTACCTTTGGGTATCTGAAAATCATTAAATTTGTTGCTGAGCTTTCTTGCCTCACGGCAACAATGTACTACAACAGTACTAAAACACCATGGTTTCCTATAGTACATATGATACCTGGAATAGGGTGAAAACAACAATATTTAAATTCTTAGTTATTCCTACATATTTATGTAAAGCATTGTCTCCTACCTGTTGGTCCGACACATCACCTGTCTGGAGTATCCTGCTATCTGTTTCTATCAGTGCCTGTAATTGCTGCAGGAGGGAAAAAAAGGGCATTCAAGGCTAATGTTTAGAATCAAGTACAATCAAGAGAGATGACATTACATTCCTGAAAAGCTGAAACTACAGTAAGAATTGGCCTTACATAAAGATACACAAAGATTTTATTTTGGCACAAACATCTCTGTTTCCCAGGATGCAACAAACAAACAATAAAACAAAGCAACTGATTCATTAGCTGCTGTGATACAATGTCTAGAAATGTTCACACTTGTTCTTTTACACTGCACATTTAGACACATTTTACTGTTTTCCCTTTTTTAGACATGAAACATATTTTGTTCACAAGGAACACTACACACTCAACAATATATTTTCAGCATATTTAATGCTTTTACTGCATGAACACATAAATGTTGAAAAGCAGCCTGAGAGACTAAACACTCCTTTGATTCCAATGAATGTCGCTCTCTGCAAAACTGGAACTGTATAACATAAAAAGTCTTTATTTTCAACAGTGATTGTCATGAGGACATGGAATAAAATCTGTGTTTTTTTAGTTAATGAACACGTTTATCAAATTATGTTGTGTTATATTCACCTTGTGTGCATAAAAAACATCCAATGATGTGATTTTCCTTCAGTTAAAAAAAGACATATATTTTATTAAGTGATATTACACCAAACCTCATCTGTCCTCTGGTCAAGGCTTTCAATCTCTTTTAAACCAGATGTTCTGAAAAACATCTTCAGTATTCATGATTTTTTTTAGTACTGCTGCCTGCAGGTTGAACACCATCAGCATGTTGCTCGGCCTTATGTTTCTCAGACCTGCAATATGATCTACGGGCAGCATGCTCCATAAGAAATTGGCCTTGGACATTATTTGTTAGTCTTTCAAAGGTAAAATAGGTTTTTCCATTTCAGCTTCTACATGTTTTATCAAAATATGATGGCAGCAGCAAGTATAAAATGCAAGTTGAAAATCTGGTCTCACTGGTCAAGCAAGTAGAAGTGAATCATTTTTACAGGTCTTTCATTTTTTTTGTTTAGTTTTATTCTATGTTTGATGAACAATTTAGAGATTGTTGAGATGACATTTTCGAGACACACAGTTTGCCTCTGCAATATGAAATGAAGAAAGTGAAAAACCAAACTGCTCAAGCAATGTTAAATGCATTGCAAGCTTGTTCTGATGTTCAGCCTCAGAACAGAAAAACACCTGTGAGCTTTTAACAGAGTAGACCAAAATTATAGTGATCATATCTGGTCTGCATTCCCTGTTGAAACTGTCAGATCAGTGCATCAAATACTGTGTGAAATGCTGAAGAGCATAAAGAACATATTAAATAGACAAGTGATAATATTACTTCTGTGACCTCTGTCCACAATAGTTGAACACAGGACTAATATTTGGTGATAATGGGCCTCTGTATGTCTGTAAATAGTCCATTATACAACTAAATAGTAATTTCCAACCTTAGTTGTTAGTCAGTAATTTTTAGTAATGCCTATTTCTGATCAATTTAATGTTACAAAATCAGCTTTTATTTCAATACAAGGACATTTCTACGTGACCCATGTGAGTGAGTTATTGGTGAAAGCTCTGGGGAAAAGCTAGGAACTGGACATTGTATTAAGACTGTGTTGTAAAACTGCAATCTCTGAGTTCAAGTGCAAACTTGCATACAAGTTACCAGCTTCATTAGTTTACATTCATTATTTGCATATTGTCATACAGTATATTTCAATGTAGGTAAAATATTCTAGTTCATATTGTTACATAAAGCAGCCCTATTTCCCAGCCTCCCTCATGAGTTTACAGGTTTTAAAATGAGCTCATTTAGTGATATAATGGTGCAACGTATTCATGAGAAACAATGTGTAGCAATGTGTTGTGATAGAGTGTGTAATGTTAAGGGGTTCTACTTGACTCAGAGGAGCTTATTGTTGTTGCTGAGCCATGATGTGCTCATTTTTACAGTGTTATGATAAGTTAAATACTCAAATTCAGTGCAGTATAGTATGAAGGAACCTTTACAGTGGATCAACAATATCATAACATCCTGTGGAGCAGTTATATGTCATGGTAACACACTGTAGCACTGATTCTGTCTTTTCTGTGTCGTCAGCAACAGCAGTGTGGTTTTTCTTATACATGGGTATTTAAATGCTTAAGCTTCTTCGAGATTTCTGTGTAATTATCATGTTAATTTTTGAGTGGAGTGGATCAATAACAAGACAGGTGGTCTGGTTGATACTGTATCTGTATCTGAATGAGTAGTATCCGTTCCTATCCTATCCTTATCTGTCTATGTGGCAGTCAATCAAAGTGAAGGACAAGAGGCATTTGGAATAATGTGAACATTATTTCATTCACAACATGTTCATATATCCACAGGGATTCTGTCTTTGTGGGTAGAAGGGTAGAATGGCAAACCAAAGATGTAAGAGCAGATCTTCAATGAGCAGATCCTGTCACAGCTGAGTGCTGATTTTTTTTCACTATTTCAGAGAGCTTCTGGGGGATGAACAAACTTTATTGCCACCCTGCCAGTCATGCAGGCCTGTGAAGGCTGTTAAAAGAAAAGACTCAGATGTTCCATTAAAAAATCATTATTTCAAAAGATATTTTGAAAAGAATGTATCCAAAATCGTTGCATCTGATGAACATTTTTATGCAAATATAATGATAAGAAACTTTTGTTGAAAAGGTTTTACAATGAATTCATCATAATAAACCCAGTTTGCAATGTGACCATTATATAAGCACATTATTTGAGCCAGAACATTTACTAAATAGGCCTTATGGTGAGACTGTGTTGTCCGGTTTCCAAGAAAAGCATGAATGTCCAAAAAATACAATTTTAACATTTACAATTCCTGATGAAGAAAGATTGCATGATGTAAACAAAGGCTCTAGAACTGCTGCTAAGTGGAGCTTGCCATTTGATTGTATTCTCAGTTATTTAAGAACTGAAGTTTGAATTTTGGACAAACAATGCAATAAAAAAAGGAGATAGAAAAGGTGTGAAAAGCAGTATGGGAAAGGCAAAACCACAGAAAAGTAATTTTACGATTTCAGCTTCTGAAAAACCTTCAGCTGGAAAATCTTTCAGCTTGAAGTCATCACAAAAATCATCTCCTGTGTAGGCCCGGCCATACATCACTGAGATTTTCAGACTTCCTGTCCTCTCTGAATGACATGGGGAAATCTTAAAATAGGATTAAGAACTTGAAATGCTTATGCCAATCCCATCACAGAACGTCAGCTGTAGTCTTTCCAGTCAGCTCACAGCCACAATGGGCTCCACTGAGAGGATGTCAGTTCTCCCCGTGAGGACTTGCTTGGCTGTAAAAAGCACATGTGTATCTTTCAGGTTGTGGGATTGACTGGAAGAGGCATGACTCTGTTGCAATGAAACGTGGTCTGGGAGTGACAAAGCATGCCTTGCCCTGGAGGACTCATGATCATCAGGCCAGGCAGTCCTATGACAAGGAGCACAGGCGGCGGCAGGGTGGAGCTCGGGTTCCAGCCCAACCACCGCCCTGCGTCTCCTTCTGCACATGTCGATGAGAAGCCGGAGCTCCTGGCGGAATGTGGGATTCAGACAGCAGTAGATGAAAGGGTTGTAGCAGGTGGAGCTCATAGCCAGCCAGTGAAAGCAGAAGTAAAGGGCATTGGAGGAGTGAATGGCCTGGCTGGATAGCAGCACCACGTAGCAGTTGAGGGGGAACCAACAAACAGCAAACACTCCGACCACCAGGAGCAACATGGCCAAGGTCCGCCGGCGCTTTCTTCTCTGGGTAGCATGCTGAGCTGTTGTGGTGTCACCAATGGCATTGTGGCGCCACAGCCGGCGGGCAACTGTGGTGTAGGAGACGGTGATGATGAGGAGTGGCAGCATGTAAAGCAATATGAAGGTCAGGAGGTCAATATATTGCCAGTAGACATCTGACGGCTCTGGAAAGTCTGGGACACACAGGCTTCGCTCTTTCTCCTTACTGGTGAAGAGAATTATAGTACAGAGGGAGTATGACAAGAAAACAAGTTGGTGAATGTAATACATCACACAATGATTAATTTTATTAACAACTTAACTGTTTTATCTATAACATGTAAAAAATGTGAAAATTATAGTTTCCCTAGCAATCCGGATTACATCTATCTTCACATTGTTTGTTTTGTCCACTCAACAAACCCAGAAAGTTGTGAACTATGATTTATGATTTAGTTTCACATACAGTATTTGTATATGGCAAAGATATCAAAACCAATTTATTTGAAGGTGAAATCAGAGTTAGGTATTTGAACCAATGGGATCACAATCAGGTGTGAGTCTGGGAGGTTTTAATTCTCTCTGCCATGTCTGCTTTCCCACGTTTCCCTGCATTCAGAAATTCTGAATCATATCTGATCGATATTTCTGGCTTCATTGCTCATTTGGTCCTTGAATCCCCTCCTTTAAATACCACTGTGAAGTCTTTCTCTGTTGCTAACCTCAATAAATATTAATATTCACTTCCAAATGAGCTTGCCTCATTATAATGTGTGAGTGGGTAGTATTTTACCTGTATGAAAAAGTCAGGAGTTTTTGGTAGATTGCGTGTGGGAGGGAGAAGCAGCTGGCCATTATCCAGATAACTGCAACCCAAACACCACCCTGAGCTGGGGACATTCTTGGTCTCAAAGGATGTAAAATCACCTGAGAAAACAAATCACCAGTGAGAGATTGTGAGCAAAGTCAGTGCAAACACTCACATACTGAATGGGTTTAATATCAGCTCAACACTCAACAATGTCCAAAGAGACATGGCTTTACATGTTTATTGTGAATCAAAGTCCTATTTAGGACTGATAAACATTCCTGCTGTAGTGACAGTACAGACACCAACCTACACTCAGCTTATCAGAAAGACAGAAAGAAAAAGCTTTTTCTCAAAGTGCGGTAACAAAATCCAGTGTAGTTACTGTAAGGCAGTGATTCAAAGTGTGGGGCGCACACCACCGGTGGGGCGCAGAATCATGACAGGTGGGGCGCATGTGACCTGGTGGAAAGTCATGTGGGCCAAACCAGCATTTGCTTTATGGATTGAAACGTCTGCTTATTTGCAGCAGTTATAATTTGGAAAAGTTCATAAAATAATTTAATGTTACATTCTGACCGATCCTGTCTCTGTGTCGGGGACAATTACTAATCATGAATAATTAATGAAGTTACCGATGTTGTAAAACCTACAGAAATACGAACAGAAGTTGAAGTGTTCATCAGGATTCTTTTACTGAGTGATGTCTACAAACTTACAGGAAATAATTATACATACAAACTAAACTTTAGTGGCTTATTAATGTTCTGAAACAACTCAGATTACGCTGGAATGAGGAGACGGTATGAGTCTCATTCATTAATACGCTGCAGACTCTGCTTTAATCTCAGTTTGTAACAGATGGGAAAATGTAGAACAAAGTGAACGAGACAAAGATCAACATACAGGAAGGTGTTCTGTGGTAGGAGGCTTTGAGGCTTCTTCTTATTTTGGCTGAGATGTTAATAATAAGGTCAGACTGTAGAAATATGTTATTTAATGCTAGGAATTATGGAGCATTGATAATGAAGAAAATGTACTAATAGCATATAAATCCATGTTTTCATTCAGCTTGTCAGTCATCTGTAGAGTGAAAATATCAAACAAACTAATGATTGGAGAAAAAAATAACACAAAGCTAATTCCTTATTATGCAGAATGCAGTGTTAAATTACTGGACCAGTAATATTAATGCATTCACTCGGCACTTATTAAGCTTGACATTAAGCTTATTAGTATTATGTTTGTTCCAGGTGGAGCTAATGTTAATTCCTTCATATACTGTTGGGATATAGAAAATAGATGTTAACCCTATTCCCTCAAAATGAATAAGAAGAGCTGTCTTATGAGATTTATGAGAATGTCGTGGTGAAGTAATGCTTTAAGGCTGACAAACACACTATTTCATTAATAACATGAAAATGTCAGTGATATAGAAAGTTTGCATTCTGCAGTGCAAATACTCCTACACTTGACTGAGCAGGTTTGACTTTGATTCTGCAGTGCCTGTAAGTATTCAATCCTTGTCATTTGTGAACTCTGTGAGCTGTTGATGTGTTAACAATGTCAGCTCAACGGAATGGAAGTTATTTAAAAATAGGTTCACCATTTTTTCAAATGTTGATTTAAGCACTATTCAGGAGTCTATATGAGTATTGAAACAAGCTTTTCTCAATTTAGTCACCCTCCCCACCCCCACCTGTTCATACTGGCTGTGAAGAATTACCTTCCTAACATGCTTCCAAGGCTTCAGCACTCTAAATCAGACACATCAAAAGGGCATCTTCCAAAATTTTAGTACCAAACACTCTTTGTGTTTTTATACACAGCATAGAGATACTACTAAAAATGTAATCTTATAATATACCTTCAATTAAGCTCTAGAATGCATTTTTTTACCTAGCAAGGACTGTGAATTTGCCCCCCATCATTCATTAATATGGGGTCTTTGAAGAGCCAGTATGAAAAAGAAGAATAGTAACAGCAAACAAAATGTGTTTAAATGTTTATGTGGTTGCCTGACTACTTAAAAATTGTAAACATATCCACAGATTAGGTTTCTGGTTGCAACAATATTAGCTAAAATGGTCATCAAAACTTTTCAGAATACTGCAACATGCATTTGATCCAACAAACTAATTCAACCCATTCCACCTACACTCAGAGTTACAAAATTAATTATAATTTGACCTGTCTCTTTAAGTATCTCAGATAAATGTGCCAACACACTCTGCTGTAAATTAAAAGATTAATCTCTTAGCAAAATCAAATATTCAGGGAGGAGTAGTGGATGATTAAGTGGTTAGTAACGTAAACAATGCAATGAATGCTACATGAGAGTTATTTATTAGAAATTCAAGCAGATGGATTAAATTAAAATAAAGACTTTTATTTAGAAATGAATGTAGCTTATTTAATTAAATTGAATTTTAACATAGCTGCATCTGCTGCTTGACTGAAGAAATACTGGTACATTACAGACTGGAAATTCTCATTAATGCCAAAAGTCCAAAAGCAAATAATGGCCTTAAATGAACAGCTAAAAATCTCCCAAACACGGGGAAGGCATTAAATTAAATGTGATTTGCATTTATTCTGCCTTGTAATTCAGAGTGCATCTTTTCTAAGCTACCTGCACAATAGTCCAGTCAAATGTCTCCATTATGAGGGATGTGTGAATTTGTTACTTCTCAAAGTAGAAGCTTTTTGGGCTTTGGTACATTAGCTGCCTAAATAAAGACCTGCATTTACTGGCTTTTTCTTCAGATGAATCCTCTCAACCTTTGAATTATCTCCTCTCACAATTTTATTTGCATACGATGCATATAATATGTATCCATTATGGACATAAATCAGCATATACTGTATAGTGAGGTGTTGCAGTATTCAAAAAGAAGATGGACATCTGCTGGACCTACAGGCACATAGAGACAATGGATATGAGTGATGTAATGAAATGTCTTGAAAGCCTTGAGGACAAACATCACAGCTGCTGTTAGCAGGTGCTACACTTTTCATCTTTTGCATCTTTTCAAAGGCTCCAGTGGCAGCCCGTCAATAGAGGGGTCGTTTATCACGACTGAAAAAATCTTTACCATAGACTCACGTTATAAGTGGTGCAGGCACACTGCCTTTAAGGCACCCATGTTATCTCATTTCTATTATATATATATATATATATATATATATGTATATATAATATTCTCTGTGGTTCTGGAAATAATGGCATCCAAAGAATTTCTATGCTCCAGTTCACCTCAAACATGCCAATGTCTCTGTCATAACGATACAAGACAACCTCAAGTGTAAACCAGAATGCTTTAAACATCTAAGATTATTGTAATGGATGAATGTGCACTAGTCTTCTTCAACACAATGCACCATTGTTGTGTGTCTTTTTAGGAGTCAGCAGTTTAATTCAACTGTGCACTATTTTTACTCCTGTTCAATCACTGGCCAACATTTTAGGTCGAGATGCCAGTTGCTGTTTTGTCAGTTAGCGTTTTTTAAAGCTACATTATTCACTATAATTAGTTATTATTACACTTTTGGGACTCAAATTTGCTGTAGCATGAAACTTGAAATCAATCCACCCAATGCGTGAAATACTACCTCTGTGTCAAAACCATACATCCCTAATCAAAACCCATGGTGTCCTTTCATATCGGCATGTGACGCACAAGATTTGACCTTCTCTGATTGGCTAGAAAGAGGCGGTCTCTCAACAACCTTTTCCAGGCAATATCTGAGCATATATGCCAGTGCTGTTCTGTGATTCTGTATCATGGGAGACTCTGACAGCACTTCACCACATTAAGATATGTTATGGAGCATATCTCTACTAAAAAGATTTCTACTAAAGTTACATACTGCAGCTTTAAGTATGTTATTTAAGAATGTGTTTTAATGCACTAATGTGTACTTTTACTATGTGTGTATTGTATTTCTTCTCACTATATCTATATGTTATAATTCAGTATTTTTTGCCATCTTATTGGAGTGTCTAACAGAAGTAATCTTTGCAACATAGGGTATATTGAGTCACAAATCCAAGCTCAGTGAGAGTGACATGACAAAACAATTAGTTAAACAATATAATATAATCAACTAAAAAATACAGAGAAAACAGTGTGTGAAGATCTGCAGAGGCGACGATGAGTGGTGCGAAAATAAAAAGTAGTAGATGTGGGATGTAGGGGAACTGAAAGATAGTTAGTCATGAGCCAGTTTCTGTTTCCTTCAGACCAAATAAGCGAGATGAGCTGCTAACCAGCCAGTTGTACTGAGCTTGACCAGGAGAGCGCTCTAGGCACAGTGAGAGGAAGGTCAGAAATGTCTGCAGAAGTCAAAATAGAGCCAAAAATGCTATCAACTTCTAAACTAACATGGACACAAAGTCCTTACAATACAGCTTTATGAATAATGACCAGAGTCAATGTGCTAATGGAGATCTGCTACATAACCGTTACTACTTTGTCGTGACAATTCTTAGTGAACAGCTCTTTCCAAACTCAAGGATAAACTTTGGAACATAAAAAAAAACATGGTGTTGCATGTTTACTACTTTGCTTCAGCTCCTGAGGTAACATAAACAAAAGGCATGCAGCACTACATCTGCAACAGCGAGACAAATAGGTGATTCATGTGAGTCTGAAATAACTGTAGAGTGCCCTAAGTGGGCTCATCAGGCCGGAGGTGTTTGGTGCTGATAATAGGTTTTTTGACATTGTCCAGGCAGAATTTTTAGAAACAGCTGTAAAAGACAATTACAGCTTTTAACCTGCAAAGAGCCCTCAAGTGTCACCTCTTTGATTACAGCAATAACAGTGCTTTAGATTCCTGTTCCAATACAGCTAAGGGGACAGGATTAGAGGAGTAAGGTCTGCATCACAATGTCACTGTTACCTTCAGTTTTTCATTGCACCAACCATTCACATTTGTATTATGTGTAGTATTTACACTGTTTATGTCAAGTATGTTTTTATTTCTCTTATGGTGCCTTGTTGCTATTTCAATTTCCTTTAGTGGGACGATAAAGGCCTGAAATTAACATACAATCAGATAAAGGTCGTCATTAAGAAGCATTATGGAATAGCATTTTAAATTTGTCAATTGTCTTCCTCTCATCTCTCACAATTCTTAGTCAGGCAGGAATTTTAAATTCTTAAATCTGCATTATATAATGTGTTTTTTTTATTTCGTCCCTGTGCTGGCAGTGGGATGCCACTTAATCTAAAACCTTCTGTAACTCTGCTGACTGCCAAATCATGAAGTATATCAATCCCTCGATCATATTTATTTATAAAGCACATTTAAAACAACTTCCGTTGACCAAAGTGCTGTACAAAATGTAAAATATGAAATCAGTATTTAGTATAAAAACAACACAAGTGATCACAAATACGGTATAAAAGAAAATTGAAATTAGCCTGCACAATGAAATGAAGAAGGTCTGTTTAACCAGAATTAAAGGCACGTGAAACAGATGGGTTTTTAACAGGGATTTAAAATGATTGAGGTTCTGAGCAGATCTCACCTGCAAAGGGAGGCTGTTCCACAGATTGGGAATTGGTATATGACAGTAGGAATTAAATATCAGAATATTAACAGGATGATTTGAAGTGGGAGTCATGAAAAATTGATTATACTAAACTATTACACCAACAAGATAACTCCTTATGAGATTATGTATAATAATGGGGAATAGACCTTGTTATTAATCCTAATTATGAATTGTCTTTTATGGAAGCACATCCCATCTGTCTGATCGTCTGATTCAATTCCTGCAATTAAAGGTGAATAATAATATTGGATTTTCTGTAGATTAAGTACAGCCTGCTCTTGTTTCTGTTTAGATGTGTATTTTTTTTCCTGTATTATTCTTATTTTTCCTGTGTTAATGTCTTGTTGATTTTTTCTATACTGTTCTGTAATATTATTTCTACTGCAACACTGAAATTGACCTATCTATCTATCTATCTATCTATCTATCTATCTATCTATCTATCTATCTATCTATCTATCTATCTATCTATCTATCTATTAATTATTGTTTGCAGCTTACAGATGTTTTCATGTTAAACGACTGACTGAGCACAAGAAACCACTAACAAGTCCAATTTAAGTGAATTAAGATTTTTTACTAATACTCAGACACAGTAGGGCTATGGTGAGTGAATAAATGAACAAATCTATTTCGAAGATGGCACAAAAGACCTGAAACAGATGAAGCAACACAAACTGAGTCACAGCTAATTCCTTTAAAGATGAGTTGAGGGTGATGAATGAATATGTCAGATTCTTTGCATGCAGGTCCAAAAAAGGGGGAAAGGGGAACAAAGTTATGACTACACAGACATAAAATTGTATGTATTTCTTAAGACAAACTCCTGGATAAAACTACAGTACATGTAAGAATCAAGTTGGTCTCCGTGTGCCTTGCTGCAAATGGCAGGGACATTTGTGTGTGTGTGTTATTTGAATCACACAAACAAGTTCACTCAGTGGAATAAAGGTAGTAGAGTGCTGCTTCATGGATCAGACAGCAGGTGAGGGTCTGGTTGGGTGCAGGGTTGGCGATTATTCTGGGAGTCTCTGAAGATCTTGCTGGTTCACTGGAAAAGATCAGCCTGACAGACAGTGCCATCCAGTCTTCACACTGACGTTCCCCTACACATTATGTGAAAGTACCTCACGCAGATCATTTCCTTACCGTGCACGTACCCTACGAGATATTGGCAAAGCATCCACGTCTGTTATGCATTACTGAAGACACTCAGTGCCATCACAAGACAAGATGTGAAATCCCCAGTAAGCTGACATTTTCATAGAGTCGGGCACCCCATGTGTGCACTGTATTCGTTACTATTCAACAGATGCATTATCCTAGCAGAGGGGAAGATGTGAACAAATGCCTACTACAAATTAAATATAGATTTACCTTCAAATATGATTTCTGTGTTCAGTGTATTACTGTTTAGCATCTTTTAATCTATTTAAATTATTAGCTCTTTGAGATCCATACAAAACATGCCGACATTTAACTGAGTGCAGCAGTAATCTGGGTTTGATCTTTAGAAATACCAAACATACCTTCAGATTAACTCATTTTAAATGTTTTGTTTTTAATGGTGGTATACTGAAGTAATCTGATACAAAGTCATATTTATGCACTTGTTATCCATTTCTCTGTTTGCCTGTGTAATATGCAGTAACTGTCTTGTTGTTCCAGACCCACTCAAGCCCACCCTGTACTGTCTTCGCTTGCTCCCCTCTGACTGACCTTCAACCCTACCTACTTATCTGACACTGACTGGAATTCATATGAGAAAACAACTATTGTCTGTTGAGTCATAACAATACTCCAAATAAATCTGATCAGCCAGTAAAATATTCATAACCTACCAATTTAGTGCAGGGGGTCACCGAAGAGCTCCAGTGGTGCCTGAATGACCATGTAAACTGAAGGGTTATTTTAGTGTATTAATAAAGACTATGATTAATTTGTCCAGTACCAGAACCAGTGATAGTGCCAGTTCTTGGCCATATGTCAAAGAATAACACACTGAACCCCAAAGCATCACTGCTTCACGTCGTGATAGACAAACCTGTCGTCGGTCCAGCGCTATAGCGGTCAGCGTTAGAGTGGAGACGTGCAGGGAGCAGTACTGTACAAAGCGACTGATGTGACACATCGTCTTCCCAAACACCCAGGTGCTGTTCACAAAGCGAACCTGAGGGAATACATACAAATACAGAGTTCAGGTCATGTATAGGCTACCTGTACATTTCTACAGTATCATTCTCTTTCATCTACTGTATCAACTTTCCTATCAAACACTAATCTTATTTTATTAAAGCGTATTTGTAGGAGAGGGTTTGGAATATTTTAGGTAAAATAAGCTAAAGAATAAAGAAAGTTTGTGTGAATGAACAACACAGGAGAAACATAAAAGGTCGTGAAGGCTACACCTGTTCTTACCAGGGTGAAGGGGGTGTTGAGGACAGTGATGAAGATATCGGCCACGGCGAGGTTCATGATAAACAGGCTGGTGGCGGACTGGGTGCGCTTGTTTTTCACTACCACATGGCAGACCAGCGTATTCCCGAACAGGGAGATCACGATAATCAAAGAGTAGGCGGCCACCAGCAGCGCTTTCACACTCCCGTCCTGCCACTCCCCGCCGCGGCTCTTCTTACTGGCCAGAGAGCGCCAGTCCTCCAGCATGCCCTCGTCAAAGTCCAGGAGGAAAAAACCCGAAGTACGGTTATCCAACTGTCCCGAGACGTTAAGCAAAGGCTCCCTGTAAGAAAACATCCTCTCTACCAAAAGTGAGGTGTCGTTAAATCCGTGTCCCGCCGCAGCTGCCCTGTCAGAGCTGCACATCCAGAGAACCACAAATAACCAATCACACACAGCCTCCATGCTGTCAGTATTTCTCTTTTCTTTTTCCCCTTGTCTCTTTGTGGAGACTGATGTCAGCTGTGCACCTGCTCCCACTCTGTCACCTAACTGATGCGGAGACGCTGAAGCAAGAGCAACAAGTTGCGTGGTGTGAGTTTGCAGCGCTGGGGGGGGGGG
>JAUMHL010000001.1:12433919-12446702 GCA_032362345.1 Sandelia bainsii
GTTACTGTATGTCATCAGGCACTGTGCACTTTATCCAGTGATTCTTATATTTTTATAATTTTTTATATTTACTATTTCTTTACTCTATACTTTTTTCTCTCTTTGCTCTGTTGTCTTTGCATACGAAGGTGAGCAAGCAAAGTAAGAATTTCATTACATGGTTTAAACATGTATGTGTTTTTACTGTGTATATGACAATAAACTTCTTGTTTCTTTCCAGACACATATGATTCTGGACCTAAAGTCCTGCCCAAAGGCAAGAAGGCTGGATGCAAGTTCAAACTAGATAATATATTTTTTATTTCCCATTACAACTTTTCATCAGTGAGTTTTCGTAATTTTCAGAGATTCTTTATTTCTCTATATTTGGCTTAAGCTTAATAAGTAGTAAGTCATAACAGTCACATATATCATATATTTCACTTTCAAATTGGATACTGCATTGTTGCTTCTTAACAAGGAGATGATATCTATGGGTACTGTGTTTACATAGATTCTTTAGGTGACTGAGGATATATAGTTCAACATTATAAGCATCTTATTCCCAGTATCTTATTAGTGTCTCTGAGTCTCTACTATACACCAATTGTTATGTGATAACATGCTGGTTTTGTGCTCCAACCATCCTTTGATGGGGAAAAATAATAAGACACTACCATAACTAAGATCAGCAGTATCATTACAACTGCATCAACACAATCTATGCATTGTGTAGCTCCATAGATACTGTTTAATTTATGATTTAATCAGCTGAAAGTACAATCAAACATCAGATTACCAAGCAGTGCAGGCACCTTGTCTAACTCATAACAATGATAAATAGACAGAGAAATCTCTCTGCAAGCGTGAATGTGTACAGATTGCAAACAGCTCCTTTAGTTTCTGTTGTTTTAGTTTTTTGTTTTTCTTTTGCGTTACAGAATTGAGGTCAAGGGTGCTCAGCAAGTGAACAACCACCACCCAGCTCAACCGATCATACAAGGACAAGTAGTTCATCTAAAAGGTTACAGTGCCTGCAGCACTTCTAGGTTATTTAGTGAGTTGCCTTTGGATATTTGCATCAAAATCTTGCAGAAAGTCTCACAGTTAATGTAAAATACGATTTGGAGGTTTTAAATCAATCACATCTGGGACTCCATTATTGCATTTGCATACTGAGATGAAAACACATATGTTGTTAGGGAAAAGCAGCTGCACAGTGTTTCAACCCATATATTTTTTGTTTCTGTAACGTTTTTTGTGAATTATTTCATTTTTTAAATTAAAATATGCCAGGCTGATTCCATCCAGCCCAGCTGAGAATTGCTAATGTAGTCTAATTAAAACCTTTTTTTTTTTCATGTTGTGGTGCTGTCTGATGGGTTTAATCTCCATACAAATCCTCTCAGGACCGATTTAATGGAGGAAAAACTGTGATTTTACTTCACTTGAATGCTCAGTGCTGTCATAAATGTATCTTAAATTATCATAAAGGATCAGGCAGGTTGAAGAATCCATCAGCAGTCTGAACAAAAACTGTGCATCCTATTAATACATGTCTTGATGAGTGTTTAATGGTTATGTATATATAAGATACATAATATATAAGTATATATAAGTGATTTGACTCACTGTGTTTTCTCTAGTGATACGATCACATCGCTTAAGATTCAGGCGATGCGAAGAAATCACCGCTAGGTGTTAAATACAGGAAGCGCGATCGTCTGAACTACCGTTATTTGAGCAGATGAAGAAGAGGTAGGCACTCGCGAGTGTTTGTGGGTAGTGGAGTTTAATGGTGTCTTTCAACAGCGCGCCTGTATAAGTACAACGTGGAAAATAACTACATATACCAGGTTTAATATTTTTATTTCACTGCAGTTGGTCGTAGTTTGTTTTGAATCAGAAAATCTGGAAGGTGAGAGAAGTGTGTTCGTCTTAATTTTCATTTGTAAAATCTCTCGAAAAGGTGAGCATATTTGTTTTAACGTGGCAAACGCTGTTCAAACGTTAGCTTTCTGCTGTTACGTGTGATGCCTGTGTTAATTTGTACAGTATGACATAAATCATTGTATCTAATACCAACGTAAACGGAACATTGGCTTCTCGACATAAAGGTTATTACGAGCTGTGTTTACCGGTAACTTGAAGAGCAGCTACATTAACTGCATATAATGCTAATCGCTAATACACAAAGCTGAGAGTTCATTAGGTCTCTACATAGCTAACTGACTTGTTAACTGGCTAAACCCAGTGTTACACTACTAGTTACTACTTTTTCATCCTGTAATCCATGTGTTCTTCACCTAAGTACCATTAACACGCGTTAAAATAAACCACAAAACATTACATTACAAGTAAGCTCTGCATTTCTAATTCTACTTAAACTAAAGTGTAAAAGCACTGTGATGAACGTTTTTTATAAGTTTCAAAAAGAAAATCTTTTTTGAGGATGTTGCAGGCATCAAACTCTAAATTTACTTCACAAAATACAGTTAAGTTGGTCACTGACAATGTTTTCTTTGTGCTTTTGCCAGATAAATAAAACTCAAATCAAAGTAACAAATCACAGATTTTAGCTTTTAGTGCGTTTTAGAAAAACTTCTAATTTGTGGAAATGTGTTTTGTACAATATATCCCTCTGAAATGTTTCACATAATAAAAAATGAAAGTACTTTGAATTGAGTACCGCAAAATTGTACATAGATACAGTACATAATTAAAATGCATTTACCATCATTTAATCCCAAGGTACCTCAGGTAAAAGAATTGAATGTGAATATTTCTCTAAATTGTTTTCCTCATATGATCTTTTCCATCTCTGATATTAATTTCTCTCAGTCAGAAAGGACAGCACATCTTTCTAAATCTGATATCTGTGTCTCATTAGGTGTTGGATACTCATGACAAAAACTGTTTGTCATGGAGTTTCCTGAGGATTTCAACCAGCTTGAGCTTCTGAATACTCATGGACACCTGATCCCCCGTGGGGCCAGCAGCCTCTGGACCGGAAGCAAGGATGATGATGATGAAGAGGTGGAGGAGGAGGTTGAGCACAGTGAAGAGTGGTATCTAGAAAAGGAAGAGACTCTCAAAGACACACCAAAAGAGCTAATCCTGTGGGCAGCAGAAAACAACCGTGTAAGTGATGTTCTAGCACCAGAATGAAAAGGGCTCCTCACGACATTTAACTTTTAACCCCAGTGGTAAGGATCTAAGAAAAGTGAAGTTAATTCATTTATGTGCAGTAAAAACCCCTCACTAGCAGGGGCGAGAGTTCTTGTCCTGCTTTTATAGCTAGACTGATCATCCAGTGAGCTAGGTATCAATTAAAAATACTTCAAAGTAGTGCTCATATCAAAGTAGAGCTATACATCATATCATCTGTGCTGTGAAAATATCTGATTCTCACACAGAGGAAAAAAATGTTAGTGAACTCTGAGTGAGTCTGAGAGTCAATTGAGGTTGACAGCAGAATCTAGTTCAGAAGTAGTAACAGACTTTGTGGGGTTCAGTGCCAGAGCTGAGACTGCTGGAGCTGTTATCCTGTGCTGCAGCAAACACTGGATGTTATTAGCACTTCCTTCATCATCTTCATCACCTTCCTTAGCATCATTGGCACATTTCAGTGCCTGTGTTTTTTCCCATTTCCTGTCTTATCCATTGTTTTTCTTTTTTAAGCATTCAGTTATTCAGTGTATGTATTTTTGTCTGTTGTCAGTAGCACACAGCAGCTTGTAACAAAGCTAAGCTGTTGCTGCGTTGCAAGAAAAAAGAAAAGATCTAACTGGGGAAAAAATGTTACAGAGATTCTAACTGAGGGTGAATGTTTATTTGGGATGTTGGGAGATTACGATTAGAGTAATGCATTTAGTCATCACTTTAATAGTTGCCTCAGTTATTTTTTTTCACTTTTTATTTTCATGGTAGCTTTTTGTCAAATAAAAGACAACAATTATTTCAGTGAATATTTGTGCCTAAGGGATCACACTTAAATATTTTCAGCACAGTTTGTGAATGAGTTAATTGATCAATAGAAAAAATCAGCAACTATTTTGACTCTTACTTAATCATTTAAGTAATTTATAAAGGCGAAAATGCCAAATGTTTGATTCTAGCTTCTGGAATTTGCTGCTTGTCCTTTGTAGCAAACTAAACATATTTGATTTTTTGGAAAATCATCAATTGCAAGTAAATGTGGTTTTATCTTCCCAAAGCAATGCTATTTTTCTGTAGTGTGACTTTTCTGTAAAATTAGTATCACCATTCACCTAGATTGTCTTGTTTGAGGGTAAATTTAACTTTTGTTGGACATCTTTTATGTTTTGTTAGCATTAGAACATTTTGCACAAACAAACAAAATGTCATTTTGGCCAGTCATCTTCTTTTTCAGCCTGTGTGTTAAATGTTTTTAAAATGTAAAGTCAGAGTGGACACTGTGTGTTTGAGTAGAGGAGAAAAAGTGTAATATAGTGAATAATGATGATGACCAATACTAACAGAGTGAGTGCAAAAACTAAAATTTTCCTAAAGTGACCTTGACTGTATCTGTGTGGGGGGTTTTGTGCCAATTTACTGACTTACTAATGTACACAGATGTCCCTTTAGTTGTTAATTAATGCAGAAATTAGGCTAAAAAGAATTCAAAAGCTGTGTGGCGTTACATACCAAAAGGCAATAAATAACAGAAGGAGAGCACAAAACCTTTAAAGGCTATAAACACACCAATGGATAGACAAAGATTCACTTAAAAGTAAATGTCAATTTAATCACAATTCATTTTATACACAATGAGAGATAACTAATGAATACATTTGCAAACATTTTTAAATGTTTTATGTTTTGTATGTTGTCGTTATTATGTTGTCAGTCCATTTATCAATTTACATTGAATCCACAACACAGTGAAATACTGAATAGTTGAACACTGACAGTACATAAGGTGGTACATTTTTATTTCCTGTCGAAAAAATACACATATCAGTATAATTATCAAGAAAAACACTGATTTTGTAAGTTACCAGCATTTTGTAAGGCTCATGTAAGGCATCTGTAAAAGTACTATGTACAGTAAATATATTGTGTTGTTTTTAATATGCCCCTAATCATTGAAAGCTTGAAAGGCGTGTGGAATTCTCAGTACTCTGACATTGACCTAAATAAGATATTTGATAGTGTAAACTTGATTGTGTGAACTCTGATGGGTATTTTTAACTACTTTGTCACATTTTATAAGCCCATTGAGACACGAATAGCAGATTAAACAACACAAAATAGCATCTTGTGTAATATAAATGACACGTTTTACTTCATTCAGTGAGGGTTTAGCCTGGCCCCTCTGAGATGCTCAGTTTCACCGCAGCAGTCACATAATACAGATGTTACACAGGATATTTCTGATCAGATGAGTTTTGTTTAGAGATGAAAAAATTACTGAGATGAAAGGCTGGAACAGGATTGAGATCATGAGTGATAAGCAATAACTCCTCGAGTAAAACGCATAAGGTGACTGTTTCCTGACGTCAGCATTTCTGTGTTTTTCTTCCAGCTTTCAACACTTCACAGGTTGTTAAGTACTGATCCTTCCCTAGTGCACTGTTGTGATGCGGACGGTTACACTCCACTGCACCGTGCAGCTTACAGCGGCCATGTTGACATTGTTTCTGCTTTACTCGCTGCCGGCTCCAAAGTTAATCCTTGCACTGTGGATGGCTGGACTCCCCTTCACAGCGCCTGCCGCTGGAGCCACGTCGCTGTGGTGAGTTTTCTCCTGCAGCGTGGAGCCGAGCTGAATGCCCAGACCAATGGTGGACTCACGCCACTACACCTTGCTGCCTCCCACACCAGCCCCTCAAAAACGAACTCCGCCAACACTTTAGAGCTCCTCCTCTCGCAGCGACACCTGAAGCCAGGGCTCCGCAGCAACAGCGGGGAGACGGCTAGTGAGGTGGCTCGACGGAGTGGGCCGTTCCACTTCCTGTTTGAGATGGTAGAAGAATGTATCAATGTGATACCGATGTCATGAACAAAAACACGGGCCCACACACATTTTCATTCTGGACAGTAGGTGCAACTACTTTCACTATCAGTTAATGGCTGCCTATATTATTGATCAATTAGTTAGTTGTTTGGTCTATATAGAAAAAAAAAAAAAATATATATATATATATATATATATATATCATTTTGAGAAAGCCCAAAATACTGTATTTAAGCTATGTAGCTTACAATCATGTATGACAAAAGTATTAAGTCAGAGTCAGAAAACGAGCATTTTAGTATAATTCCTCAACATAGAAGAAGATATATATATATATACACACACACATATATATACACACACATAAAGACAGTATAAACGTTAGTAATTTTAGTTGTCATTCATGGATTGAACTTGCATGTATTTATTAAGCTGATCATAATCGAACCAGATTGTGAATGTGCTTTGATAAACGCTCCAGTTCCCTCGGCTGCCTCCAGAGCTTTGATGATGTTCTCGTCAAACAATTTTCTATTGAAGCATCATAATAAGTGAATGCTGCATCTTTGGAATAATGTTGCCTTCACTGGTCTTTATGAAATGAGATGAATACTTTTTTTCTTCAGCTATTGTGTTGTAAATTATATGCTGCTGAAATCAGGTTTGCAGTCAATTTATTGTCTGTTACTCATTTTCAACAAGAGACAAAAAACTAAAAGGGAGTAAATATTTTAGAGTTTTTGCTTTTATGGTTAAGTAGTTCAGTCTGTTGATTCAGATTCCACTGTCATCTAAAGGTTCAGCTGCCATAATGTGCAGTATCTTAAACTGGCCCAGGTTTCTTCATTTTTGTTTAGTTTTTCAGCTGCCTATATATGCAGGTGTCACAGGGATTTCTGTATTTAGCCCCTCAATTGTAGCCTCGCTCATGACATTTAGATATTTATATCCCTTTTTCAGTCCAGTAATTCACCTCAGCCAGTTCTGCTATGTACTGTATCCAGCAACAAACCTCAAGCAACCTTCTGAAGTTTTAATAGATTCACTGACGGCAGTGTTTTTTTTAAAATAACCTATAAAGACCCAGACTGCCGACAATGTTGGACTTAAAAGCTCAGTGTCCTCAGATGAATGACACAGTATTTTTTGTAGTTTAAGAATATCAACTTTTCTACAGTTCATGAAGTTTTATTTTTGTTGCAGGAGTCCTTGTGAATGAACCAGTGTTCATGTAAAGTGTCTGTAAAAATATGTTCGGATGACTCGTGGTGTGTGTTAAAATAAATAAAGTTGGTAATACTTGCAATAGCAAATGCTTTGTTGTATGTTTGAAATCAAAACATCAGGAGGTGTAAATACACAGAAAAATGTAGTTTTGCTGCAAAATAAGTTGACACTTATTTTCACACCTTAAATGCACCCAGAGCATATTCACTGAATGGTCTCTGATACTATGGCATGTTGACAGTTTCAGCACTGCAATTCACTGTCTAGTAATAGAATATAACCAGTTTTAGATGCTGCCTAAAAGTTGACCCTGTTTCAAAAATCCTAACTTTTGGGACGAGACTAGAAAAATATTCATAAAACTCATTCTCATTAGCAACTAATATACCAACAATGTTTCTAGCTCATCATTTAGCTCATTATTTAAATCATCTTATAATAGCAAAAAATGCCACACATCAGAGTAATTTTAAAATCTTCCATTTCCTTTTTTCATCATTCAAAAACCTAAAGATATGTACATAAAACACAAAAAGGCTTGAAATTTATTTTACAGTTTGAGAAGCTAGCTTAATTTTTGGCATTGTTTAAAAATGACTGACTGAACTATTAATTCATAATCAAAACAGTTGCATATGAATTTTCTTATGACCCACTGATCTTTTTTTGTGGTTTGAAATCAGTGTGCAGGCATTACTCTTTTTCCAATAAAAAGCCCATTAAAACAGGTTATTATGACATTTTTCTCCTTTTCACACACCAAGACTCACAATACCTTATGTGGTGTCAACAGAGATATGGTGATGATGTCTGTTTCAGAACATCATGTCTTTCCCTGTACTTGGAAAGCTGCTACAATGTTCTGCTAAAGAGGGTTTAACGTTCCAGGTCACCACAGGCGCACAGGAATATGCCAATAATTAGTGTATTCATAGCAACAATGATACTCAGTAGCAGTATCTGTAAACATCATAAGATTAAGCTGATTTTCATCATCCATTCACTTCGTTGCTTGGGTCAGTGACATATACTTAATTGACAGCATGCTCGTGTGAATCAGTAAGTACGGATGCCAAGCTATTGCTGTTGAGTATCGTACCCTTCTGCAGAGAGTATTGCAACAATACAAGTATTATTTTGTCCCTATACCATCACCAATCACATACATACATATGTCAAATGCCACTGCAGCCTATGAAACTGTATATGAAGAGCAAAGGCAATACTAAAACACTGTATTTTAAATGTTTTTAAACAACTCTCCCAAAACCACGGTGATTCAGAGCAATTATTTATTGTGGCTCCTGTGCAGCCAACTAAATCCAGAGTAATACCAGCCAGCAACTAATAGTCAGTGCAGGTATACAGTAAGAGCTTCAGAAAATAAAGTTTTTTTTCTAAAAAGGCATAAAAAACAAAGGTCAGGCTTAAAGATCACAATAAAGACTGCCTGCAGGGAGTCTCCACCCTGCAGTTACTCTCTTCTCTGTCAAAGTTAATGCCAAAGACAAATTAGCAGAAAACACCTGCTGTGCAGCAACATGCTTCTTTTATTTTACTGTGTTGTATTATAGAAGTTACATCAGAACATATAATAGCACTATGCTGTAAGGCTATTAGGGGCAGATATTACAGAGTACAATCAGAGATACAAGTTTGATATTAATAATCCCCTTGGGGAAATTATTGTGCACAGGCGGCTCCCTTGAGGCGCCGGGTTCAGTGTCTTGTCCAGGGACACTTCCACATGTACCCAGGAGTTGGGAGGAACCGGGAAGCGAACCACCAACCCTGGGGTTCATAGACTGCTGTCGACTGCCCTACCAACTGAGTCACCCCCAGCCACAACTAAACTTCCAAACCATCCATTTTCTTAACCGCTTGTCCTCGTAAGGTTGCGGGAGAGCTGGAGCCTATCCCAGCCTATGTTGTCTATCGCAGGGCTGACACATAGAGACAAACAGCCATGCACGCTCACATTCACATCTACGGACAATTTAAGAGTCACCAATTAACCAAGCATGTCTTTGGATGGTGGGAGGAAGCCGGAGTTCCGGGAGGGAACCCACGCAGACACGGGGAGAACATGCAAACTCCACACAGAAAGGCACAGGAGATCGAACCCAGATCCTTCTAGCTGTGAGGCGACTTATTTTGTTAAATTTTAGTTTTATTCATTTCTGAGAAAATGCAAACCAACATGGTAATGTTATATTTTTCCTTCAGTTCATGGAAAACCGTGACATTTAACTGAAAATGAAACATTTTGCAGATAGTTTCCTGGAAATGACGAGGTAATTTGCTACTGCTGCGCTACTTTAGGGAACTTTGGGATCAGTTGCTTCACTTTGAAGTATTTTCCATTAACTGGCAGTGGCTCACTTATAGAGAGACAACAGACAGTTCAGTATCCACCACAAAGTGTACAAGACAAATATAATTAGTCCAAATTACATCCTGGGAAATGAAAGGAAGAAATAATGGGACTTAACATAATGAGTTTCCAAAAAACAGTCCAGGAACTCAATCAGCATGATTACAGCATTATTACACGAGTTTATCATGTTTTCAGACTTGTTCAATGTAGTTTAAATTACTTCATTAGTAAGTAAAGCCTTCAACATTAAAGTGAACAAGTGACTGGCGACGAAGCTTTTATGTGTAAAGGTCAAAGGTTATGTATAGTAACAAACATCTTTCATCTGTTTGGTGCCTTTGATTATTAAATTGTATTTTTGACCTTTGAAAAGACAAGAGAATGTTTGTGTTAAATCCTTGCTGCAAATCCACAGGGTTATGCGAAGGGCTGGAACACATTATGTCAATGAGCATTTATGAGTACAGATGCAACAATGATATGAGAGTTATCCAGACCAGTAAGGCTACAAGTCTTAAAACCAAAATAATGAACAAGGCAACAACAGAGTTGGTTTTAATTGTCTGTGTGGTTTAGTGGGAGTGAAGCCTTTCAGATTAATAATTTTATTCATTGTCAGTAGAGACAGTATTGTAAGACAGTACATAATTATTGACTTTTAAAGAAAGACTTAAGAAATTATCTACAGTAAGTTGTTATTAGTGGTGTTTATTAGCAGAAATGTCAATGAAAGAACAGCTAAAGGAGTGGGAGACATCATTTTAGACACATGCTGGAATTATGATTAGTGCAGGTTAAGTGCTACACAAAGTGCAACCACTGAAAGCAGCAATAAAAGCATGTCCCACAATATTCAAACACGTACAAATAAAAACATAACAACCTAAAAGCATGTACGAAAAAATAATTGCAGAAAGCTGTTCTATAACAGCAGGGTTTTAAAAGTGCTGTAAAACCAGTTAAACACTCAAAACCTGACATCACTGGGTAATCTATTTCTAATCTATTTCTAATCTATTTCTAAGCCTCCGATCATTTCTAAAGGTACGATCAATACTTGTACACACTCTTAACGCAGTAGCACAGATGCGATGTGTGTGTATGATGAGGCAAAGCTGGGGTAAATTATGTAATTATTTACTTTGATGAATGATTTAACATTTAATCAGCAGGTGATTCTGTGCCAAAACACTCTACCAGCATCCACCCATCTAGTTCAACCCTGATCCCATCAACAGGTTTGGAACATGCAGGTCAAGGTACTTTTAAGAGCACAGACTTGCAGGACGACTTCAGATATTTGCATTAAAAGCAGAGTGAAGGTGGAAAATCAGAGTCATTACTTCACTCATCACTCCCACACATACTCATCTGAACCCTTTTTCATCACTCTGCTCTGCTGCTTATTCCCTGTTACCCAGTGCATCTGCAAAGAGTGTTTTCTTCCTGGCCTGCAATTCTGGTTAGGTCATCGACAGCAGAACAGTGATTGGTTAGAATTTGTATGTAGGTGTCATTAGAGTTTACGTAAATGAGGAAGTGTCTGCACTGTATTGCCGCCCTCAAATGCAAAAAGGTAAGATAGGAATATAACGTTTAATCTTCTATTTACAAAAAATTTACACAGCCACTGCTGTCTATGTGTGTGATGGTGTCACTGTTTAGTTAATACAGTATGTGTAGCAAGTGTCCTACATTCTCACACAGAAACAGAGCTGTTGTGAAAGTCTGATTAATTTTCACATTCTCACACTTGAAGGACAACTTTGAACTCCTTAATCTTTTTTTTTTCTTTTTTTGCAGTGGCTGGATTTGTGCTTTGTGTTACTCAATAAATTGATTTATTGTATGTTTTTGGTTTTTGCTTTATATGAATTTACAAACAAACAAAGAAACTTTTTTGTTTTTAATAATAATAGATACTTTATTGATCCCCTTGGGGAAATTCTTGTGGACAGGCTGCCCCTTTAGGTACCAAGGCTTGGGGGTTCAGTATCTTGTCCAGGGACACTTCAACATATGGACAGGAATTGGGGAGGCACCGGGAAGCAAACCACCAACCCTGGGGTTCATAGACAATTAACAGTTGCCAACTGCACTACTGCGCCACTGTTTCCTCCCAAACTTTTTTTCCGAATTACAAATCTGCCTGTGTTGTACAAGGAAAATTTAGACCTGATAATAGAGTTTTAAGACTCACAACAGCTGAAGTATCTGTTGTGCATATAATGTTCAGTTGTTTCCCATGCAGACTTTCATGTCCAGTTTCTACCCAAATAGTATAATTTATCCAGTCAACAAACTTAGTTTAGTTTATAAAACTTCTGTACTGTCACTGTCATCCAGTATAATTGTAAATATAACAAATTGTTTGTGAATTTTGAATTAAAGGAATCATCAGCTTTTTGCTGAAAATTAAATGTCAAGCTCAATATCACTGTAGAGTCTACAGCCAGGAGGTAATTAGCTTAGCTTAGCATAAAAATGGGAAACAGGCTCTGTTCAAGTTTAACAAAATCCCTCACCAGCACCGTCAAAGGTTACTGTCTTATATATTGTATATAACTGTAGAGACGTCATATATGTGTTTTGTCAGAAAAAAATATATACAGCCCCACTATTTTACCTGAAGTGTCACTACACAGCATAAGAATTAGCAACAAGCTAAATAAAGTAGTTTTTGCTTCGATAATGAGAAAGCAACAAATTACTTCAGCAGCAATTTGATGACGTTATTCTGGCACTTTGATGATGTTTGTGGAATGAAAGGTCAAGCATCAAATTATTTCAATGGCAGCTCTGAGGCAGTTTATTCTAATCAGCATATGAACTGGGGAACTCGAGATTTAACTAAACTAACAAAGGTGTACCAGACAGGAACAAGTAAGCTCAATAGAGCTTGTGTGAGACAGGATCAATTTCACCACTGCAGATGCAGAATGTATTCAGTGACACAAACACAATGCGCTAAAGCTGGGTTAATGATTTTCCAGCTGTGTAGCTCTGGTTAGTTTTTATAACATCACAGTATAGGAACATGTTTCTTTTAGCAATTGAATTAATGCTGCAGGTGACAAAATTGGCTCGTAGTTGATTAAGCAAGAGGGTGAGGTACATGTTGTGTATGCAAATTCAGATCTGATCTAAATCACAACAAAAATTATTTCAAGGCACTAAGGTAGATTTTAACTTGTAGGCTTTGTACATAGATTTTTGGATG
>JAUMHL010000001.1:12454044-12476400 GCA_032362345.1 Sandelia bainsii
TTATATTTAGCTTGTTATGATTTAAATACGGTCCTACATGGTTTTAATTTGTTCTCTTGTCCTTTATTTGCTTTCTTTTAGCTCTTACATTGGTTGGTTTGATAGCAAGTTATGTGCACGTGAACCAACAAAAAAGAGCCGTAACTGGGCTCCATCGCTCGTGTTAAAGCGCCGTTCAATAGATTCGGTTCGTTCGTGAACGTCACAACTCTACAGGGCATGTCTCTGGTAGAATAAATGGTAAAAAAAATAATAATAATAAAAGTAACAAGAAAGAAGTCCAGTTGCCATGACTCAACTTCCAGATAACGGGTCGAGTGTTGTCAAATGTAGCGGAGTAAGAAGCGTTTCTTCTTCACAAAACTACTCAAGTAAAAGTAAAAAGTATGGTGCAGTAAAACTACTCTTAGAAGTATATATTTTTCAAAAACTTACTTAAGTAAATGTACTACCCACCTCTGGTTAAAATTCATGCTGACAACTTGTTTAAAATATTATTCTCAACATTCTCAAGGGTGATATCAGTTTGAATATTCCTGCCTGAACCAAAGTGTTCCACAAAAAATTGTACTTATTAACAAAGGTTACGTGCACATGCTTGACAAGCTTTGTTGTGTGTGTATATCTGAACACGCCTCCACCCACATGAATCTGAGCTGGGAGCAGGTTTAATTGTCATTATAGAGCAGGAGCTGCAGCAGCCAACTCACCACCAGAACGCTGGACAGAGGCTTTCCCAGGTGTTTAAACATGACTTAAACTGTCAGCACATGTACTTGTACATCTAGAGGACAAAACAATTTATTTGCCATTGTCAGAATAACTGTCTTCCTCAATTTTTTTTCCATCTGATTGCACTGAATTGTTTATAGTTGATGAACCAACACCTCCATCTAGTGTCTTTGTCAGCAAATCGCACGTGATGGACTGAGAAGAAGCAGTCGTAAAGTGTCCTGTCTGACCATGATGGAATTCAAAACTGTGCAGCAGTTTGTATTGGTGGTGCGGCATTGAAATATGAGAAAAGGGTGCGTTTAATTATATTTTCAGACAATCTCTCCTAGAAGATTCAATTATAGTGTTATGCTGTATCTTAAAATGCATACCCACATCTCCATATTTACAGAGCATATACAGGAGCATTTCCCTCCTTATTTTTTTTTTCACATTTGTCACACTTAAATAATTTACATCATCAAACTAATTTCATTACACAAAGATAAAATGAGTAAATATAAAATGCAGTGTTTCAATAATGATTTTATTTATTAAGGGAAACAAGCTGTCCAAACCTGCCTGGTCCTATGCATTTGAAATCGGTTACACAACAGTTGTCATCAACATGTATTTTGATTTTTGATTTTCATTTATTATTTATATGTATAATTACGTTTAGTATTGAGAGAATTTAATATTACTGAATTATTTTCATTTAGTTAATTTTTATTTGTTTCCTGTGGAAAAGATTTTTGTGCACATTTTTTGTTTCTTTATTTCTCAGTGTAAATTCTATCATGAATTTCTGTATCTATAAGCATTTTGGACAGTTTTACAAGACACACTAGAAGTCTCTTACAATATCTTGTATCTAGCAAATGAATGATGGAGAATGCTCCTTTGCATTGTCCTTGTTCCAACAAACACCTTTTAAAATTGCATCCTTTTTTAACTGGTCAGACAACACATCTTACAAACCAGTTCTGTTCAAGCATAACCCAACCCTAAGTTGAACAGCCATTATTTGAAACAAACTTTGTAAGAACATCAATTCTAAAAATCCAAGTAAAAAATTAGAAATTGCTATGGCTTTTCACCAGAAATTAACTTTTTACTTTTGGAAAAACTGAATAACCACAGCACAAAATACAGAGCTTTAAATTTTTATAAGATTTATAAAAAAGAAAAAACATAACACAATAACCAAGGCATGTCGTACATTGTGTTTTTCCTTTGTTTCTCTGAGGAGTATTTACAAATAGGCTTATGTACAGATAGCAATAACTCAGAAATGGGAAAAAGCTACATATAGTCTAGCACAAACAACCAGTTAGCATAATGATAATATATTTGTTATGTACACCGTAACTGGCAAGGCTAGAGATCAAGAAAGAACAAAGATTTTGCAAAAGGTTTAAATAACTTCAAGTATCTGTCTTGAGGTTTCATGGAGGTTTTAGTCCGACGGACACAGATTTCGAGCAACACTGGAGAGAAACCAAATATGTGGTTGAGCTGAAAACTGTGTAGTGTGGCTGGGAAAGAACAGGAGGAGCTCTAGCCGTTGGAAAAGACAAACACAGACAATGCATCAAACGTGGCAACACAGGACAATCACTTCTCTGATAAATGCCCACTTTTTAAGAAACGTGACAACCATGGGAAATCTCCTCTCCACATATAAAGTGATATCCAGCTTATTGGCCTATAGCACCTTTTTACTGCTCTGAATAACAAATGTGCAGCAGGCAGAAAAAAAAAAAACTGTTTCTGGACTTTATGGTTTAGCTAAACATCTTAGGTATCCAAAAGTAAATTAACAACATTCTGAGGCCATTTAATTGTCTCTGTCATGAAACAACCCACAACTAGAAAAATCATTGTAATGTGTTCCATTTCAGTTAAAAGAAACAAACATCATAGTAACTTCAAAAGCGTAACTCATTTATTACCTAGTACCCTACATGTAAATTAAGGTGCAAATATAATGAAACATAGTCAGAATTGCACAGTCAGCTATATGAAAAGAAGACCTAGCTTGTTTAAGGAGCGATCTGGCTATTCTTCTAGGTTAGCAGTAGTTAGGTCTACTCTAATTATAAAGCCACTATTAAGAAAAGTGCGGCCCAAGCACAGGCCATTTGTCTTATTAACGTCTTCAAGTGCATAAAATACTAATGCTACTTCACGACGTTCATATAACAACACTGTAGGGCTCAACTGTCTCTCTTGTTTACATTTCAGCTTAGTGTGTCCCTTTAGGAAAGAGAAAGAAAATGTCCATATACATAACACAGGCTGTGGCCAGTGCTACGGTTTCTGATGGCATGTCTCAAACGGCACCCAGCCAAGTGCACTGCTTTTGACAAGACTGGACTCTTAATCTAAAAACCAGGAGCACCATAAAGACTCTTGTGTAATTTTTAAGACCTTAAAGTAGAGCAGCACAAATACGTTTTGAAACTTCGGTTCTTGCATGATTGCAAATACAAATGTCATAAGAGGTCCAATAAGAGGCCATTTCAAAAACACAACATGCAACCAGAAGACTGAAATTTAAGACCGTCCTCTCAAAACTAGTGCATTTCCTGGGCAGCAGGGTACCATTTGAGAGTCTGCTCTGATCAGCCCTCTCAACACACGGTGAGGGGCTGCAGCTGGTTTTCACGCCTCTGGTTTTTCTTCAGCAGCTGAATGCGGTTGTGACAGTAGAACTTGATGGCTCGCCAGTCACGATGGTTGTTGACCAACAGGGGGCACTGCTGCAGGCAGCGCTCACAGTCCGCCTTGGCAGGAACTCTGAGCTCTGTGATGTTTCGGGTCAGGTGTTCCTCGACTGCTGCACGCTCTGCCTCGGACCAGGGGCGTTTCAGGACACCTCTCTTTCCTACAAGAAGGCCAGAGATGAATGAAGTTACAGATTACATGTGTTTTAAGAGCTTTTCACATTCAGCATGAGGGTACTGAAACCTTAAAAGACCTAAACTCCTCAGTGCTGCTCAGGACTGAGATGTCAAAATTGACAGTTCTTGAGGATCATAAAACATTTCCCTTCTTTTCCTGCCATCAGCACCAAACTTGCTACTGTGTACATGAACAGTCAGCAGCCACAAAACTATAACCTAGGCTTTAGGACCAGGAAAAAATACATATCTTAATTTATTACAAATAATGACTGCACATTTAAAATCATGTGAGTAACTGTAAGTATGTATGAATATAAAAAAATGCAAAAATAAGTGAGCAGAAATATGAGGTGCAGTCATTGGATCAATCAGATTTTTGGGGGCAGTTCTATGTCATTTTCAACAAACTACAGAGTCACTAGCATACTTAGATTCGCTTATATACTGTATATCCTTTACTTATTAAATTAACCTGACTGACAATTATTTTGAAATTGAAGTCACTATCAAATTATGTCTTTCTCTCTCAAGAATATTTTTGCACCTTCTAAGAAAATATCTTAGTTGTGTATCTATCGTCTTTCATTATGAGCAGATGATCCTGACATTACAAGAACATCTGAAAATCACAACTAGCATCAGTTGGGAGAACACTGGGTGCAGCAGGTAGAAATTTTTATCACTTTAAATGGGATCTCAGCGGAGTACATTTTCAAAAGTTTAACCAGTGAACCTTCCCTGAGGATAAACATGTACTGGTAAACCTTGTGTTTCACCTTCAAACACTGACTCTATCTGAGCAAATCTATCTGACAAACCAAACAACTGAAATTGTGGTAATATTTCTTCTCTCTCTCTCTCTCTAGATGCTAATGTTTACACCAACTTGTATCCACAGACAAGAGACACAAGACACCTAAGCTTACTCTACTTACTTTTTCTTGTTTTCCACTTTTTTCTCTTCAATGGTCTCTTAACAGTGTTTTTGTTTGCCTTCAATGTGTTATTATAGCTCTTTTTTCATTGTCTCGATTTTGTCTCTCTTTCTGTTCGGGTGTGACTGCGATGTTCTTTACCTGCACACTTTCAACCCGATACTTGTTATTGTTCTTGCCTTTTGTTTCTTACACTTATAACTGATACTCAAACAAACCTGATTTTGCCTGACCTGAGCCTCTCCTGCGGTTTGCAGGTGGAGGTGGAGGAGGTGGAGGTGGAGGTGGAGGGGGTGGCTGGATGTTCTTGAGCTTCTTGGGTCGTCCCACGCGTCCGTTGTTCTTGCCCTTCCTGACATACAGCAGGGTAGGTGTAGGATTGGGAGTGGGGGCGGGGGTGGGGGTGGGCTCCTCGGGCTTCTCCTTCACCTGCTCACCTTCAGACTCTCCCTCCGAGTACGAATCAGCAGAGTTTCCTGACATGACTGGGGGAGGAGGTGGGAAAGGAAAGGAAGACCAGAGTTTCTGTTAAAAATCTCGATCCATATCTTGAACACAAACATTCACAAAGACATTTTGTTCGTACCGTCTTGGGCAATCAAACAACACATAAATCTCATTCATTCGTTCAGCCATTCAACCATCTCACCATCCAGTTCCAGGCAGATGTGGTTCAGGCTCATTCCTCTGAACAACACTCCATCTCTCTCTCCACACAGCACAACTCGGCCCACTCTTCCCATCAGGCCTGGGTCTTGTCCAATTCCGGCACAGTTCTGCGTCACGTGGTACTCCCTCTCGAGGAAATGCTCCAGCCTCTCCACAGCGCTTCCTCCCGGCTGCCCAGGCTCCTCTCCTTCTCCCAGAAGCAGTAGCTGTGTTAAGATTGCTACCTGGCGGCGAACCCTGGTCTGGGTCAGGGCACGGGGATTGCGAGTGCCACTGGAGCGGGCCAGGCTGCGGAGAAGGTCAGTGCCTCGTAGTGGTGTGGCGGGGGAGTGGTAAGGCCTGGCAAAAACATACGGGTTAGCGGGGTCAACTCCTACATCCTGCCTTGTCTGCAAAAGGAGCTCCAGGCAGGGCTCACAATGAGGGGGGAGAATAAGGGGCTGCACACGCCCACGTTTACCCTGGACCCCAACTCGAGGGAGGTGTGGAAGCACCAGCCGCTCAAAAGGTGACAAGGATGCCTCCAGTGGGGTAAGAGCTGGTGGGGCACCAGGTGGGACGGGAACAGGGCACTGAGGAGTGACGCGAGCACGGTATTCGGAAATGGACAGCTTGGAGACCTCGCACTCACGTCGTCGGTTGTACAGGATTAGGAGAGCCAGACTGGAGTGGCAGAGAAGGCGCCAGGCCTCCGCTGACTGCAGCTGCCGAGACAGGGACAAGAAGGCTGAGTGCTGGAGGCGACGCAGGTACAGCACTAGAGAGGACAAGGACGAGAGGAGTGGCAGCATGTGGTGACGCCCCGAACTACTGAAAAAGGAGAGACAGTGAGACAGTGAGCGGTCAGTTAATTGAACCATATTGACTGTTTGTTACCTGGACCCCAACTCGAGGGACACGCAAACTTTTATTATACAAACTAGAACTGTATGTTACTACAGAGCAAGTGTGCGTAAATCATGTTTTTTATTCACCTGATTAATCATTCTTTATAAATGTCGGACAATAAAAACAGTGCCATCTTTGTACAGTATGTCTTGTTTTGTATTTTCATATTTTCAGTCTAGAAGCAGGAACTAACAACTGACCTGATTTCATTTAAATTTATTAAGTTAGCACATTAATTCCAATCACAAACCTGCCCACAAAGCTAAAGACCTCAAGTTACCTCAGCAAGTCCTTTTCCTTCTCCTCTGTCCCACTTTCATCTTCCACCTCCATCACTCCATTCTCCTCTTCCTCCTCCTCTTCTTCCTCGTCCTCCCCATCTTCCTCTTCTTTTGATGGCTCCATCTCTTTGGCCGACTTGCTATTGAAGGACTGGGGACACACCATCTCTACATCCTCCTCTTTGGATCTCTTTACCTCCACAACCTCCACATCTTCTTCAGCTTCGTCCTTCTCGTCCACGTCCTCCTCCTCCTCCTGTCTTTCTTTCTTGGGCCTCCTTATTGTTCCCTTCCTGGACTGCGTCACAGTCACAGGGGGTGGGCTCCTCTTTAAGACCGACACCGGCACTGCATTCTGTCCTCTCGGAGGAGTCAGCACAGGTGGGGTAGAGTGCCTTCCAGAGGAGGCAGGGGATTGGCTTGCCGCTGTGAGAGTGGGTGGAGACATCGACAGGTCCTGGGCACCACTCTGTGGATGATCTGAGCTGTGGCTCTGTGATGACTTTAAGTGCTGCTGATTGTGTGTGTGAGCGGGGTTTGTGTTCTGTGCATGCAGGCGGGGCATCTGGGTGTAGCGCTCGACGAGGGCAGAGCACACTTCTGGTTGGTGGGCGTGGTGTTTGTCTAGGTGGCGGCCCAGGGAGCGGAAGTGACGTCCACAGTACTCACAGGTTTGGCGCATGGAGTCTATGGACACTCCTCCTCTGGGGACATTTGTGTTGACATTGCTTGTGCTGTTGGAGCTTAGTGGAGCTGGAGCTTTGAACACAGGCCTAGCTGAAGAGGAGGAGGAGGAGGAGGATGAGCATGGAGGGGGGGACTGTGCTGGAGGGTGAGATGAAGAAAGTGGGCTGCTGTGATGAGAAACGCTGTTAGGAGAGGCTGGTGGTGGGCGTCTGGGTGGGGTCCGGTGGGGTGTCTTTTTCTTTGAAGGAGTTCCTCGACGTTTCTTGCGCCGGCGTAGCGCCCGCCCGCGGGGGCTGGCGTTGTCCTCATCTCCAGCGTCGGAGTCACTGGCATCAGAGTGGGAGATAGGGGAGGAAGAGGGGGAGAGGGACCAAGAGGGGGTGACATACTCTTGCTGCTGCTGCTGCTGCTGCTGCTGCTGCTGCTGTTGTTGTGGCTGCTGCCGCTGCTGCTGCTGGGCTGTCAGAGAGAGGGGCTCCTCCTCCTGGAATTGAGAGACAGTGACAGAGAGGAAAGAAAAGAAAATGTCACCTGCTGTGAGACTTTACGTATTAATACAATGATAAAAAAGTAACTAAAAATAGAAAATCTATTTTGTTGAAGAATAGGTTCATTCTGAATAGCTTTATGTGGCAGCAAATAACTTAATGCAAAGACTGGAACTTTCTGTATCATGCTTCTTCTGGAAGCAAAAATAAAAACTGCATTCATCCCCTCGATGTATTTCTTTTAATTAACCATTAAGAGTTAAGAGCATATCTTGCTGTTGGGTATAATGTCTTTATTATGAATAAGGGTGAAAGTCATTGTCAAAGACAATTGCCTGTTTTTCTGCTCACTGTCGTAAATATTGTAGTTTATGGATTGTCTCCGCACTTGGATCTTCATGGTCTTGCCAGAATCAGAGCAATCTCTATAACCCTGGACCCTCTGGCAGCCCTATTGATCAACAGTGACCCAATGTATATTGTTTTAATTATTTCCTGAAACTGGCATTTCATTACAATCACCATCATTACAGTTTTCTTCATTGCAATGGCTACAGATAATTATAGTTTAATCTATAAGGAAGTAATAATTGTGAGACCTTAAAGATCTATATCTATTTATATCTCTTTATAAGCTGCCTAGAGGTCCTTTTAGTGCACAACTGTTCTCCAAAGCTGTCACCACTGTGTCACTTAGTGGCCGCATCACAATTTATACCAGTGAAATTTTAATGTCGCTGCTGATTTTACTGTGCAAGTGTGTTTAACTTTTGTCAGTCTAATTACATTCATAGAGAGGAGAGACATTACATTTTAAAGCAATAAGGAAAATGTGACTACTACTGGCAGGGAAATCTGCAGAGAATTGTCTGCACTTAAGTGATAAGTGATTACTACAAAAGGCCTAATATTAGGCCTTTTAGTGTGTGACAGGAGGTAGAGACGACTGACAGCACACTGACATATCGCACAACAAGGTTAAGTTGCTTATGTTGTTTTCTTTCAAATGATTTAAACTTTATGACACAGAATATCATTAAGACACATAACAAACAATTTATCCAGAGGAGGGGGAGAAAGACTTGATGATAATGATGATGTTGATTCCAACATTAATGAAGTCACCCACATAGAGACAGGTGTCATCCAGCAGGCACAGCAGTGCATCAACAACACAGTCGTTTATTTTTACTGCATAAATGTTATGAGAGACACACCACAGAGCAGAATTAAGTATCACATGTATTCAATAAAAGCTCCTCACACAGGAATGCTTCTGTTCTCTTGTCAGATATGTCAAAAACTGTCAAATTTGGGGGCCAGTGTATCTTAAAACCTCAATGACTGATTTTTGGCCACTTGAGGGCGACAGAAACAATTGATATTTCAGTATGTTTTAAGTTTCCTTTTTACACATCAAAGAGGCATCTTTATTAATTTGGAGTTGTTTTTCTGAACATCTGCTGAATTTTCAGTTTCCTTTACTGTCTTTTACTGTTTTGGGTATTTTTATACCAATATCTGAGGGGAATATCTTCCTCTCTGGCTGCAAAAAAACTCCACCATGTTCACTAGCAGGTCTCTAATTGTACAGTACCTGTTGGTGCAGAGCAGCTATTGCACAGCAGCAGACTCAAGTTTGCATATTTTATTCTACATAAATACTCTATATAGTCTCAAAACCTGTTTTAATGTCACAGAGTGTGAATTATCATTATATGACACCATTTTCTGACCTTTAAGCTACTTGCAAAGAAAATAAATTAAATTTCCTAAATTAGGAAAGTCTGAAAACTAAAATTCACACCTTACTGGCTTCGAGGCAGGGTAGATTAAATGTGGCAGTTTTAGTACACACTCATCTCTTTTTACAATAAAAATTTTTTTTGTAAAACTGTGTGTTTTTGGGAAATATGTTGTGTTTTCTGTTACCTTTTTGATATTGTTGTTATTCTCTGTGTCAGAGTTGCACTCGTGTTGCGCTGGAGACACAGTACCACGGAAACCCTGTGGGACACGGAGCAGTCACATTAAAACAGTCAGCATACTCCTCTATCACAATCAGTGTAAGCTGTCACTCAGAGAGCAGGAGGACACCCCTCCACAGTTAATCGTGAGCACAGAGGCTGATTAGGACGCCAAATCTCGCACTAACAAACCAAACAAAAGAAAAGAGATATGCTTCCAAACACTGTCGACATCTCATCAGTATTAAAGTGGGCACCTGCTGTAAATCAAAACTAAGAACAGAGTAAATCAATCAGCCAGTGATAGATGTGTTTTAGACATGGCGTCACGATGAAATGTAACATATTCAAATATGGCAGCTTTACCTCTGATGTAAATTTCTCAGTCCTGTCAATTTAATTTCCTGAAATAGTTTTGTTGAGTAAATTAATCCGATCTAATGAGATCCATTAAAGAAACAGATGTATTATAATAACCATGGTTACGGTTGCTAAAGCACTATACTGTAGGTAGAGAGAGAGCTGGAGCTCAGCCATCACCATGGTAACCCCATGCCTTGCTTAGCTTTGTGTGTGTAGCATGCACAGTGGGTAGTGTGAATATGTCTGCGTGTGCCTGACAGACAGTGAGCGTGTGAAGCTGATCAACAGTGTGTGAATACACATATGGTTGCCTATCTGAAGTCATCAGAGATATGCACAGGGTGTGAGTGTATTCTACACTAATGAGGACCAAGTAGCTAAGAACAGAAATGACAAAAAAAAGAATTGAGATCAATTCCTCCTTTTCTTGCCTTTACTTACTGAAGGGGTTTGTTTGGGATTAAAAATTTAGTTTAAAGTTGAGGTTAAAATTAGGTTTTGGTTCAGGCTGAAAAAATGTGCAATGCTGGCACCATAAACAAAAACTGAAATGTTAATTGCTAAGAGATGTTTGTCACTCTGGGCTTAAGAATAGATGTTCTCATAGGGGCTCACAAGTTCAATTACAGAAAGGTTTAATTGCATCTGTCTTTGAAGGTACTGACCAGGTTCTCTCCCCATTCAGTCAGGCTGTAGTCCACAGTGATCTCCTCCCCCTTGGTAATGTCTCGGATAGCGATAACGACCAACCGCACCTGGCTCCCACAGTGGACCTCTCGGATGCGGCAGTTGGGGGAGGGAGGGAAGGAGCTGGCCGTTGGGGCAGGAGCAGAGGGTGTCGGGGCAGCCGGAGCTGTGGACGCAGGGGTCAGAGACGGGGCCTGAGCGGAAGCTGCTGTGGCCGGGGCAGGAGCAGGGACTGGTGTTGGGGTTGGGGCTGAGGAAGCAGCTGGAGCTGAAGCTGGTGTGGAGGCTGAGCAGGAGCTGGTCTTGGATCCAGTGGAGACTTTGTCATGAGCCGGCTCCGATGGACTACTGGGAGTGAAGAGGTGGATTGGAAGTAAAACACAGGCTGTTCAATTCAAGATTCAAGATTCAAGATTCAAGATTCAAAACACTTTATTAATCCCAGAGGGAAATTATTTTGGCATGTTACAGCAGCTCTCCGTTCAAACAGAAAGAAAGAAAGAAAGAAAGAAAAGAAAGAAAAGAAAGAACCATAACCAGAAAAGATTAACACCAACACAAATACTAAATACCTATTTTATTCAATATATCAGATTTTTTATAATATTCAGATTTTTGTCATACTTTTAGAGGAAAGATATTCTAACAATTAGATGATTGACAGAAAATTGGCATTGATTTTTATTGTGGCTAATTTTCTGTCCTTCTAGCTAGTCAAATGCATTCTTATAACATCTCAGGAATAAGTCAGCCTGATTGTACGGCTAAAATGAAAACCTAAAGGGTGAGCCTTGAGAGCTGGGAGTCAGAAGTGCTGCTCTCAGACAAAGCTGTCCTCAAGTACTGAGTTAAGATCAGCAAACCATTCATTCTTTTCTAAATCTAAAAGCTGAGTGAAAGACGTAGCCTTAAACATGCCTCCAGGAGCTGTTTAACCTGTTTATTAGCCTACATCCACACTGACATATGCACAAAATGTTTAACACAGTATGCAAACAACAAAACAAAAAAAAACGGAACCGCACAAACATCCACTCACCAATTATGATGAGAAGCAGGCTCTGTGTTATAGAAAGGCCCGTCCAGTGGGGGCCCTTTATTCTCTGCTGCTTCTTTACGATCACCTGAGAACACAGCAACAGTCAGTGTAAAAGGATTACATATAGGTATGCACGCACACACAAAGGTCATCACCCCATCTCCCACATACATACACAGGTGCACATCACAGCACATATGTAGGCAAGAACACACTCGCTCACACACACACACACACACGCACTAAAGTAGGTCACTCACTCGCACACGCTCCACCCCCATACCGATCACACAGACAGATGCACAAGCACATACCACACTCATACAATCACACAAATACACAGAGTTGATGGCAGTAAGAATATGACATGCACATATAATGCACACAAACACACACCTGGGCTAAATCTGTGTTCAGGCACAGCCTCTTCCTCGGTGTGTGTAACAAAGACTTTCACAGGTGTCCCTTTCCTTTTCCTTCCACAGCCGCGCCTGCAGAGAACACATACACACAATTATCATTTAATCAATTGGCTGAGCAGCCAAATCTCACATCAGTCAGGTCAGAGAGTGATCAATAGGCTGATGGTCAGCTAATGGATCAATAACAACGGTGTTTAGCCTCCCATATAAGCAAATGACACACAATGATTATTAAAACTGCTCTTTGCTGTGTACGACTGGAACATTAGTGCATCTATTACTAAAGATTTCACACGATCTGTGCTGTTTGACCTGGAGGAAATTAAACCAAACAAAACTCCCTACATAGAGATTCTTGAACTCACTGATTGTGAAATATTGCCACATTTTCACCAGGTTCAGAAATTAAAAAGAGCTCAGGGGTATAATATTGTACAGTATAGTATTGACCATGATACAGTAGATGATTCTATACTCATGAGTCTCATATTGCCAAACCTTAAAATCCTCAAATGATTTTAAACAATTTCTATTTTTACATCTTCTGCAACTGTGCAAACCACCTGAACAAGATCAAAAGGTCACGACAGATCAAACGAAAAAAAATATAGTAATAACCTTACATAGTAACCTTACACAAACTGTAAGAACAAAAATTAAATGACCACCATCATAGAAGTAAGGCTGGGTGTCATTTGAAATCATTACCTCGATGAACATAAGCACATCTTTCTGCAAGCCCTACAAGAACTTGGCCTGAATAAAATGCAGTCTAAAACTGGTAAAGTTGTGATTTTAATCCAAATCACCTGCTGACCAAAAAATAAGTACAAATCTCAGCAGACATTTAATGTCAGCTCTCAGTGTTTGCTTTATTTAGCTACTCAGAGCCACAGACACATCGTACTGAGGTGTGAAGCTCTACATAGTATAAATTTAAAATGAAGAATTGGAAAATCAATCAAAATCGCTCTGACCCCTGCTTCATCACTTAGGACTGTGCTTTACTCCAGAAATCTCAAACTCAGCCACCTGTGTAAGACTAAAATGGACATTTTCTTCAGACTAAATCCATGCCAAATTGCCACAATCAGAGGAGCCAAACAGATCCCGCCTCTGCCGATTCTGGGCTGGTTCTGTTACCACAGATCTCAATATTGTTTTCCGTCAGTCTATTTTTTACTCGCATGACATTGGAGGCTCTTAAAACTAGGCCATAGGAAGATCATGCTTTGGATTTTGAAGTGTTCATTACTGTCTGCCTGTGTGTGTGTGTGTGTGTGTGTGTGTGTGTGTGTGTGTGTGTGTGTGAGAGAGAGTGTGTCTCTGCACGTGTGAGCGTTTGCATGCAGACGAGACAGAGAGAAGGAAAATGAGAGAAAGATGAAAAAGGGGATAGGAGAGAAAAAAGTGAAGCAGCAGAAAACAAACTGGGAGAAACACTGGAAGACGGAGCAAAAGAGAAAAAGGCAGAGAACAGAGTGAGGCAGAGGCAGAGATACTCATTCAGCAGAGATATCAAACAGACCCACTGTCTTTGTATTGATCCACTCCGTTCCCATCTGGACTCGAGATACTGTGCGCGCATGTCTGTGTGTGTTTAAAAGGATGTGCCTGCATTTGTGCTCACATATGTATGTACAGGCTCTTTTTTTTCCCCCTCTTATGAAGCTTTTCTCTGCAGCAACTTACCACACACGAACATCGGCTTTGAAAATCGACTCAAAAATCAAACACGATAATTACCAAGGAATCACGACAAAGCTCAAGCTTTTAAATAGTTAGTAAAGTCTAAGAAAATCACACACACAACACAGAAAATGTAGATCCAATCAGTGAATCAGTGATATGTAACATGTGTAACCATGACATACACATTAACAACAATTAACATATTGTTAATACTACTGCACTAAATTAAGGTTTTTAACTTATCACAACACTGAAAAATGACCACATAATGACCGAACCATTATAATAACATATCAATAAGCTCCAGGTCAACAGGCTAAATGACAACGCATTGCTGCACATTGTTTCTCATGAATATGTTGCACAGTTAACTCACTAAACGAGCTCAGTTTCAAACCTGTAAACTCAGAAGTGAGGCAGGGGGCAACATGGCTGCAACGTATGCAATGCTATAGACAACTGTATGACAACATGCAAATTAGCATGTAAAATAATGAAGCTGGTTGTGTGTGCAAGTTACGTATTGACCTTGGAGATAGCAGTTCAGCAAAACAGTCTTAAGTTAATGTTCAAGAGCTTTCACTTTCAAAAGTTTGGGACGATGAAGAAAAAAAAAGCTCAAAGTGATCAGAATTACAATGTAGACATGATTACCATTATAGCTATCATAGCTAAAAACTGCTGTTTTTTAATGGAACATCTGCACAGGCCAACTATCAGACAAACGTATGTTTTTATGGAAAACGGAAATTTCAAAGTGACCCCAAACTTTTGGGTGAGCCATACTCTAGACAAGCAACACCAACTAGAGATGGTGACTGTGAAAAACGGTTAAAAGCTAAGAAAAAAAGCTAGTAAGTGGTTCTTGAGGTAAGATTATTTATTCAAATCAAGTTACATCCAAGGTAATGAGCCGTTTTCCACTTTGCTGTATTACTTCAGACTAAACTTGTCACATATGCAACACGAAAATGTGAAAAACGTTGTTTCGCTGGGTATCATGAAATATAACATGATTGCACTTGAACACAATACAACTCATCCACAAGTGGCAGGTCAGCTGTACAACAATGCTGCAACAGTTGTTCACAATTACAGCACATATATGTTCACACTGACAGACTTAGCCGACAGTCCTGAGCAGGTCGTCGACTTTTCCCAGAAAAACACCGTTCTCCTCAGAGTCTATATTTTGCTGGATTATTTTGGGTTTTGAGTGTGTGTGTGTTTGTGTGTGTGTCTGTGTATTCAGTTCTGGTTCAATGAGTTTCTGGGAACTTTCTCGCCAACCAAATCTGTCTCACCTCCACTCCTTCAGTGAGCTGACCCCTCAATCTCTCCCTCCGTTCCTGTCTCACCCTCTCGATCGATTCTCTCATTCTTCTTTTCCTGCACATTTCTCTCCCTTCTTCACTCCAACTAAAACACACACACACATACACACACACAAACACACACACAGCCCCCTCCCGCCAACCCACATGCATGCACAAATACACAAACAAGACCATACTCAAGACCCACAAATGCGTGAGCACACATACACAGCTTACAGAGTCCACATGTGCACACACAAACACACACACACACACACACACACCCCTCCCCCTCTCTGGCCCACATGTATGCACAAACACACACACCCACACACACATACACACAGGCACGCAAACATACAGTCACTCACACACACACCCCTCCCTCTCAGGCTTATAGGCACGCAAACACACTCACACACGCAGAGTACACACAAATATCCTCTCTCTAGCCAAGCACACACCCCCCTCCCTCCCCTAAAGCTCACATGCGCGCGCGCGCACACACACACACACACACATAGGAAAGCTCACTCAAGCACACACACACACACACACACACACTCTCTCTCTCCAGTGCTCAGTTTCTCTCTCTCTCTCTCTCTCAAATAACCAAACCCACAGTCTCATGTTCCATCTCTAACACACGCACACACACACACTTTTTCCCTCTTTGACACAAACACAAAAGCAAGCATGCACGCATAAAATCTGCACATTACAGATTCTCAGACTCATGCATATCTTCTACATTATATGTTCTCCTCCTCTGCGTTACGCACAAACACACACACATATTCCATCAAACACGTTATTCTTTGTCAGCCACAGACAGACAAATATTATGTGTGCTTGCAAATACAAACACAAAACCTCTTGTCACGCAACTGTTTTTACTGCTCACTCTACATACATTTGGATTGCACACAATCACTCACACACACACAGACAGACAGACACACACACACTCACTCACGTACACTCCGTCCTTCATGCAGAACGTTCTCTCTCACTCTAACACACATATACACACACACACACACACACACAGAGAATCCTCAATAATAAAACAGATACAAACATACTCCATCCACCCCCCACCCCCACCCCTTATATACCATACCACCCACACACAGTGTGCACACACGCACAAACGTACTTTTCCTTTGAGCATGCGTACACACACACCCACTTGCACGCACACACACACACACACACTGTCCTTTACTCTTTCATAAACAAAGTAGATGCATAAACACTCTCTCCTTCCCTCTGTATGACATACACAAACACACTGCCCTTGTCTAGGAGCAACACACATATAGACACACACAGGCAAACACACATACATACAAACCTTGTGTCTTTCTCCCCCATGACACACACTCCCTCCCTTTCTTACTGACTGCAGAACAAACACACACACTTTCACACACAGACAGAGAAAGACAGACATACACACACCTCTCCTTCTAGAACAAATACAAAAACACAGAAAAGACACACAAAGACACAAACGCACACACACACACAGCATATGCACTAGCTACCAAGCCTTCTTTTTCAGTTTCCAAGACACACACACACACACTTACCCTCCCCTTCTGTTTCAAAAGCTTGTACACACGCAAGTGAATGCACACACACACAGACACACACACACAGATCTTCACCCTGTGTCACACACCCTCCCTTCTCTTTTCCTCTCTCTCTCGCTCACTCTCTCTTAAACACACACACACACACACACACTCACTGTGCTCTTCCTCTGCAACACACACCCTCCATCTTCTCTTGCTCTCTCTTCTCTTTGAGACACACACACACACACACCTCCCAGTTTCTTAAAGACAGACATACACACTTTACCTCTGTCTACTTTCTGGATTGTTTCTACATCTCACACCCCACAAAATTATTTGTTTACTTTTAAGACATATTCACTTAACACATCACACACTCTCTCTTCACCAATCATACATTTGATTATTATTTCTAACAACACACCGAAACCCACACGCCATTTGGTTACACATAAACACAGTCCTTCATGCTTACACACTGACACACACCTCCCCATCCCTCTCTCTCCACACACACACATACACACAAACAAACACTCAAATTCCCTCCCCCACTCTCCTAACACACACATATGTGCAAACACTCTCTCCCCTCCCCTTCCCTGTGCCTCTAACACACTTCCTCTCTATCTCTGTCTCTCTCTCACACTCACACACACACATATATACACAGTAATACACAACACCACACACACATACACTTTTTATATGCTCCTGCTCACGTACATACACACACACACACACGTCCTTCACAGTCTCTCACAATTTCTCTTCTGCAACAGACAGTAAACACACCTTTATTCCCCACTTTTTCCACACACACCATTAGTTTTTCTTTCTCTCTCTCACACACACACACACACACACACACACACACACACAAACACAACAACAGGCATACATCCGTTCAAACACACACCCTGAAAAACACATTTAAAAACACATTTTCTTCTCACACACACCCAAACAAACACTCTCACAGAACCACACACACTCACTCACTCACTCAATACCACACACACACACACACACTCCTGTTCTCTTTGTCACACTCCTTACACACTGTGCTCCCCCTCCCTTTCCCCATCTCTCTCTCTCACTCACACACTCACAGTGTCTGTCTCTGTCACGCACACACACTCCCTCCTCCTTCCTCTGCTCTAGCACACGCAAACACACACAGACACACACACCACTCCCCCTCCCTCTCTCTCACACACAGACACACACACACGCACACAGAGCTGCTCCTTTCTCTCTCACGCTCTCCCCCTCCCTGTGTGTGTGCCTTTCTCTCCCACTCTCACACAACCACACACACGCACACGTACACACACTACACACAGACACGAGCACTTACAGACAGACACGCACAGGAAGCTCCTGACAGTACATTAATATAACTTTGTGAAATTGAACAGTAGCATTACGACTTATCTTGCTGAAAACTTTTGTTATTTACAGTGTGAGACACAACACGTTGTTATTAAACTCCAGCTTTTCCACTTCACCTGAAAAAGTAACAAATTCAAGGTACATGACATGTGTTCGTTGTTTTAATAGTGAGTTTTTCTTAAAATTATTTCACCTTGCCACTCAAAAAAAAGACACATTCAATAGGTGAAGTCTTGTCAGACACACAGACATGCGCGAGCAGAGGCAAACTCGCGCACGCGCGCACACACCTCTTTGAACCTGCTTTGAAAGGAGGAATTAACGTTTAAAAAAAACAACAAGATATCATGAGAAAAACGAGCCACTTTCTCACATAACTTCTCTCAATTGGACTTTTCTCACTGACGAAACTGACAAAAAACAACTTTAGTTTCATCAACAACACCCTGCAAGCGCGCACACACCCACCCGAGTCTGTCTGTCACTGCAGAGGAAAACACTATCATCAGACAGTTTTCTACTACATGTCATCCTTAATTGACGCCCTCACCCCCGCAGTGGCGGTGCCGGTTTGACGCCTTCTCCGTCGCTGTCCAGGCTGTGTGGGTCCCGGTGGTCGAAGAGCGAGCGTACGGTCTCCGCCATGTTCACGCCAGCGATCGCACACCTTCCGCTGCCGCACCGTTCAGCCTCTCGCTTTGCTCTCCAGCCGCTCAACTGGCTCACACCAAGGTTATTCCAGCCGCTCCCACCGCGCCACAGCGGAGGGGTGCGTGACGCGCAGAGCCAACAAAATCACCCCTAATGATCATCTTATCTCGTCCAAACACCCACGACGGTAAAAATGTTCGTAATATATGTTTAAATGGCGCCGCTGTAAGGGGGTAAACATTAAGCTTCGGGTCACATTTAATAAACTCCAAGATGGTTTCCACCCCTGTGCAGGAATGGACGCGCCCACAAAACAGATGAAAAAAAGAAACCCAGATCGTTTCTTATAAGAGTGATTAGCTTGTTAATGAGAGCTGGTAATATTAAAATAAAATTGTAGGACATTCAGTTTAAGTTTGTCTCTCTCTCAAAAAAAAACAAAAAAAAACTTAAACTATACTAAGCTAAACATTTTCCATCCTCCCTGTCTACACGCCCACATTGACACTGTGTTATTTTATCAACAGGTTAACACACTCTGTTTAGAGACTGTCAGCCCAGTACCTTATGCATATGACATATGACAGTTATCAAGCAATGACAAATACATAACTTTATGAATTCTGATATGAAATATTAAGAATAAATAAATAGTTTATAACAGTTTATAAAGTCAAAAATATGACATCTTGACATTAAATAATATATAAATAATTACGATTTTCTCATTATTATTTATAAATATAATGATTTAGTTCAGCCCCAAATTTGATCGGTTTACAATTGTAGCAAACAACAATACTACTTAGCAGTAAAATATTACCACAATGTGTGTTGATACAGTATATTGGCATATTATTTCTCCCAGGGTCCTCCGGGTGTTGTGTATTCCATTTACTAAGGTTTTCACATTCAGCTTTACTTATAGTTAGAGTTATTAACTTATTGTAGTGTTACCAGCCAACTGATACATAGCTAAAACTTTCTCATGCAGCCACACATTATTTTACAAAAAGCAATCAATATAAAAACTCCCAGTTTCCCCAGTGAGAAACATTATTACTATTATTATTATTATTATTATTATTTATTACCTACCACACATTTGCTGAGTTTCTTATATCTTATTAATATTTTCTACAGATATTTTCGACTGAAGACTTTAAATTAACACCCCAAATTTTCACTAAGGAGCATCTTGCTGTATTTCCTGAAGGAATAATACTCTACAATACTCTACAAAAAATACTACAAAAGGACATATATGTCAATTCACATCTGTCCTGTTCTTGTAAATGTAATATCACAAAAACAACTTGAGGGAATTTCTAAATTTCTTAAAATGAGTGTCCACCTGGACTCAAGGATGAACTAATTAGTCTGTCCCATTCTCATCAACATGTTTGGCAGGTAGTTCCACAGGTTTTCTGACCAGTTTTAGATTTTATTCCCAGTCATTATGTGCAGTTGTTTTTCCATCAAACTTTCACAAACAACAGTTTTACAAAAAACATGCAACCGTTATCGTTAATAGTGGATACAACTCATACGTTGGCGATTTTCACTTTTCACATTTTCTTTTTGCTATGAAAATATTAATGAAGATAAAACAATTTCACCTGACTTCTCTTTCTCTGTAAACTTGTCATGTCCCCATTAACAGCAGAATGATACCTTCTTTGTCTATAGAGACAATGTTTCACTGGTTAATTCAAAGAAACACAATTAAAGCTGTGGACTGTGGAGTATTTAGGCTGCTGGGTCAGTTTGGCTCATTGGTGACCACAGAGTGTTAGAGTTTCACCAGCCTGGATGTTAACAGAACAATGACAGCAACAACTCGCTCCTGGGTGTCCAGTTTTCCAGAAATCATTCATTCATTTGCACAGATGGTGTTAGGTGAGTTGAATTGGGAGTCCTTCAAAGCCTTCACAAGATGAACAACTGTGTTGAACCCATACTCAAACTTAAGGAATCATATCTGTAAGAAACAAACACACTTTCTAAACATAAAACTTGTTGTAATTGCTAATGCTGAGTTGAGGATTACACTTGAACCTGTGTGTGTGAACCTGATAAAACACTCACTGGCCACTGGTACAATCTAATGAATATTATTTTTACGAGGTTATGATTTCTCTATTTTAGTTTAACCTGTCAGAAAGGTGATAATTCTACTATATGTCTATTATATTATTGAGATCATAATGGATAGTGGAGTCATACTGAAGTGCATTATTTTAAGAAATATTTCTATCTTTTAATAAATCAGGAGGCTAAAACATCGAAACACCACCCACTGCGACATTAGTAATGTAAAATGTTTAAAATGTCTTGCCACAGCACAAACCTATATGATTTATTTATCCAGAAGACAAACGTTTTTCAAGAGTATCAATAAAATAAATTGAAATTTACAATTATATTACATTACTGTACCAATAGTGCAAATATAGTGCTACATCAAACATGTTAGTTATTTTCATAGAACAAAAATACACCAAAAATGTTATACCAAAAAATATGATTCATAACCATGACCTGGACAACTGAGAATCTTCACAGACACCAAGAATGTTCTGTCTGATTCATTAGACTGTTTCTGGGTCACTTTATGCAGCACATGGTCCTGAAATCCATCCATTTTCTTAACCGCTTGTCCTCGTAAGGGTCACGGGGGGTGCTGGAGCCTATCCCAGCTGTCATCGGGCGAGAGGCGGGGTTACACCCTGGGCACACTCACAGTCACACCTACGGACAATCTTAGAGTCACCAATTAACCTAACATGCATGTCTTTGGATGGTGGGAGGAAGCCAGAGTACCAGGAGAGAACCCACACAGACACGGAGAGAACATGTAAACTCCACACAGAAAGGTACCCGGCCGACGCGGGGATCGAACCCAGGTCTTTCTAGCTGTGAGGCGACAGTGCCAACCACTACACCACCGTGCTGCCAACGGTCCTGAAATCAACTCTAATAAACTTATCATATCAAATACCAGGTTTATATTTTACAAACACAAACAGCAGATAGAATACAGTGAAAACCTTGATGATCTCATCAGGATGTGTAGAGTTTGAAAGACATGTTGGAGATGTAGGTCTAGTGAAAAACCTTTTGAAAAATGTAGCATCTTTATTTGGAGCTTGACCTGTAGATGTGTTTCACAGCCACATCATCAATGAAATGCGTCTGCATGCTGAAAGATTATGAGATCAACATAGGGAGTTATTTTTGTCCCAATGAGAGAAATTTAATATATGCTAATGTTGTTGTATTTAACATATATGTTTGAGGGAGGGTCCAGTGCTTTTAAACCTTTGCTTTGGCTGTTGAAGTTACCAGACACTCACAGTTAATCTGTTGGTACCCGTAGAGCTAATTCTATGTAGTCTGTGTTAGCGTTATCACTGCTACTAGCTGCTGTTTCTCACTGAATTTCCAACGTGTCATGTTTTAGTAACTACAACAAATCAAGTCAACAAATGTCTGTCAGAGTCTGACATGTGGTAGAATTAAATAATTAAAAGGTGAGTGCTGCACACAAAGTCACCACTGAAAAGTAAAAAGCTGGTTGGGTTTCTGGTTTCACCTTTACAGGTGAACTTAATGTGACCTTCCCTAAACCTTTGAATGCACATGTCCAACTGTTCAATGTTTCAGTACT
>JAUMHL010000001.1:12494618-12548041 GCA_032362345.1 Sandelia bainsii
GCGGAGTAAGAAGCGTTTCTTCTTCACAAATCTACTCAAGTGAAAGTAAAAAGTATGGTGCAGTAAAACTACTCTTAGAAGTATATTTTATTTAAAAACTTACTTAAGTAAATGTAACGGAGTAAATGTAACTCGTTACGACCCACCTCTGAATGCATGTAATATTCATGTCATGCTTTACCCAATGGAACAGAAATATACTTACATTTCATACCCCTCTTTATCATTTACTTCTCCTTCTGATGCTGCATGACAAACAGAAAGTTTGAGAAAAGTACCTGAATCATAATTAGTAACTAAAATTCTTTCTAGAAATGTGTATAAATGATGACAACTGGTAAAAAGCATGACTGTATAAAATTTGCAAGCATTTCACTGTAGTCTATTGCATTTAAAGTATTAAGGAAAGAACAGAAAATGACTGCATTTAGATTTTTAACTCAAAACACTGAAAATATCTGACTGAAAATTCACGATCACAACCACTCTATAATTACAGATACACAAAAAGAGAAGTTACTGTTTTCTGCATAATAAATATTCTTAGCAACAGTTTGCATGGTGTTCCAGTTCCTCTGTCTCTAGATGATTTAATTTGTTAATTAAAGACCCACATGCTAAACCACAGCAGCTCATTGTCAACAGGTTGCTCACCAGCTGGATTCTCCATTCCAGGTTCGGTCTTACACACAGGTTTGGCAGAGCCGCGGACAGCCCTGCCAGACGGGGGCTTGGCACGAGTCTGGGCTGGGGGGCGTCTGGAGGAAAGAGCTGGAGTGAGGGAACAGAAGCACCAGATTAAACATCATAATACTAATAATAATTGATACTTTAATAATCCCCTTTGGGCAATTCTTGTGGACAGGCAGCTGCATTTTAGGCGCCCAGGGTTTAGTGTTCAGTGTCTTGTCCAGGGACACTTCAACATGTGGCCAGGAATCGGGGGAATTGAAGGTCGAACCACCAACCCTGAGGTTCATCGGGGACTGCCCTACAAACTGATCCACTGTCACCCCTGTACATAATGTATGTCATGATACAAGGACACACATCAGTTCGGCTTGAAATATCACAATAATTCCACTGCACATACACAGAATGGGATTTACCTTAAACTTAGATTTCGTAAGAGAGGTTTTAATGTGACATTGATTACCTTGAGCATCTGTGGCAGATTTTTTTGGCTCCTCTGAGCTGCAGAAAGGAGGAAAGACAATTTAAATCTGACATATTCTCTAAATATGGAGCAATGTGTCATCATTCATGCTATGTATTTCTGATATGATAATGCAGATAAAAGTTGTAGTAGTTTGATAGAAATGTGACAAGCTGTGAAGCCAGGAAAGTTTCACTTGCAGAGAGGTGACGAGTAGTGAAGATGTGCTACTGGCACAACTTTACCTCACTGACTGAAACACAGACGGGCTCATTATAAATAAATGTATTTGCTACGACTGCTCAAATTAAAACTTACTCTGTGCCTTGAAGGCTGTCACCTGCGACCCCCCCTTCAGGCTCAGCTGAACCCGCAGATTCTGAATTTTTCTTCCGCTTAGAGTTGGAAACTTTCCTCCGCTTGGTCGCACCAGTGTCCGGGCTCGGTTCGTCTTCGTCGTTGTCGTCGTCGTCGCTCTTGGTGTCCTTCAGCCAGGCTGGTACTGCCCTCGTTGACCTGTCTCTTAAAACCCGTCCTGAGCTCTGCGGGCTCGCAGCCCCGTTAACGTCCGTTACTGAAGCGGAGACGCCGGACCTCCGGCGACCCGCTCCACGCTCTCTGAGCCCCCTGCGCGGCGTAACGGTCGTACTGGTGGCCGAGGTCTGATCTGCGGCCTTGTCCTCCGCCGGCTCGTCACCTTTATTTACATCCCCGATTCGGTCACCGACCGGTTCCATCACCGTGAGGACGCGTCAGCCTACCTCAAATTCCGCCTATAGTCAAGCAGGATTAACGTTATTTGCAATTCGACGAGAAACGAACCACATCTGGTTTAAAGACGTTTTGACTGCAAGCGGCCTTTATGCAACAGTGGGGCATTTTCTGTGAATGCGCTGGGATCGTCGCAAATCAAATACATATGTTTATTGATTAGAAATTGAAAACTTTTCTTAATTATCTATTCAGTAATAAACCTATATAATTTTAAAGAAGCAGACACTATTTTCGCATTCTTAAAGCTATAGTAAACCTACTTATTTGCCCGGGCCTGGAGCACAGCCATTTTGCGCTCTTTGTTGCGTCTCCTTTAAGCCAAATATAAACTGAGTTTACGTTCAGCAGCGGCAAAGCTGATGCTACAATCATCTGGATTTCCCCTCTGTGCTTTTGCAGATCTAGTCAGCCCAGCTGTAGTATTTACAAATCTGGTAAGACAGCAATAGCCGCGCAAAGGCAGCGCGCATACGGATAGCCTCCGAGGCATCATGGGAACTGTAGTACAAGTCAGATCACCTCCACTTGGACTTTTTAAAGGATGTATTTTTTGTTATTTATTATTGATACAAAATAGGATTGCAGAATAATGTGTTAAATTAGCAATTAAACTATTTTTTAGTACAATAAATACTAAATAATACAATATTAATAGAATTATGGGGATAGGTTAATAAACAACATTATTTTAGCTAACACCCAAGCTATATGTTAGCATAAATACCTTCTTGCATGTGGATTCATATTTTAATGTCAAGAAATATAAACTGTAGTTTTGGTCTCCTACAGTACTCTGCAGTGAGAGCTGTGGAACCAACATGGCTGCCACTGAAAACCTGCACTGTTTGGTGTGAACTGTAGCTCTGCTGCAGGTTGCTATGATGCAGTGTGTTTTCCACCAGATGGCAATATTATCCTAAATGTTGTGCTGAAGTTCCTTCTTACAGCACAAACTGTCCAACACAACCAAAAGTCTGTCTTTGTCCTGCCATTATTTATGATTCATGATACATTTCTAAGAATCCAGCTGCCACTGAACAGCATTTTTTGGGGGGGATAACCATGACCTGGACTACTGAGAATCTTCACAGAGATTCATGATGTTATAATATAGATTACTGGGAATAATAACTCAGGGAAATAAGCTCACTTTTAACACACAGTACTCTGGTAAAACAAACAATAATTATCTAGATTGTTGTAGAAATGTAGATAGTCAAAAAACACCAAATTAGGTTTCAGTCCAATACCATTAAATAGCAGTCATAATTATCAACGTTTATAGAAATATCATATATTAAAATCAGACAATGTGCTACCTCGTACAGGAGAACCTTGTTCCACGATGAAGTAAACGCACCATTAATAGGTCACTTCTGAATATGTGTTGTTCCACTGAGTGATTTTCCCTTTTCTTTTTTTTTTACCATTGTCTGTTGTTTATTTATTTATATTTATTCATAAAGCCCAATACAGTTATGGATGGTGAATGACAAATGTTAATTGTGTCATTTCTGCTAAATAATCATAATCAATGATAACTGCATCCATACACACAAAGACAGCAGAGTAGTAGAGAGTGCACGGACCACAAGAAGCACTCGTGCTCAGAATGTGATGCAACTTGAGATTCATCTTTTGGTATATTTATCCTAGTGGCGGTGTAATTAAAAATAAGATTTGATATTGGTGGTATATTAATAGCTATTGGAAAAAAAACAGTTGACTGAAAGATGGTCACACAACATTGTTCTGCATGATGAGGGGTGCTTATGTTTTTAAAATCCTCCCTGATCTCCTCACTGGGGTACAACATGTTTCTAGAGTAAAGTTGAGCTGCCGCAGAGAAGTTTATGAAACAATCTCAAAATGACACGTTGCTTAATAATAGCTGATGTATGAGGTCAGTGATGGGTTTCCATCCACAGAGGTCAAACTTCTTTGCCTCCCAAACCTTTCAAGAAACTTCTGACCCTTTTAGCATTTCACAGTTATACAGATTATTCTAAAACTATACTCTGAATTACATATGTGGTTTGGACAGTTTCAGTGTGTGGGGGCACAGAAAAAAGACAGACAGGCAGACATAAGACACAGCATCACATCCTTTTGAAAATGCTTTATTTAACTACTTTATCACTATAAATATGACAATGCCATATGACATTTTTTTTAAACAAACCTTCAGATAGAAAATAGTCTGCATAGGCCTACAATATAGAAAAGCACATTTGGCAATAAGGCACACACTAGGAAGAGTATAAATGGTAACACCTATATGAAACTAGGCACATGTAGCTCCACACCACTGACACAAGGAGCAGGAGCTGATCCTCCTGTTCCTTGTGGGAGAAATGCAGGCAACAGAAAGTAAAGCAGGTGTCTTGCGTGGGACACGGAGCCAGAAAGACACAGTTTCTGCTGTCTAACACAGCACTGTTAAATCATGATTAGATCTTCAATAGATTAACTGACAAACTGCAGAGTTGCAACACTGACACCTTGAAGTGGTAATGGATTGAAAAAATGCAATCTTCCAGTTTGTTGACAATGTCAACAGACAGAAACAGTAGGCCGTTGTGCTCCCACTCAACACAATCCAGGTAAAAATAGCAAACATAATATTATAATATTACACAAAACACAACAACTTTGAATGTTTTAAAACTATTGGACACTTTGGCAAAAAAACGTTTCTGTATCTACTTTTGTTACACTGACTTTATTTTATCCCTAAAAGAAATATGTTTTCGAATATATTATACCTTTTCTTCTTACTTCATACACAACAATGTAATGTATATATTAAATATATCCTGTCTTAATGTCATTATAAAGGAAAACAGCTAACAGCAGGTTGTTTTCTAAGTTACATCCAGTTTTTCAGAGAGGAAGGAAGGAGAAAATGGAGATGAAGTAGTGAGATGAGACTTGTATGAGTTTATCTTCTTGGACCAATAACTTAGTCGTGAACTCATTCACAATCTGAAAATCCAGGCCATCCCCAACGTCAATCTCATCACATTGTTTTGCGTGTAAATTGTTACCAACAATTTGACGGAGTCGATGGAATATAAAATATTCTAGAACTAGAACCAATACAAGCCAGCATACAAATGTTTTGCATGATCTTATATAAAGAACGTGATCAGCAGCCGCTTGCACTCATAATGTTTGTACGCTGTAGTACATACATACATGGCTATTTGTATATTTTTGTGTGAGGTAATGCTCCCATTATTCCTAGTTCGACATTACACATGGCAGAGTTTTAAAAGTGCCTACTAAACATTCAACAGGGTTATTTTATGGATTAGTTTATGTTTTATTCACGAGCAAAAACCCTGTCCCACATGCACATGCTGTATTCAAAAACGTCAATGAGCCAAATTCACATGTGAATTCATGGTCATTGTTTAATATCTCTTCAACTGAAGGTGGCAATATCTTGCCTTTTATAAATACATTTAAGTGCGAGATATAGTGAGATATAAAGAGGAGACAGACATTCGGAGTGTTAACTGCAGGAGCATTCGGAGAAGAGAGGTAGCCTTGTCACATCTGACTGCAGAGACTCAAACCTACTCGTCTCAACCCAACACCACAAATCTGGGTCGTTGGAAATATGAATGGAGAAGACTCAGATGCTATGCACAGATAGAAGTCCTTTCCTCTTTGTGCCAACCACGTGGGCTTAGCTTTGTTATGAAAGGCACAGTGAAAAGCAAAGAGTAGCACATTCACACAGATGTAAGGCAATATAGTTAGGCCCAGAGAATCTTTCTAATGTCAGGGGACTGGAGTGTATGGAGCCTCAAGTTTTTGGTTAGCACTGGCAAATTCAGGAGCACAGGCAGAGTGCTCCAGTCCATACAGAAAGAAATCTCATTTCTGTCTGTTTTTGTTCACTTTTCAAAAGTCAAACAATTTAAAAACAAAATCAAGACATGCAAAAATGAGAAAGAAAAAAAACAACTAATATCTGTTCAGTCTTATTCTCCTGTCAGCACAGTTTCAGAGAATAGGAAATATCTCCATGTATGTAATGTTGCTGTCAATCAGGCATATAGTTAGATAAACCATGTTGCCCGCCCCTGAAAAAGTTTCCCAGTTTTCTTTCTTCGTATTTGTTCCCCAAGGAATCTGTCACAACAATAGTTTTTAGTTGGCAACTTTTCTTCAAGCAAAACCAAAATACACTGTATGTTTCCAACAATTAAAGCAAAGACTTAAAAACAAGCAAACTAATTATAGGAAAAAAACAACAACATTTCGAACCTTCATTTTAAAACAACCAAAAACACACAAAACTAAATAAACCAACAAAGTACCAAACAGGTGTGTTTGAAGCATATGCATTCAACCAGCATGGACAAACTGCATCATCTACAACATGTAGAATGGGCTAGAATACTATATATTAATGAAAAAATACAAAAAAAAACATTAGTATATCCAAAACCAGCTGTCTTTAGTAGCATCCTCATATGTCAGTAGTTCCTGTTGTCCTTTTGCTTCCTTTCAATTAACTTTTCTTTCTCCCCTCAAGTTTTTGGACATAGTGTAATGTAAAGAACAAACACCACCATAAAATAAAAAGAGAGACCTGCAGAGAATAAAACCTTAAATATACATCTTCTCTTCATAAATACTTGTTTGTACCTTCAGCATTTCTGTTGCTCTAACAACAAGGTGGTGCAGGTGAGTGAGGAAGGGACGGAGGGACTGAGCTGTGTTTGTGTTGTTATTGTGAGTTTTGCTTATTGTTGGGGGATGATTGTCACCACATTCAGGTAGATAAGTGAACTGCCTTCTGAGTGTGTTGTAATATTCAGTAGAAAAACAGTGATGCTGCATAATTAAACTTGTCACATGGCTGCTCAGGGTCCAGGATTTACTGAGGCCAGGGAAAGATATGAAGTGTCAGGCTATCATTTTGTCACCGTCTGTGTTCTGAATATTTGTTTCAAACAATCTTCCTTTAAGGCTCTTGGACTTTCACTGGTTCAGGAGACATTATGTTAAGATGGGACAGACACTGTTGAGATGCTACAGTGGTTGTTCAGTCACAGGCAGGATAGCTTTGTCATTGTTTCATGTGGTCTGAGCCTCACAATCAGTATGTCTGGTAGACATCATGGATGGGCAGCTGGAAAGCCGTAGCGGGGAAGGCCTGTGGCACAGCGTAGCCAGTATAACCTCCATACGCTGCAGCCGCCACTGCTGCATTCTTCTGGAGAGCAGCCAGAGTCGCTGTGTTGGCAGCGTAGTTTGTGATGGGGACATATCCAGCTCCATATAGGCCACCAGCTGCTGGGATACGCTGTACGTTGTGGGCCATGGCATAGACAGGAGTGATTGGACGACCCTGGGAAATGTATGAAAATGAAAAAGGAGGAATAAGATGATTTAATCTCCTCCGTGACTGTACTCAGTGTGTATTAAATATAAAAATGTTGCCTCAAATCTGTATTTGTATTATTTGATTGAAAAATAAAAGTAGCATAAAGAAACATACCTATTTTGTAGCCTATGATACGATTGTTTAAGTAGTAAAATAAGTTGGGTAGCTGTGGTAGTGATCATTTCTGTTCATTTTTCCTACTCATTTAATTGCAACACTGGACACAACTTCACAAATTTTCAGATTGGGGTAAATGTTAACAATTTACAACATTCAGAAGAAAAAACATTGCCAGTGCATTCATGATTGCCTTATTCACACTATTACATATACAATTACCATTTAACCATTAATTTCATTGGTCAGTAAAAAAAGAAGGAAATAGCAAATTATATTGTACAAATTTAGTAAAAACATTATGCTAGCATTATGAATTTATTATATGGAATTGGTGGAGTAATCTTTTATGTATTTACATTTTCATGTCTGTGAAACATGTAACAGTGTCACTGTACACACCTGGAAAGGTGGTGGGGTGGAGACTGCAGGAAGGACGGTGGCAGCAGCAGCAGTAGCAGTGGTGTGTTCAGGGTGTTGCATGGCCAGAGGGTTGATAAGGTGCTCCACCGTGTGCACCTTCCCATCCTCCATCAGCTTGCCTGCAGGAGCTGCACTGAATACTGGGTACTGCCCACCCAGGGTCGGCAATGCCACTGCACGTAGAAAGAACACAAGAATGAGAGCTTGGATAACAGAGTGGAGCAGTGCAGACAACCGAGTAGAGCAAAAGATTGTGAATATGTTTGTATTCACAATATATGAAACAATAGCATGAGACAAGCACATACATGCACCCATGAAAACAGGCATACCTAGATCAGAAAGTAATCTATGAAAGGAGTGAGGAAATCTACGTAAAGAAGTTAGAGAAAGGTTGAAGGATGCAATTTAGGCCAGAGGGGAAACAACTAAGTTACACAAGTTGGTATTGGGGTGTGATTTGGATTATGATGGTGCTCAACTGTGGATTAACCCTAATGCTCCAGAACGCACACACACACACACACACACACTCAGACACAGAGCAAACACAACGTCACTCATTGTTTCAGACATACAAAAGTCTTTTCAATCTGGTGGCGATCCTGTGATTCCACACAGACCAGGACTGAGACTGAGTTCCAGATTGGGGTCAAATCGTTCCACAAAGAGCATCAAGAAGATTCACATTACAAAATTAACCCTTGATCAGACTGTCATCATAGCTGACATTGATAATAATAAAAGGTTTAGGTTCAGTAGTAAACTTGAAGGATGAAGAGTAATATCAGAGACAGTGAAGTTCCTAACTTTCATTCTTGTAGATTAGAAAAATTTACATGATATTTAAAATTTAGAGGACGTACTCAGATAGTTTATGTCCTTATGTGAAATGGCTTTTTAAACCTCAGTTAAACCTCAAAAATGTAATGTAGCACATTTCCTTCTACTTACTTACAGGAAGGAAGAAAGAAAAGGAACTATGCACCAGGAAATTATTTGTCAAAAAGAAGCCACCTTACAACTTTGCTGCCACATTCTTCTTCATCAGACACAGCAGTTTGAGCATTGTTGTAATTGTGTAAGAAAAAATAATAGTCACACTACAACCATTATGCATTGCAAAATAACTGTAATGGAGTAGACGGGTTACTACTCTGCATAAAACTAAAACAGTATTATCCTTTAAGTGATCAAAATGGAGTAGACAAAAATCAGAATCAGAAAAGCGTGTATGCAAAAAGAGATTGTGGAATCTCTGGTCCCTACATAACTATAACCATGTTCAGACAGACAACAGCACTGCATGAAAAAACATGGCTGCATCACTCATTTCAATGAGACTCTGGGGTGGTCAGCGAAAAAAGCACAATGTAATGTCTTCTGGGAAAGTGTTGACAAATTAAACGCATTCCAGTTAGATTACTTTGTAAATCCGGTTTTACTGCTGTTAATGTGGTGATCATCATGACAGACGATCAAATTATTGCCACTATCCAAACACGACAAAGTTGTAAACTTCCTTAAAGTATCTTAAACCACTATGCAGTGTTTTAAGACACAGTGCTTTTTCGGTCTGAACACTCGGTAGAAGATTTGTGATTGAGAGATTGAGATTTCTGATACAGTGGGAAAAGGAAAGAATGAGGAACAATGAATAGCAGTTACTTTTTGGTCATGCTAGAAAGTACACACAGTACATTTTCATTCTTTACAGCAAAGAGAAGAAGTCCTTTTGCACATGACCATCCAGCAACAACTATTACCTTGATTTCTAAAAAGTTCCTCAAACCACACAGAAAATTATGAGCTGGAAGTTTTAGTAGAGACGTTAAAGATGGGCGAGGACAGAGGTGGATATGTCTGTCTCACTGACTTGTGCCAGGTTTGATGCCAACTGGGTTGACAGAGGCAGCGAGTTCCAGACTGGGCATCAGCTCATACGACTTTTCAGGCTGCTTGGTCTTGCCCTCATGGTAGCGGCTGTAGATGCCACGACCGGCAGAGTAACCGCCCAGGTATGACCCCCGCGGTCCAGGGGTACGGTTACCTGCAGCAGCACGACCACGACCTCGCACAGTACCTGCTTAAAATACAATTACAGTAATATGATGACAGGGGTTGTGGTTTAGGACTTCGGCAGCAAGTGAGGCTAGATTTTACGACGAGTTCTGGACTTCTTTGAAAGCTCTTCTCAGATATGAGGGGAGTCATTTAGATCTCATTTGATGGAACTACTGTGCTCACAAAGTTGCTACTGGACATTTTTCAGCAATATCTGTTTTAGCCTTCTTAAGTTCTTCTTCTGTTAAGTTCTTTAGGTTCAGTTTGACCTCTTTCTTGAACACTGTTCTGACTCTTGCTATGAAAGTTTATGGCACGGTAAAATGGTTTTCCAAGATGTTTGTAGTTTTGTTGTGATCTCTGCAATAACCCAGCGTGAAATGGGAAGTGACAGTGCAGCAGGAAAAGGATGGTGTTAGAAAATGTATAGTTTGTCACATGGCAAGAAAGCTCATTGTTCATTGAATGAATAAGTAGGAATAAGGATGTGAGAGATTACCATTGTTCTGTATCATTGGGGGTCCTTTGGAGAGAAAACCAAAACACAATGATTGTTGAAAGTTAAATAGATTTTCCTGCTACCACCCAAAGACCATTTTTAATCAGTCATCAAAGGTAATGGGATTAGCATTCATTGGTCCATCACCTTGTTTCATCTTTGTCTTTTAACAACAAATCTCTGATTTTAAGCCACAAACCCTCATCAAGTTACAGATTTTAAACACTTGTCAAATTATAATCTAGTCATTAAACCATTATTATCTGATTCATCATAGAAATGTAAAAATCAGTTCACTGTTGACAGTGTGCTTGTCATCATATTGCTCTTACAATTGCATCTTTTGATCATCATTATGAGATCTTTAGCAGTGCATTGGCCCAAAGAGTTTCAGCTGTCACCAACAAAAATAGTAGGCTTTCAGAGAAACACTGTGGCTTTTGCAACTGATCATGACTAAAACAACAGCAAAAAAATGAGTTCTAACCTTTGACGAAGTACTCTCTGTTGGGTCCAATGAGGGTGTTGTAGGGGTAACCATAGTAAGCCAATGTGTAGGGATCACACTGGTATATGTAGTTTTGCTGAGTAGGCTCTGGAGTGGCAGAAACTCCCCCTTTAGAGGCCTTCTGACGTGAGTACTGCTCTTTATCAACCGGCTTGGCAAGTGTCACCTCGATGCAGGAACCTTCCACCTCCGTGCCATTGAGGTGGTCCATGGCCATGACAGCATCATCCCGGGAGGTAAAGTGGACAAAGGCGTAGTCACGAATTTTTTTCACACGTTCAACACATCCAGGGTTCCACTGGCTGAACACCTGGATGACAGAGAAAATATGGGCAATGTTAGCCTTGATAGTTGTACTGAAAACTATGCCAGTGTGGCTAAGACGGACCGGCTACTCCATCATGTCACATATCATTTTACCTAATAAAACCACACATGTTTACACAGTTTACACATGTAAACTGTGTAAACTTATCAGTCAACTAATCTCACCTGTCTAATTGTCTCCTCACTGGTCTCCATCATTAGATTCCTGACGTAGAGGATCTTCACCGTCTCCATTACATCTTCATCCACATCAATCTCTGGTTCTGCCCAGTCCACTGCGATCTGGTGACCCCACAGCTGAATGCGTCCAGGCATCAGCTTCCTGCGAGCCATGGCAGCTGCACGATGTGACTCATACTCTACAAACGCAAATCCACGATTCTTCATCTTGTCTGCAGCACTGGCATAAACTATCACATCTAGTACACCTTCCGTCACTTTAGAAACCTCCTCCAAAATCTCCTCACGTTTTTTGGTCTTGGGGATGCCACCAATGAAAAGACGGCAGTTATCCACAGAGGAACAGACCCCCAGCAGGCGCCCAGGCCTCACCTCGTAGTTGTTGAGCTCCCGCACGGCGCGTTTGGCCTCATGTTTCTCTGTATACATCACAAACGCGTACCCTCTGTTCTTCCCGTCAAAGTCCATCATCAGCCGCATCTCATATATGCGTCCAACGGACTCAAACACTGGTACAAGCTCATCCTCGTAAACGTCCCGTGGGATTTTGCCCACAAAGATTTCACATCCCCGTGGAGGAGATGGACCATTCCAGCCTGGAGGAGGGCCATATTTACGTTGACCGTTTTCTTGGACCATACTGTAGCCAGTGCGCTCCATCAGTGCCACGAGTGAGGCCTCATTAGGAGCACCTGCAACACCCTCAGGGATGTTGACCTGTCCATGGTGAGAGGGGTGGGAGGCACCAGTGGAGGGCTTGGAGGGGGCAGTGTTGTTGCTCATGGTTGAGGAGGAAGCAGGGTCTTCGGCTGTCATTCTGACAAAACCATTCAATTAGATATGGGTCCTGATAAAAGAGAAAAGACGAACATGTTTATTAAATTACATTGAATTGTATCAACCAAAACTGTTATGAACACAAAACACAAGAAGGAAGAAAAATAATAGGACTAATCCTCAGAATATGCGACAACAATTTGCAGGCACAATCACATGCAAGATTATCTACCTAACAAACTAACCAAGATACATAATGTGAGTTGGTGAAAATACAGCATCCATAAATCCCTGGGGCGCCTACTCCTATCAGCAGCTTTACAACCTTGTCAGACCCCTTGCAGACCTCTGACCCCTATCAGTGAGAATGAAGGGTTGTAAACCCTGAAAACATCAGCTCAAGGTTCACCGGGTACAACACAGTCACATGCTTATTTTGTGTGTGTGTGTGTGTGTGTGTGTCAGAAGCCAGTTAGACAAGTTGGAGTTAAACTTTACAGGGAATTGTGTGTAAAATATGACTCCATATTGTGACAAAAGCTGTGCACAATAATTTGTCTTACACATTTACCTGTGGGATACATATGCTCAATGTGCAACACTTTCAGCCTTCTTATCAATGTGAATATTTCTCTGGTTGTGTGTCTCTGTGTGTGTGCCTCCTCATTAAGGGCTGCTGCCCTATAAGAGGAGCAGAGAACAATCAGAAATCGGCTTCCCAAACATAAACCTCTTACTCTGTTATTTTCCAACACTGCTAGCATTCAGAACGGAAAAATCCACATTATTTAAAATCCACAAATCTCTGTGCCACATACAACATTAAAGTAACCAATCAGAACAGCCTACAAAGCAAACCTCTCTTTGTCAAACTACATATCATTTAATAATATAAATAGATTAACTAAAAAAACAACCTCTTGCTAGAAAAGCAGACAGGCAGGCAGTGTGTGTGTGTGTGTGTGTGTGCGTCATAAGATTGCGTGGACTTTGATGGAGATAGGTGAGGCAGTCAACAAAGGTAAAACTCTACAAAGCCAAGCAACCATGGTAACGCACACACTCATTTGACCTGACCCAATGTCCCACTCTCCCACACACACACGCACACACACACACACACACACACACACACACACACACACCTGTTCGTTTGTTAGTTTGCCCAAGGGTGGAGAGCTTATGATTACCTCTGAACTAACTCATATGTTGAATGAAAATGATGCAAATGTTAGATTAAGTGAAAAAACATTCACTTTACTGATCATAAAAATGTACAGTGGTCTAACTTTACCTAATTTAAATATTTTATTTCTGGTATAAGTAAATTATTTGAATCATTCACTGATGTACAAAAGAAAATAACATCAAAGAAGAAAAATAGAAGAATAAAACAGCAAAAAATGAGAGTGGGGAAATACAACAGTTGTTTTCTGCATCTGTCTTTAGCCAGTAGCTGGATGCTGCATGGTGACATAGGTCAGGATGACATTTGATTTTATAAAAACATCCATTCTGACAAAACTATGGGGACATCTAATATGTAGAGACGCACTCTGACTACTCAGCAAAGATGCATTACTCATGGCTTGCTACTTTAAAGCATCTCTTTCAGTGCTTGTTTCTGTGTTGCTTTCCCTCTGCTTTGTCAGCGCTACATGCCCTACCTCACTCTGTTCCTCCTATCGTGTGAAGTACTAACACAACTCCATCTCTTATCAGCCTTATCTTGCCAGGCTGATGACAAAGGGAGGACAATATTCACTTTGGGAGTTCTTTTCACTGATAAAAAGACGCTATGTGTAACTGTGTAGGTGACACTCTGTACTGTATTCAAGTTGAGACTCTTGTGTGTGTCATAAATATGAAATATTCACTCTTCAGCCTTAGCATAGGATAACCGACTTCCTGCTTTTGATCACTTGGAGATATTCCTAACTTCCTCAGAGCTGACCGCTGTTGTACTGAAATTGTGCTGAGTTTTTGCTTTCTTAAAAGAGACTCAGGAAATCAAAGCACACCACGTGTCAGAAGTGAAACTCAGGGCTGTTATAACGAGTCCTCTGTTTCATAATATTGAAAATAATCTTGATAGTGAGTGCATATGTGTGATCTTACAGTATCTAAGTGTACCTGAATTATGTTGCCAGAAAAATAAAGATAACAAAGGGCAACGTGAAAGAAGAAATAAAGAAACAAAAAACAATAATTAGCAATCACTTCTTAGAAAGCAGTGACCTACACTATACGTAGGTGTGTGTGCAATTGTGTATATGTGTATACAATATATGTGTATATGGGATAGAAAGAGCAAAAACCTGAGGCAGCAGATAAATCATTAACCTTAGTGAAGAAAAGCACAGTTTTGCAGAGAGCATAAAGATGGTGTCTCAGTGAGCAGAAAACTATTTTTTTTAATAAAAGCTAAGTTAAGACCACTTATTGGTGATTGTTTTGTCTTGCTGCAGCACAATATCTAGCAGCTAGGAGGTAAAACATAACCTATGCAGACACTCACTGCTCCAATGCAGCATGGTCAAAGGTTACAAACTCACTAGGCAATGCCCAGCTAGTCTGCACACAGCAAGTGAAGGAAGTTAAAGAGCAAGGATTTGATTGGACAACAGTGCCAATCTCCTGGGTTAAAGTGTTCCAGTTATTGCTGTGGAGATTGCCCACTGTGTTTATTATTGATAGAAGCACCTGATTCTCTACGTATTAACAGCGTGTTATTGGGCCCTGGATTGTTTTATGAGCAGATAAAAAACCTTTACAGGCTTCCTCCGGATCATATCGTAAACACAGATTGACTACTGCTGGCAAATTCCATTTTTTTCCTCAAATAAGTAAATGAGCCATGGTATTATCAAAGCGCAGTTACTCACAGCTAGAAAGAGGAAGAACATCTGAATCTTTATATCAGTGACCTGACGTTAAATCAACCCTGCTGTCATGTTTTCATCTCAGGAGAACATTTAGGTCTTGTTCAGAAGTTTATAGACCAGCGAACATCTATTTGGCTCCCATCTTATTGCAGATTAGGGAGCAAAGGAAGCCTAACAATACGTGTTCAGCAGTAATGAAACATTAATCTTTCAGGTCTATATCCTGAAATGAAATGAAAGGTGCCATCATAGTTGTATGCACTTACACTGGACACATGTAGGAGACTGAATATGTGTCCACCCAGCAGCTCCTACAACAACAGGCAGCAGAATAGGATTAATAAAACGTCACCTCTTAAAGGCACCCAAATCCTGCTTTCTCTCAACACACAACACACACCCAGTAGATAACACTGCAGCAGCGGGGATATTAAATGATTCATGCAAATACCATTCAAGCCAGTCTTCAAATCTGACACACATACATAGATGTGATTATTTAGTACTACCTGGGAAGCGCTAAATAATCACTTTTGCAGTTGCCACCACAGTCAACTCATCATTTAAATATAAAGAATCAGAGAGAGAGGGAAATGAGACTGAAACAGACATAAATCTTGAGAGTGTTACACAGCAGAGTGACGGTGGTCAGAAAAGAGAAGAGGAAGGAGAAGCAGAGAGTGGTCAGATGGGAAGATAGCTACCCCTGTTGCTTCACAGCACTCTGCCGCTTGGCCGCCTGCTCTGGGAGTGTTAGTCCACCTCCATGAGAGACAGGTACAGCAGGGCACTGAGCGCAGAGGGCCAGCCTCCTCTACACACACACACACACCCACCTTAAACCACTGCTGCAAGAGCTGACGAGGGTGAAGCTAAAAGGTACTTGGTGTGAATGTGTATGTGGGCGGATCATCAGCCCTGCTTTTATATAAATTTACTAGAAAGTTTTTTGTGTGTAAAATACATAAACACAAAGTGGTGGTGGAAAGTGGTTAATTATATTTGCTGAAGCAACATAATTAGGTAGATTTTATACTTAATATTTTGGATTGTGTTCCCAAAAACAGTGTATAATTGCGGCCTATTTTCATGTCTCAGAATAGTTGAAGATCCACAAAAAACATGTTCACTCATAATTGTGGACACATAATTGTGTTTAAATATTTTTGAGATGCCAAAAAAAGATTAAAGAAGAGTCTAAAATTTAAATACAAATTTGTTTGGCTGGACTTTTCTTTTCTTTCCTCTCCCATTAATTGTCTCAGATGGATCTTTTATTGCTTTGGAGCAGCTACAACAGTAAAATGCTGCTCACACACTGATGTGTTGGAATTAACAGATTAATAATGTCATGTAAATAATTAGCCACAGAGGAATGCTGTTTGTCACATAAATGTGTTGAAGCAGCTCCTGTAAAAACCTACAAGTCTGGAATCTGTCATTTTTACAGAAACAGCAGGTGATGGGAAATGTAGTTTTAATGGTTTACTGCTTAAAGTTGCAGAATTAGGAAAATGACAGGAAACATTTAAACCTGGGATTTGAATACTTCCTCATGTCGTTGTATTTCTACGAAAGGACATTTGGATACTTTGAATGGGAGGTGCACTCGAGTGATTTATGTCATGTCAGCACAAGACTACAACCGTATGTAAGTGTGTGCGTGTGTATTTGCGCATGTGTTGTTTTATTTGCGCAGTGGCGAACATGTTCCTAGCACAGCTTAACTTAAGCAAACAACACACACCTTCCTGGGCAGTCAAGAGAGCAGATAGAGAGACGACTGAGAGACAAAAAAAACAGTCAGATGAGAAAATGTCGCTTGTTATTAGAGTTTTTTTGTAAAAACTCCCCTCAGAGCTCAGAAAAGAGGGAGTGAGGGACAGAGAGAGCAGATGGGGTGAAAGGGAGAGAGAGATGAAAGCCACAGTGTGTGGTCAACAGTGTGCTGAGTTTCAGCTGCTATTGAAACCAACCCCGCGCCTTAACGACTGAGTAAACAGGCAAGAAAAAAGCCTATTTAGCATAAAGACCCGAGACTGATAGACAGACAAAAAACAACAGATTAAAGCACAAATGACAGACAGAGAGCTTTGTATGGACTGTAGCATTTGATCGCATAATGAAATGCTAGTTATGAACGAATTACTGGAATACAAAATATGGCAAAAAGGTTTGTATAAAACATGGATGCTCTTTAAGATGCCTTAAAAGTGTGTCTATGTTTTTATGAGCATATTGTATAATATCTTGGTATGTGTTGATTGTTGGCAAGCACAAACTGTAAAGTTCAGCCTTGTTCTTTAACCAAAGAGGGCAATCAGAATCAAAGATTAACTGTCAGTCTTTAGTGAGAACCAATCAGGACTCAGATACACCTCAGAGAGTTCAAGTGTTCTGGTGACCGCACAGCGAGCCCATCAGCCCAGAAGGGTCAACGGTTAACTGTAAAACCCCCCCACAGCAAGACCTGAGAGGGGCGGGCAGAACATTTACTGTCTCGTCCTTAATCATTATACATGTTCACTGAATTATTTGTCAGGCACACACACAATAACACGTCACACCACATACAGTACATACTCTACTGCTTCAGGTTTACTGTGGAGTACAGTACTTCTGCTCCTCTAATCGATACACATTTAATGCCTTAGTGAGTATGAATAACAGCCTCTCAGTGAAACCAACCTGAATAAATAAAGATTAAAAAAAACATTACTGTAGCTTATGATTAGATTTTAGTTTGAGATGGCTCACTACAAATAAAATCATACTTTATTGAGTTTTATGTTTTACAAAATAACGATGCCACTGAAATTATGTTTAAGCCAAAACACACTGGATCAGAATTAAATCATAAGTAATCATTTTAGAGAGTGTTTCCTGGACTTTGTTGGGCACATCTGGGAAGGCCAGGGTCACACACACAGGACTCTGCCGCATAGGTGAAAACCATGAATAAGCAGGAATAAAGTCATCAGTAAAGCAGAGCTGGTAATCAGTATCTTGGCCAGAGAGGTTGCATGACTACCATCTAATATTACAAGTCATTCATATAAGTAAATGAGTAGCGTGTCACAAGACCAGAGGTCCTGCTGTTTATTTCTGTAGAGCGATATGACCTGTAGGAGTACACCACACTGTTTAGTCCCACACTGTGCTTTCCTGGAAGCAGTTCCTCTCACAGACTGAGCACAGAAACTAACAGCTAAATTCTTTCATGTAGCAATCACAGTTTACTCACACGAGTTTTATTCTTGATAATACAGAGCAGTAACATGTATTTTGATTAAAACCCCACCAAATAGTGTGTAAAGCAAAATAAAGGACACATTTACTCCCATAGTGTCTTAAACATACAGTGTAATATCAGAGTCAGCTGCAGCTGCCATAAATGACCTAAAGCACATTAAATACAATGAACTTGATGAAGGGAAGTGGGAACTATGGCTGACCCTTCAGGACACATGATTTCCTCACACTGCAGGTCACAAAGCTAAACTGTCAACATGCTGATTTTAACAGGATGAAGCAGGACGGAGAATTAAGTCACACTGCTGATTGAGTCGAAGGAAGCTGGGTTATCTTAAGATTTCGGTTTTGCTTTTTTTTTTTGAGGAGCTGTCAGAGTACAAAGAAGTACACATATCACAAAGACACAGTTTTGCACCTCTATACTGCCCAGTGAGCAACAGTAAGGCTGCAACTAATGGATCATCGTAACTGATTAACTGATGAGTTGCTTGGTCTATACATACATATATGTCAAGAGATGGAACAAGTAAACTGACATTTCAACTGCATTCAACTTTTAATATTCCTAAACTGCTTTCAGTGTTTATATATTTACAGACAGATCCACTGTTTTCAGTTCAGGACCATCTGTTGAACTGAAAATTAACTTTTTTTAACATTTTCACTCATTTTCACTTGCTTCTATCAGCACAATTTTTGCTGCTTCTACTGCACTTTACTTCCTTAAGCACATTTTCTTTCACTGACACTTAAACATCTTTCATCAGCTGTATTTCATTTGCCACTTCAACTGCTTTCATTATTACAGCTTTATATAAATGTATTAACTGCTAATTTTCAGCTGCAGTCACAGAAAATGTGTTACATTCTTTTCCATATTGCAGTGCAGATGAATTGTCTGATGATTAATTTGAAATAAGTCTTATTCACAAGCTAATATTCTTATTTTCCTGTAATTAATTGAATCTACACCACATTTTTCTTCTCGTTTTTCTTCTCTGATGCTTCTATCTCTTTATTTTTCTTCCCCTTTTTCCTCTGCTCCCATCCATGTACCTGTCACCCTCATTCCTCTTGTTCACTCATGCTCAAACAGGAGCAGCGGGGAGGAGGTAGGAATGATGAAGGTGCAGAGAGGAGGGCAAATTGAGAAGGAGAACTGCAAGGGGGGGGTGAAATGAAGAGAGGAGTAGACACACGCAGACTGTGTGGGGCAAGACGAGATGAAGAGGAGCGAGACAAGTTAACGAACAGAGAGGAGGGGACCAAATGTTCTCTGTCCCTCAGCATTGGAAAGCCCTTCAAAGTGAAACTGGCCTGAAGAATTTCAGGTCAGACAGAGTGACCACCTCCGGCCCACCCCAACTTCATCACAGAGGGATGATTCCACTTCATTTACTCTAAGAGTCCCACTGCCTTCAGGACCTTCAACATTTGTCAACTCTACACCAACATTTCACTCAAACGCTGTAATGTAATCATTACATCTTCTTTTCTCAAACAGCGTTGACAAAAATGATTCAAACTTTATTTTTAACATAAATCATAGTCTACACACTCAGTATAAACCAAAGGGCTTTGACTTCAGTCTTATTATAAAGCATGACGGGATAAAAAGGTCAACTGTGACCAGCTACTGCCACATACTGTAGGTCTTGTCACAGCTACACAGTCATTACTAATCATAAGAGCTGCTTTAGCTTTAGCACTAGCTGATAGGGGCTTTTCTTCTTTGGGCAAACACATTCCTCAGGCTAATCAGCTAGCCTGTTCAAGGCCAAAGCAGACATTGTTTCAGACAATTACTACTGACGTTGACAGTATCACACACTCGTGATAAAGGCTTTAGTGGCCCACTATGTGAGTATCTGCATGACAGGGTTAAAGCAAGATTTAAGGCTTAAAAATGTCATAATATGTGACACACTAAACAATAAAAGATTCATATATTTCCATATAACTTCACATTTGTTTTTTCAGTGTCCTTCACACTCATGATTATTACACAGACTCACAAAGGAGCTAACCTTCATGCACACTTTTGTTCTCAAACAAGGGCCCACCCTATTGACAAATACGGTTAAGAATGAGTGTATCAGACTCCTACAATGGCATAATTTCAGAAATGTGCAAAAGAAATAACATTTCTGTCCATACAAACACTGTTTCAATTGTAATTTAAAGTGTCTTTTACATGAAAGTGTGCCAGACAATACTATCACTGGTTACTGTGGCTCTGTCTCACACACACACACACACACACACACACACACTCATAAACACACTCACTTCAACTTCCTGAGGTAAAAGTCCAATTATTATATGACAGAGAACCCGGAAATCTGTAGGTAATAATACCAGCCTCTCTATAGAGTCACTGAAGCATTTTTATCCCCCACCCTAAACACCCGCACACACACACACACACACACACACACACACACAAACATACAGTGTCATGCTACTCCACTGGTTCCACTGGTTTCGTTGTAACGACATGTTGATCTCTATTCCAATCACTGATAGGTTTATGAACCTTTGTTGTCTGTTTCCAATCATTTCTCAGGCGAAACTGGTACGTCTGGTAAACTGTAACTCTCACCAGACATAGTTGAATGCCAGTTATCCACCACGGGAAGAGAGGCGATCAGCAATAATACACAATCACAGAGCAAAAAGCTGTTTCCTCAAGAATTTCTCCATCAGAAGACCATAAAGTTAGGTCATAGAGAGGTCAATAGTATCACACAGAAGCACTTCAAAATCTTTTAACAAGGAGGAGAGAGGCAAGAGTTACTACAACGTCTTGGGGTCCAATAATAGATTTATAACATTTTGCTGGAAAACAACAATAACAAATTAAATCACAAAGTGGCACAACAAGAAGAAATAATGACAAAATGTTAAAGAGACTTTAGCATTATTTTCTGCTCTGTCAGAAAGACACAACACTGTACCTGTATCCCAAGCGCGGATATTGACGAGTGGGCCAAGAAACTGCAGCCTTGTGCTTTGCTTTTGGGAGTCACCTTGCAGATTCACAGTTGTCTAAAACACACGTTCTTTTCTGTCCATTCACTCTCCTTTGGTGTTGACAGGCTGCAGCAGTAAGAGAGTCTCCTTGCCTGCCTGTGTCTGGGTGTTTCAATGTGGAAGTAAGCAAAGGTGGTTTAGTGTTTGCTCATTCTCAATGGCCAGAAGAGGTGGGGCTACTAGGTACAGGTAGGTAACCCCCCACCTTCAATCTCTCTCTGTATTTCAGCTGATAATAAGACAAAACTGAAGGGAGGGGATTGAAGGACAGAGGGTGTAATGAAAAGTGATGATCAGGGGGAAATTAGGAGCAGCATGTCTTTGATTGTACACATGTATTTACATGCATGTGTGTGAAAGTCAGTTCCCTACTGTATTTTTTTTATATTTTTTTTATGCACATTAGCATGCTAACATTAGCTTATTAGCACTAACAAAGTGCTACTATTGAGAATACTGTTATTTTGCGGTCATAAAGCATTGGACAAACGATGACCACGCCACTTGATGAACGGTCACCAGGACTCGTCCTCTGGGAAAGGTCACGGCAGACAGAGCTGTCACTTCAGCTGTCAGCCACTACCTCTTTAAGATCACTTAGACTAAAATATTACATCATCGAACCTAATATTACTTTTTGCAGCTATATTTTCAGGGATAAACCCATTGAAGGCTCAATTTGACCAGTCTTTCTGTGTTAGCATTTTTCAGCTTGTATGAAAACCAGTGGCTTCATATGTTGCATGAAAGCTAAATGCTAAATTCATACAGGTTTTCCATAACAATAGGACAGTTTGTACACAGGTTCACTGCAATACATATTTTTCCACAATATAGAAATGTACAGGACCTGACATCAAAATGATTATGATGATTGAGTTTCAGCTAACATGTGCTAACAGGCTAAGCTTCATGTATGCTGGTTGCATTAAGTGTGATTTCAAAGTCAAAGGCAACAAAGGTGACACACTGATAAAAGCATTATAGATAAAGACAATACAAACCAGACTAAAACTGTCACATTCCAGTCATATTTGCCAGAAACACAGAGAGAGCTCAATAGAATAGGTAGGAGACCACATTGACAATGTGTGGAAGTGTACATAACCTTATATTACCCTTAAAGAGAACGGGCCTATACTCTTATCAGTCGGGGTGCTGTTCCACTCCAACCTAAGTGTGTGTTTATGTGCATTTGTGCCATTGCACAAGTGACACATTAACCAATGACTCTGTTAATGAAGGACATGTAATCACTGATTCTCACATTTTTGGCAGCACGCACACACAGTATGTGTAGATAGCCAGTTCAAAGTTTATAGATAGAGAAATATTCTCTCTCCAACAGGGTGTAAAAAGTTGGAGTGAAGGCCGCACAGAGCCATAAACCTATTTTAAAAGGAGGAGGAGGGCGTGATTGAAACACCAAGATAACTTTATTACCAGCATATTGTATCGCACAAACACACTCACTCACATGCTAAATCAAGTCAAGACAAGCTCATTTGTATAGCAAAATATTGTAAATGTCTCAATGGCAAGTGAACAGCATCGGCAGTTTCGAATCCTGTTCCTCAAAGAAGTGTCAATTAAGCAATGTATAACATAGAAAAAAATTCTAAGAAGGTGATTTAGGAAACTTTACTTCAAGTCTCCCTGTTTAGCATTAAGCTTTATATAAAACTTAATAAATGGCTTATAAAACACTATAATGTATTTGTATGCAGTTTAAAGAGCATCTACTGTGTCTTTGTCTTCTATAATGACATATTGTATTATTGCAACTGTCTGTTACTGTCTTGTAAAATACATCAGCCTGCCCTCACAGAAGTAAGACATGCTGACAAATACATCAGTAAACACTATTATATGCTTACAACTGCAGTATAGTTTGTTTTTAACCATTTATTATATGTTTGCATACTATCAAATGCCAAATAAGGGGAGTTAAAGTAAAGTGCCACCAGAGAGCCAGAGACAGATGTCCCCTCTTCAGAATTTGTGAAGTGTAGTGCAGTGAAGATAGCCATCAGCTCCGTGTTAACAAAGTAAGAGGCATGAGGGAACTGGCCCTGTGGGTCTGAAATTAACCCACACACATCTGTGAGAAGCTGTACGCAAACAGCTTTACAACGGTCACCGACACAGATGGGGGGATGTTAAAGAAACACATACATCGTCAAACTCAACAGGGAGACTCATATTAGCTGATATCAAATGATTTCAAATACTGTATGATGACAGGAAATAAAAAAAATACTGCAGAGCAAAAAATTGTAGTTATAACTATTGTCAGCATATTTACGTATATTTAACATTTCTCACAACAAGGTTAATGTGGTCTTTTTATGTTTTCACTAATATCATTATTTTATAATAATTAAAATTTGAACTTTTTATTTGTTCATAAGTTTTCATCGTACATTTGTGTTTATAAATAGTAATACAGGCTCATATATTGGCACATATTTTGGAAATGTTGTTGTTGTTGCTGGTAACAGGTTTGTAACTACTGTATATCTGGTATCAGTTTTCATTCAATATCAGTGGCCTTTCAAACTGATAATTCTGTTAAAAAAATTATAAAGATCTGGGTAATAAAGACTTAAAGAAGCAGGTTTTATAGATACTGCCTACACTTCACCACTAGGTTGGAAATTGTTATTAATTATAATTTACAGGACAGTTTCCATAATCACTACATTTTTAGAACATGTAGGATTTACTGTAAGCATTAAATCAAACATTACATCACAAGTTGTTTTCACTGAGTGAAACAATGACTCTGTTGGGGGGTGCTGTATTGTATTGCATATAAACGTTAGAGTCCTTCCTAAATGTTAATGGAAACATAAACATTACAGAAATGTGAACGACCCATGGTGTGTGCTGGCCCTGCAGGGCATGCGAGACAGCTGAAGGGCCTGAGCAGAACAAAGTGCTTGTTTGTCAAGAAACTACTCTGAATAGGCCAAAAATGTCCTGAGAGATCTTTTAGTTTTACTGTGATTTTGATCATAAACAGTTTGTTCTTCTGTCTGTTTGCACCAGTGTTTTGATATTCCCACTGTACGTTTATCTCCACCCACTCTACTGTATGATAAACGAAAAATTACACAACTGAAACAGTTTTTGATAACTAAAACAAAAATGAGCAGCAATACTAAAAAACATTATGGTACGAACACAAGACAGACACAAGAAGAATCTAATGAAAATATGCTGTAATTATGCATCCAAATGAAAGTTTGTCCATTACAGAGACAAGCATATATATTAAATAAAAGTGAAACAAAATGAAAGATAAGCTTATTATTGAGAAATGAAAATGGAAATTAAAACTAAACTTGCTAAAGTGACTTGAAAACAAAACAAATAAAACTGGGATTTAAATCAAAACTAAATGTTGCTTCTATTACACCTTTAGTGTTTATTTAGTGTCAGTATGAAACTAAAGCAAACATTTTAATATTCATGTTATTTCATGAGTATAAAGACTGAAACTAAATCAAAACTGTGTCCTCAACCTTGTGTCACATGCTTTCATGCACATGAACTCTAATACTCCCACACTACTCCAGCACTTCCTTATTCGACGGGCGCCTCACAACCTGCAGCGGCCGTCAACCAATCCCAGTGTCCCACTTATGATTAACAAAAATGACTCAGCACAAAAAGAGAGCTTTTCTGCCCTCCTACCACACACACACACACACACACACACACACGGGATCTAACATTAAAGTCCTGCACTTTTTTCATCCGTCCTGATGAAAGAAGTTTCCCCTTTTGCCCAGAATTTGGTCAGCTGACTGCAGTGATGTGGCCTGTCACCAGCCAGTGGCAGAGCAGGAGCACTGTGTGTTTAGGTGCTATAGTCACTGCCAAGGTCAAAGAAACGAGGAAGGAGGGAGGAACATATGAAGAAAATATCTGAAGCAGATTGAAAACATGAGAACACAATAGAAAAAGAAACAGTCATCCTTATGACATATGACCACAATGAAGCCGCTTATTATCTGGCCAGAGACCAGTTACCACGTCCTCTCTCCCAGCACTGGGTAACAACACTAACTCTCATGTGACAGAGAGGAAGCAGCATGCTGATTAAATGATAGAATATAACAGAACCAGTCCTGCAGAAATCAGAAAGCAGTGATTTTTACAACTTTTGTATTGTTATATTATTATTATTATATTATTATTATCTATCTATCTATCTATCTATCTATCTATCTATCTATCTATCTATCTATCTATCTATCTATCTATCTATCTGTGTGGTGACAAACTAAATCCAATGCAGTCCAGTCTGGCAGCTTGTAAACAAATTTGCTGCTAAATCCACACATGAAACATGCTGAAAATAAAGGTGAATGCTGTCCATTTTAAGTTCTCATTAGTTTCATACATTTAACTGGTTAGATTTCACGTATAATAAACATGCAAACATTCAGTTTTAGTGTATGTTGCTTCAAAATGATGTGGATTTATTTAGATGGCTGAGCTTGTTCACCTGTTCTTCACTCCTCCTAATGCACTTGAATTTTAAAGCTGCATTGTGATGTGATCAAGGTTTAAAAAAACTCTTTAAACTCTAGCTCTAAACATATAGCTAACTCTGCATAATATATATTATTCAATTAGCTGTAGGCTTCAGCTGAAACATGTACAACTGACTCATCTTAAAATTCATAATCAGCATTTCATACAACAATAAAAAATTATCTTCACTGCTTGTCAGTCGGACTCAGTCAGGGGGGGGCAGGTGTGTGGGGTGGTGAGTGTGTGCATCATTAACCTGATTTGTACAAAATATTGTGTGTCAACTGGAATGTCACCTCATTTTGTTCAAAATGTATGCATGCTTTATCTTCTGACAATCTCAAACCAGCAATTTTACCATCATTGCTTTCCTGGAAAGAAGAATTGTTGACACACACACACACACACAGAAGGAGAGAGAGACCGGGAAAGTGAGAAGGGAAAGTAAACGAGATAAGAGCTGAATGAAAAGCTGCTGGAATTCAGCACCAGCCAACTGCAGTTAACACCCCCTAAATACAGAACACCTAAACACACAATAGTTATACTACTAAACAATATCACGCACACCACACCGAAACAAAGGTTTTATGGCAAAACAAAAACAGCGTGCAATCAACCTGTTCACCTGCGATCACAACGAATGGCTGAGATTAGGAGAGAGGAAAAGTGAGTGTGAGAATGTACAAGAGAAGGGAAGATGTGTGAAGAGAGAAAGATGAGCTCGATTGTCTGCACATGTAAGTGTGTGTGTGTGTGTGTGAGTGTGCCTACTTTGTGTCCATTATGTGAATGGGTTCACACAGAGCCAGAGTCAGTCTCGGCCCATGGAACATTCCATTCTGACCGGGCGGGGGGCAGAGTAAGTGTGTGTGTGTGTGTGTGTGTGTATACATGTACGTATGTGTGCAAGTACACGCTGTGTGGGCAAATTTTTGTTTGATACCATCAAGTTTCTTTTGGGGGTTTTTTTCCACAAAAGACTGTTTGAGAGTTTTGAGATTTTGTGTAAGGTTTGAAACTGATTTAAATTATACAAAGATGAAAATATGTGTATAAAAGAGACATGTGTATATATAATATATATATATATATATATATTAATATATATAAGTGTAGTACATATTTTTGTTTGTTTCTACCCCAAAAGCTACTTACTCACTCTCACACACACACGCACACACAAATGCACACACACACAAACACACCTTGCCTCTTGGCCTGCTGTCCAGACAACTAGTCCATTGTGTATAGCAACAGGTATGCAGAGAAGAGCCTGTTTGAGAACAGGTATCTGAACGCTGTGCATTTGTGTGTGTGTCTGCAAGCAACCAAAAGCATACAGTAGGTTCATATATTTAAAAGTCTATTAGAAAACAATACTAGCGTGTCCATATAATGTGTATGTACAATAAAACAGTTATTTGTTATAATTATTCCTAAGTTACTTACAATGTAAGTGTCATTGTTTTGTGTAAAAAAAGCTGTTTGTTGTCATGTTTTCAAAGTAGATATGGGCATGTACACATCGCTTTTACACAGACTGTGCCTATGTTTTTACTCAATCTAACCCTCAAAAACTCTTTCAAGCTTAAGGATCCAAGAGGCAGAGGAAGAAACTTGCAGTGAAATGAAGCATAATAACAGCATTAGCGTACGAGCAGGTTGCAGGACGGAGGAGGAAAGGAGGGAGGCGAGCAGGGAAGGAGGAGAGGATGGAGGGTTCACCAGTGTCAGCGCACAGGGGGGTGAAGGGGTTACACAGGGGTCGAAGGTTGACGGGTGAAAGGCAGGGGAGCAAGGAGAAGGAGGGGAGGAGGAGTGTTGATCCAGCCTTCACAGTGAGTGGATGTCACCTGTTTACACATTCAACAGTGTGTGTCAGTCCTGCCAGAAGAGCTCTGCCTTCCCAGAAGAGAGATGCTTGCACAATGCTTAGACTTTTTTTTTTTTAGATGGTCTGTGCAAATTACAAAAACAACAAACAAATAAAAATAAATGTTTCCTAGTGACATATTTACATGCCTCGCACTGGTCTTACTGAGGTTTGAGGTTTGCATCTTAGATGTGGTTAAGCAACAAAAACCCACCGGTTACGTTTAGGAAAATGTTCTGGTTAACTATTAATACAATAAACATGTTGTGTCTCACGGTTCAAATCACAGCACATCATTAACTTTCCGTAACCTTAAACAAATGCTACACGTGCTCATATACAATAACTAAAAAGTTAAGTAATGCTTGAGTCAAGCTGATATTTTATTGTAAAGAATATTTTCTGCAGCATATTGACAGCATATAAACATAGTTTCTAGGAGAGTGTCATTTTCCAACAAAACCATACTTAATCTTTTAATTTAATTCTCTATCTTTTCAAAACAACGTAGGCTTGAGTTCACCATACGAGGTGCTCTTGTGGTCTTGCGGTTGTGTGAGTAATGACTGTTGTCTGTCAGGAGCTAAGTGACATTGTTATACCTGTGCAAAATGTTTCAGGGAGGAGGTTGGAGTTGGCGGCTAGTGTCAACAAAGTTTCTGAATTTGACACAAAAAAATATTAATATAAATAAAATATAAACTGTGGGAATTAACTATCCCTAAAATCTTTCCCTAATTATATCTAAACCACCAAGGTGGTAGATCAGAAAACAATAACATGATTCATTTTTCGTGGTTAGCACTGAAAAACAACGTCGCCTGCCCCCAGCAACCTAATTTGCCATTTTGTTTAGAGGATCAGCTGACCAAAAAGCATATTGACAACTCTTATCTAGTGGCCAAACCATTGGTAGCAATGAGCGAAACAGCGTGTGCTTTTTATAGAGTCACAAACAGGGTGAAATTATCACCAAAACACTGGACTACAACACAGGAGACTGCTCTTTGTTTCTCCATTCAAACTGAAAGTCAGTGTTTGTTTCTTTTTAGGCATAAACATGACTGTTCCATAACCTTAACTACATGTTTATTATTGTAACGCGATGATGAAGGTCCCCTATCCTGAACGAAGAGGTGATTCTAATCCAAACCACAATGTTTCCCTAAACTTAACAAAGTTCCTCTTGTGTCTAAACATAACAACAACTTAATGATAGCTGTTTTCAGATCATTAGAAATGGTTTTGTTTTCTAAATTTGATAATAGGGACATTGATTGGAGCATTTATCTGTTTAATTTGAAGGTGAACTGACTGTTTTTACCAAACCTGCTGGATTCATTATTCCCTTAAGTTTCTTCTTTTCTTTTGTTCTCAATTTGGACCAAAAAGAATTTGTCCTTCTGTGGTACATTGTTATATTTTCTGTACATGTCCAACATTTTGCACCCAGCATATTTTCAGGCTGCAGAATAGCACCAAAAATGAAAATACTGTAGTCTTGAGTATTGAAAGAGTTTTTCAATTTTTCAATTTTCAGAGTTTTTCTCATTTATCTGCATTGAACAACTCCCCTCCTGTTTACTATCTGTACTGTATGTACTACTCTACGTTGTACCTGTTTTTAACTAACAAGTTTCCTGTGTTTCACTGCTGTTCAATGTTTGGGCCGAGCAGAGGGGAGCTAAAGAGGGAGGTGGACATGGGCGATAGAGGCAAAGAATGTGGCCATTGTGCTTTCCAGGTATGTGTGTATTTGTGACAAACAGAAAGAGAGAAAGAGGAGAGAGGGTCATCAGATCTTGTTACAGGTGTTTCATAAACAACACAATGCTGCTAACAGGTTCCTTCTGTCTTTCTCTTTCTCCCTCTCTCTCTCTGCTGCATTGGCCTCGTTACTCTGCAGCTTTAGATTTCTGTTTCTGTGTTGGTGGATTAGGTTTATGGCTTTGTCACTCACACACACAAAACTAAATCTGTGCTTCCCCATCATGAGCATAAGACGATCATGTGACAATCATGTGACAAGACCATATACTACGTGTGTGTGTGTGTGTGTAATTGGTGCATTTCAAGCTGTTTCTCTTCCTTATGCTTGAGGTTTGCAGAATAATAATTTAACAGTTTCCTGTTTTAAAAAATCTGTTTAACTTTAGTCAAGAGTTTTTTTGTTTTTCTTCTTGTTGCTCTGTTTGTCTAACATTGTCTGTCTTCCTGAAACTAGAGCGAACTAAGGTCACACCAGAAAAAAAACTCTACATAGAAATTCCTGTCTTAGATGACTGTCTGTCCCTTTTTTAAAATTGTGGAACATCATACAGGAGATTGAGAGATAAATATCTAAAATATGCCTCACTTCTAGAACACACTGAACCCACAGCCACTGCCTTAGAGACACACATAGTGCATACAAACCATTTAACTGTTATCTTGTTTTGGTTTTGGTTTTTTGCATGAGGCAGTTTGATAACCATCTGCCATCACTCATCAGGTCTGACCAGCACTCCAACACCTTTCACACACCTTTTCCGTAAAAGTATTTACAGTATTCACAATGAAGCAGGTCATTGTTGAGACAGAGGACACACATATGCGCACACTCACAGAGTCCTGCATCGCCTCAGGTGATTGTCAGGAAACAGTCAGTTAGTACGTGAAACCATAACTTTTATCTCACATTACATTAGGCTATCAGCATCCTCTCTACATCTACTACATTAACACCTCCAGAAATTAAAACTTATTTATTAACCAGTGAAAAAACACACACAAAAAAAACAAGTATAAATTACATATTTAAGAGCATGATCGTTATAATGTAAAGCTTCTGCCACAGAGAGACACACGTGAACATTTTCACAACATTTGAGATCCCCAAACTACAGCTTAAGAAATTAAGAGTGTCGTAGACTGTGTCTGCTGGCAGTGGAAACAGTGGACACACATACTGTAACTGCACACAGATGTAAGGCATATGAATAGACACGTGCATCCACACGCTTATATGCTCACTAAATCTTGTTTGTACAACAACAGGACACCCAAGGCTAACTGGCGCCCTGCTCAACCAGTTTCTGAAAAACAGACACAAACACACACACACACACACACAAGATGACGAGACAAGACAGCAACTGATCACACACACACATATCCCCACAAAAAATAAACACCATTTCCCCATCCCATAACCTTGTAGTGAAGGTTACAGCAGTCAGCTGGGTCAGTGTGAGCACTGGACCAGCTGAGGAAATGTCCTTCCAGATACCCACTGTGTGTGTCCGTGTGTGTGTGTTTGTGCATATGAATGTGTGTGATCTTAGTTCTCCAGGTGAGAAAACACATCACATCCCTAAAAGTGCAGCCGAACATTTGAACTTTCCAGTGAGAAACAGATAGAAAGGAAAGGATAGGAGACACACGACAAGTTCCCAGCCAACCTTTAGGATGATGGGATGTGTAGTTGTTGTAAGTTGTTCCACCGCCGATCGAAAGCAACAATCCAGCTTGTCACTTTCTCATCTTCCCTTCCTCTTCCTCTCCTCCTGTGTGCTGTCTGTCAGGTTCTCTCTGGCCTCTCGCTCGCTGTCAGTGCACCTCCTGCCTTCAATGATAGGTCCCCCAAAGCACAATCAGAAGAAATCTCAGACACATCTAACAGAAACATTCACACACACACACAGACATGAACTGAGAGAGAAGACAAGTCAGAGTTTCTGTTCTCCTTTTGGTGTTTTTTTGGATTCTGACTCAGATCCTCTCTGTTTGTCCTCTCCTCTGCTCCAGTCACGACAGCGCTTGTAGACGCAACAGCGGGAGACAAGAAAGAGGAGGGGAGCGCACAAGGTCTCGAATTGGAGGAGAGAGGAGAGCGCAGAGAAGGTGGTGGAGTTGAAGGAAAGAGCTAGAGAGAGAAAGAGGGAGGGAAGGAGGGAGGGAGAGATGGAGGGAGGAAGGGCAGTGGTAATTAGTGAGTCTGTACCTGACTCTCACTGACATAAGCCCCACATTCCTCAGAACTGAGCAGGGGGAGAAGCAAGGGAGGGATAAGAGAAGAAAAAAGTTTTGAACACTTACACTAAAACGCTAATGATCAGAGACCCTCTTCATCCAAAAAGAAACAAAAAGCCTTCCTCACAGATCAAATCAGACCACTCAAATCAAGGTTGCATGATGTCAAGTGAAGGAGATGCTGCTGCTGCTGGAGCTTCACCATCCGTCATCTAAACTCTTCAAACACTTTAGTCTGCTGTTCCAGCTCTCTATCTTTGCCGCTGTCCGTCTCGCACTCTTTCTATCTGTGTATGGTGTACACATCGCCTGCTCCTAAAACTCACCAAACCAGAATCTGACTGCCCAAACCCCCAACACACCTCCCTCTCTCTTTCTGTCCCTCCCTCTTATCATTCTGGATGGGAAATGCTATCCTCCTGTGGCCCTGGCCAATGTGTGTGAGTGTGTGTGTACATGTGTGTGCAAACAGCTAGACCTGAATCATAGCAGCCAGAGCAGCATTCCCTTAGAGGAGTTTCCTGCACACCTAGCCCAAAACCTCACCCCACATGATCACATCCACCACATGCTTATTACTGATGATCACACAGAAGCCAGCCTGTGCTCATTCACAAATATATAACACCCCTGAGGTCATGATGACACGCTGTCTTTATGTTATAGTGTTCACACCTTTGACGTAAACACTTTAGATCCCCCTGTAATGACATCTTTCAGTAATAACAACTCACTCACTCCCTCCTGGATTTCTTGTGTTTTTTTTACTGTCAGCATGAATATGATGTGGACACAGACATGACTGACTGAAGGGGAATCTGAAACTTTAAATGTCTAATACAAACAGCTTCTCACTTTTGTTAAACAGGATCCTGCTGTAAACCTGAACTGAAAGTAAAACAGTGAAGTTATTTTAAATGATACAGTACTGGCTCAACTGGTGTTTCCAATTCTCCACCTTCATATTGTTTCACCTCCCCACCCACTTTTTATTTTGTTTCATTTCTGACAATATCTTGTCTTGTTTGATCACGTAGAGCAGTTACAACACTCCAGCCCTGCAGCATTCACCACACATTGAACATACTGTGTGTGTTTGCCTACCTGAATTCCTTGCAGAATTTGGCATGGGAGGGGCCAGGTACTTCCTTCTTCCTGATCTCAGGTGCGTAGCAAGTGCGACGTCTTCGTGGCAGCTAGTTGTCATGGAGACAGAGAGAGACAGAGAGAGCTGTGCTGAACAGTAACACTAGCGGTCAGCCAACTAACAGACTGAGGGCAGAAGAGAGAAGTGAAGAAGCCGGATTTCTGTTTAGAGTAACACACACACACACACACACACTAACGCTAACACACATGCATACATTCAAATACACACCCAGTAGGGAACTTGCGAGTGTGTGTGTGTATAGGAAACTGAGATTGAGTCAGACGTGCTCACACAGAGTAATAACGTTTCGACACAGCAGCTGAACTCTGGCAGGGAGGAGGCCGGGGGCCGTTGGACGTGTTGCTCAATACATTTGACTTTAATGCTTACTTAACAGATCTCACAGGCCTTAGATAAAGAATGCAAAGACAAAAACATATATAATATTAACTCTCTGAAACTGTAGTGTAAAAGGTTGCAGAAAAGCTTCACTGAAAACTATTCTTATCTTATTACCACAGATGGAAGCAATGAAGAAGTTTATTGTTGTATTGTCATAATTCATTGTTCATATAGTAACATTGGGTGGGCAGAGAAACTCTTTAAACATGTATATATATAATGCATACTCGTATAATATGTAATGTTTACTCACCATTGCTGCTGACAGTTTTCAAACTGTACCAAAATGTTTTAGATTGTTGACGGTTTTCCCCACCATGTATCCACTTGCAGAGACTTAAGCTTAAGCTAGGTAATCCATCACTGTGAAAATCATGTCTGCTTTATTGTATTACATTATTGTTGCATGTTAATACAGTGTAGGCTTTGGAAAGCTATTTGCACTAACTACAAAATTACTACAGACAGTATAATAACTCTGATGTTAGATGAATGAGTAATGGGGGAAAAAAACAGTTACCAGCAGTGTAAATCAGACCTGCACAAACCCTGGTATGCTCGTATAGACCTTCAGCATCTCATGAAATGGTTCAATAAAAACATTTAACACTAATGTGAGATGTTTGTTTGCGGTTTGTTTGATTTGTAATAATGGTTCTTGGGTTACAGAGTGGACAGAACTGGTTTAGACCAAAACCAAAACCTGTAAATGAAGCAGGAACAGAATTGTTTTGTTTATTAATGTCATTAAATTGCATAGGAGTTAAAGTACTTTGTCATAATAATAAAAAATACATATAATATTTCCATAATTCATAATACAAAAATACTAGGGTTACTGAACAACGCACAGAGGGGTGATTCACAAATCAACGGGATATCAGTTACTGTGATAAAGTTAGTTTTGTTTAAGGGGAAGGGCAGGACTGGTCAAAATTTTATGATGGTTTTATTGGTTGGAGTTTCTATATATGAAGAAACTCAGTATGAAGTATGAAGTCACTGATAAAGATGCAAAGTTTATCAGGAGACAGAAGTGTTAAGATTTTTACACTGCATTGAGAACAGATTTGGTTTGGTAGATTTTACAGTCTATGATATGAAATACAATATTGAAAATTATTAAATTAGCTTAGCTGCAAGTCAGTTTTACATTCCTTTCTTCAAGACTGAATGAAGGGAAAATCCTGTAGTAACATCCATAAACAAACCAGAGTTAAAGGATAATTCTGGTTAATTATAATACCTTAAAGGATAAGGCTGATTTCCTATGTTTTTGTTACTGTCAACAAATCCCTTAAAGAAACTAAAACCAACACTACTCACTGTGATGTCTGTGAATCCAAAACCTTTCTTGAGGAAATCCATTTAAAGTTGGTTAAAAAAAAAGAAAGTGATGGCTGTTCTTGGCCTTTGTACCAATTTAAAAAATTAGTAAGGTCAGATTTTTCATGAGGAAGAATCATATCACCCAGTGCAGCAGTGTGGCTCGCTGTGTTTTTAGTAATTTAGAACAGTTGCGGTTCATAACACAGACGAATAAGCTAAAATCAGGTTATGGATTCACAGAAGTTGAGCAGATTTCTGGTTCTGTCATTTGTGTCTGTTCAGAAATTGTTCCCAAAACATTGATCTATTGCACTGATAATGGCCAAAATAAATAAAATCAGGTCCAGTTTGTAATAAACTGGAACTACATTTAATGGGAGCTGCATGCAATGTTAGTTTACACACACAGGCACTTGCCCATCCTGTCTTTTCACAGGTGCAAACAAAAGCAAACTCTCCCAACAATAAGAAGCTCAGATCCTGCCCTCGTTGCTGTACAATAGGTAGAGAGACCTGAGACACAGATTCCCAGGAAAACACTCCAAATCGATACTCTAAACACGCACACACAAAACACTCAAAGAAGAAGAGACGGTGTAGGGCATGTATTCACCTGCTAACAAGTGGGCCCAATCAAGCCATCAGACGCACTGCAAAGAAAACTGTGTAAAACAGGAAAACATGGATCAACATGGATGAACTGTGAACTAGATTTATGATGTTAAATTGTATCAGGTGGTGTGCGTGTGTGTGTGTGTGTGTGTGTGTGTGTGTGCTGGCTTATAATTGATGTTTATGGCCTTGCTGTAGATGTTGTTGTTTAAATGTCAGTCTGTTACATAGTGTGTCTTTTCCTTTCCGTGTTTCACAAATAAGATCACTTGGCTGTGATGCAGCAACGTTTCTTGTGAAGTTCTGACCTTGTACTTTACACAAAAGCAGCATTCTCCACTTTGCAACAATCGTTAGAGCTTAGCCTTGTATGGAAGACTGCTGTATGTCTGTGTGTGTGTGAGATCAATCAAAGAAAAGAAAAGAAATGTTCATATTTATTTGAACTATAGTTACAAGTTATTTTCTGAATCTGATTAATAATACAAATCACAGTATAATTATTAGACTTCATTGATCTGTTGTGTGAATTCACAAACCACTCCGCAGTACGTAAAGTAATTGTACTGTAATTTTTACGTTAAAAACATATGATCATCAAAACCTTCTTTTGTACTTTTGCTTATGTAAGCTTTTGAATGCAGGATGTTGACTTTAACCACACTGTATTATTGCTAATTTTACTTAAAGCCCCAGGAGAAAACATTTTGATATTATAAAAATAACCACTTCAAAAGAACTTGGTACACTGACTTGTAATAAGGCAAATGGTGTTTCTGCCATTGTCTGTTACTGCACTATGTAACTTCCTGTGCATGCTAACCACAAACAAATCTTGGCCGTGTTCTGACAATGTTATGTCTTCTCTACCCAAAGTTTATAAAATCCTTTCATACAACCCAGGATAGCAACATGCTAAGCTAAAAAAATCTGAAGTCGAGAAAATATACTGATAACACCCGACTATAACACTAAGGAAATTTGGGCGATGCTAACATCCAAAAAACAGGTACCAAATTAAAATAACCTTAGAAAGCTTGGATTACACTGACACAAAGTGAAACTTGGACAACAAGCTAAAGGACAAAGCTAAACATCAACCAACACAAGAGTATTTACTACTAAGTTCCACTGTCCTAGTTTGTTATTTAGAAATGTTCCTAACTTTGCTAAACTTAAACGTTTTATCTTTGCTTACTGGTCCAACAGCAAGAACATCAGCTCAGCCTTCATGGATTTCATTGTTTATTAAATTAATTAATAAACCCATTACGGCGAATAGTCATTTAGTCATATCTCGGCAAAGTAACATTAACTAGCATTAGAATGAGGAAAGAAAAGGTCAAGTCGCCTCCTAACTAGTTTCAATCTGACACATAAGTGTGTAAAATCTTACTGAGAAGCACAGTAACATAATAACTAATTAAGTAAAGGAGCTGAGTATTTCTTACACCACTGATCATGCTCCTTTTAATAACTGAAAAAACATATTTGTTTTGTGATCTGTGCATAAATAAACAGTCACTAATGTTCATTATAAAGTGCAGGAAAACTCACACTATGCCTGAGCCAACAGCACAGCAAAATAAACATAATTTACACAATAATGTAGTTCTTAATTTAATGGAAACAGTTTGGCGGGGGCTCTTTCCTGTTGCAACATGACAGAGAAGATGAATAAGCAGTTTCCTGGTTTGCAGAACACGACTGGTCTGCACAGAGCTTTGACTTCAACCTCGTCCAGCACCGCTGACTGTGAACTCGTCCTTCTTACACAACATCAGTGTCCAGTCTCACTAAGCTATATTTGGTGGAAGATCTTTACAGGAAAGTGTTAACATTTAGGTGTCCACAGATCAACTCGAGGTCATTCGAGCACACAACACACATACACATAAAGAGTAAATACTGAGTGGGACTGAATGACAACAGAACGAGAGGTTTGAAGGTGCGAGTGTGAAAATAAATTGATTAAGAGGAAAAATAAAGAGACAGAAACTCCTTCCAACACTGTACAGCTTCCCGTAAAGATTATAACCCTTTATTGAGAAAATTCCAGGTCGGCTTACAGCCGCACGACCCGCCGTCTCCAACCGGGCTGATTATTGAATACGCTGTTACACACAAACACACACACCACACATGCAGAGCAACTGAGGCCCTGTTGTGAGGCGACATTGATGACGCGTGTTGGATGGGATAATCTCTCCAGCTGTACTCACACCCGCGGAGAAGTGAGGCTCATTTGGGCCCAAAAAGCTCACTGGGGTTTTTTTTTTTCCACACAGTGATAAACCCCTTCCTGCTTTTCTGGCAACTTCTGTGGCTACAAAAAAAAACCCAACTTTGTCAGGTTACGTTGCTACTGAATAAGAGACTGAGTTCATCTCTGTATATGTGGGTAATGGTGATGCGAAGAGTCAGGTTCACATATTGTTAATGACCAAGTTCTCCGGTCAGGCCAGAAACGGTAAAGGAATATACCTGAACCATAACTGAGAAAATGTCTCCCTCTGTTGGTCTGTTACAGACATTGAGTAGCTTTTATTTATGGTTCCCACTGAGTTTAAAGGCCTTTTTTTTTTACAGCCAGGGGAAGATAATCACTATTTATGACTATTACAAAAACTTTTACTGGAGCAAGAAAGTGGTTTGATATCTGGTTTTTGATGGGTTTTCATGCAAATCAGAAACCACTTCTTGGCAGTGTGCTGCCTGTGATGCCTCGCTGCTGTCACTCACAGGGAGGCTGTGCAGTATTAATAAAGTTTACAATTGATTCACCTGTAGATGCTGTAGATGTTGTTGGTCCATAGCTGTATATACTGGCATGAATCTAATCCTATTTGATGTACATGCCAATACATAACCCCTCTCACACTCATATAAACCTCTCAGGTGATCAGTGTGGTACTTTCTCATAAATGGATCTAAACGTGAAAGAGATTCAAAATCTGAACCTGTCTAATTAAGTTGTCAGACTTCTAGAGTCTAGAGAATAACACATGATAGTAGCATCTTAGCGATACAAAGAGCGCATTACTGTAAATATTTTACTGTACACCTGTCATGGAGAAGAAAAGGCCCACTTCATTATCATATTGTTGCCATGGTATTTCAAACTCAGGACTCAGCATGACCCAGAACAAACCCAAGCATGACAAAGATCAGTGTATGAAGTGCTTCAGTTCACTGAGACATGGGTATGATCACTAATGCACAGAAGAAAATAACCAGTTTGTGGTAAATAGTTATAGTCTGGATGCTTGCTTAGGCTGCATTTCTTTACAAGATGAGCTGTGTTGCTCCCATGAGGAGGATTCTGAATGGCAAAGGTAAGATCTGCTATGCAATTTTAAACAGCCCATCATTGTCTCCACAGATTACAATAAGCTGCTGTAGCCTTTATTTCCATCACTGCCTCTCAAAAGTGAAGTTTCTGCTGTGGAGGAAAGGAAACTGCTTCACACTCATTAAATCACTGCTGTTTGATATTCATTAATGTATTCCATTTGCAGTAACGTGGCCTCATTGGACATTTCTGGTTAATTCCAACTTTGCGCTTAATATTGATGAATGTTGTAAAAGCCGATTACACTCTGTCTGCGTTTCTCTCTATTAATCCAGTTTAATTAGAGGCTGGTGGTCTCTGCAACTTTTAGGATGTAATCCGGTGATGTGTGTATACCATTCAACACACACGTCACTGGTGCAAACTGCGAAACTGCATAAACTGAATGTGTGTGTCCTGGAAGCAGCTACACAGAGATGAATGAAACAGGTCACTTAGAGGTGGACCTTTGTCCAGGGTCGGGCAGCAGCCCATTATTTATTCATGTTGATGTATCTGACCGCCTGTCTAATTGCACCAGGAGGAGCCCAATTACCCACAGTGGCCCACAGCCGCTCTGTCTCACATTCACAGAAACTGGAAGGTGGATCACATGTCAGCCATGACTGACGATATGCGTCTTATTTACATTTGCAGAGCTCAGGTTTGTTTCTGTTTCTAACAGAAGTTGGCAGGAGTGTGAGAGAGAAAAAGACGTCCATGTTGAGAGAAACATTTTTTTACAAAAGTGCGTGACAACTGCTTGACTTTGTTGCTGTGATCATGACATACAAAGGTAAGGCGTTCATGCTGCTGTTGATATTTTATTTGTTTATTTGCATTACATGAGCAACCAAACATAATCTGTTACAGTGGACTCCAGCGAGGGTGTGAATTGGAGCTCTGTGACTGAGGAGATCTCCAACTCACATGAAGACCGCGACCAGCAGACCAACAAAGGACCTCTCTCATTTCTACTTCCTCTTCCTCATCTTCATTCATCTGTACCTTCACCAGGTAAAATACAGTTCTGAATCTCCTAGTATTTAATTTTATAATGGGGATCCATCCATCTATTATCTTAACTTTTCCTGCTGAGGGTCATGGGGGAGCTGGAGCCAGCTGTCACTAGGCAAGAGGCGAGGTACACACTGGACCAGTCACCAGTCTATCACAATAACGATGTGATATTTAACCACATTCAACAATATTTAACCTTAGTTTCTAGCACATTGTAAAGGTTCTTCAAGGGAAGTGTGTTTTTACACTGATAAATCACACAACTATCAAAGCAACAGTTTAACATTTAACAATCACCAGGCACTCTTACTGTGAAAAGAGAGACAAGGCTGTCACATATACGTGTGTGGTGTCAGGTTGCAGTCACCTATAGCTCAGCTGTACGCACAACCTGAAGCCAACAGATAAAAAAACAAAAACAAAGCAGCGGTCTAATTTCTGAAATTTAATCCTAGAGTTAGAATTTCCATCCTGCATTTTTCTTTTAAGGATACACCTTTTCCCCCAAAAGACATTTTGACGTTTTATTATTTACACGTGTTAATAATATGTTGTGCGTCTCCTGCTATGATGAGTCAGTACAGTATGTCTGGTATAAAAAGACCACCGGCCAGCACCACATTACCTAAATATGTTTATATATATATTATAACTTTCTACTGTTTTGGAAAGAGCCCCTTCAGCTGGTTACAGCAGCTGTAATATATATTTTTCCCCTCTGGTAGTTTTTCCACATTCATCTGATGTTGATTTATTCCTGGTCTCCTCTATCTTCACCTCCCTTCATCCTTATTATTTCCAGTTTGTTCCAGTGATGTGATCCAGTGATTTTGCCGGAAAACCCACCAACTCTCACTCCTTTGTTCCGCCTCTCCTCTCAGTCTCTCCTCCATCAGACCAAGCCTTCCTACAAGCATCAATCATTTTCAAGCAGCTGCGTGAGGAGAAGCCAGTCACATCTCAACGTCTCCATTATGAGAAGAAAACGGACACGCCACTATCCGAGAGAGGAGACAAGTCCACACGGAGGCAGGCCTACCAACTCGCCTTCAACACACTAAAATGTATGATTACTCTAAGTAACTCATTGGATACCGTATTTAGTTTTAAGAACCCAGTAGAACCACATGCTGTGCCTGTAGAGGACAGGCTGGTGGTTAAACATAAAGCCAGGAAGAAATTAATTTGATCTACTCTACTGCTACCTCTGCGGACCTTTCCGTAGCGCCCATAAAGCAGTCTTATCTCTATAATGAATAGCAGTGAAGCTGCAGCATGTGACAACTTCAATATTCACTAAGGAATAGCAGGTTCAACTGCAGACTGTAGATTAAATAGTATATAATCATATATTTCATTTCTCCATGTGCCTGCAAATTACTGGAGCTGGAGGTGCAGCAGATGTCTGTATAGGAGGCGATAAGAGGGTGCATGCTACACACAGACACACACACAAAAGCTACATGTTTAGTACACACAGATACAGTAAGCACACATTCAGTTTTACATAAGGTTACTGAACACACATGTAGCTGGTATCTAGCCACACAGATTTTATTTAGGTTTGGAGAAATTGCTCTCTGAGGTTTTTGTCAGCACCTTAGTACAATGGAGGTGAGTGAAAGCAGTGAAGAATGACAAATGCAGCTGCACTGATATTTTTTTATATTAATAATCAGTCAAATGACCAGGAAACCATGGATGATTATTTATCAAAATAGGAGGTGAATTATGACCTCTTTGGCTTTGGACAATTATAACCTGACTCTGCAACTTCCATGGATAGTGTTAGCATCTTTCTTCACCCTGAAACTGTTTTCAGCAAAGAAACTGGGAGAAAACCACAAAAAGAAGCAGGCCAGTTGACATATTGGAGCATATAGCACAAAGAGTCAAGCAGCAACTCTATCCATTTATTTGTGTTACTGTAAAATTTGTGTCAAAGAAACCATGTCCATCCTTGGGTTTTTCTGGTGTGAGTCTCTGTTTTTATAAGATTTTTATTTTCTTTTAATTTTAAGTGGAGATGAACTTACATTATGCAGTTTACATTGCACTGATTCTATCAGTTAGGTTACGTCCTGATAAGTAAAACGCATTTACAGTCTTTCATTAACATTTATTTTTATTTACAGAAGATATTCCAACAGGTCAGGTTAAACAGCACTGTCAACTATTAAATATTAACTACTATCTAAGTAACAATCTATTTAAATGTATGGTAATGATATTGTTAAGCTTAAAGTTGGATGAAAGATGAACTCAGAAAGAGTCTCTGAAAACATCATACACACACACATAACGTCGCACTGATGTCACTGAAGAAGCAGACTGATGATGAAATGTCCTTTAAACAGGTATGCAACCAGATTCTCTGTGACCATCTCTGTCACCATGCACATCGTTATGTGAAAAAACTAAACAAAACAGAACATTAGGGAAAATACACAAGCCAGTTTACATTAACAATTTTACGTTAGGTAGTAAAAGTAGACAAAGGCGCCATTTTGCCCTGTTAAATTTCAGCTCAAACCTTAAACTTCAACTTCCATCACGGCTCTGCGTGCTTTAGTTTTTTAAGTGGTCTTCTGTTTAGGCCTGCAGCCACCATGGATGTGTCGGTGGCTCCACCACATATCAAATGGCAAATTGTTGTGTTTTTTGGTTTTGGTTTTATTTTATTCATGCTTGATGCATATCTACTTTTATTTCTTTTATTTGTAGGCTACTCAAGCCAAATAAAATCATAATCAAAATTTTAAAAGAGTAAAATTAATATTTCACCTAACTTTTTTTGGTTATTTGGCCTAGCACAGACTGTCTCCTGATGTGAGGTACTATAATTATCCCTATAGGTTACATTAGAGTAGATTGTAGGTTGGGGGACAGAAGTTTTCTCCTCCTGTAATCCTATTTCTGGCATTGCAGTGGTGCATGATAAAAATGTGTTATTTGTCATTTGAGTGAACTGAGCCTTTAAGATTTCTGATCATCTGTTGGGGGTTTTTTCTCCTCCCAGACCAAGATTTATTTGAGAACGTCATTACTGACAGCTGCTTCCACACTTCTCAGCACATTGTGAGTCCCACCAGATTTGACATGAATGATGACAACCCCAGATCTTATTAAAAAAACACTTCAGCACTTACTCACTGACTGTTAAATTGTCTGGGAGTTATCTGTCTTCAAATGAAGTAGCTGTGCTCTCTCTGTCCATGTGAGCGAGTGTGCTCCATCAGAATATGGTAAAACACTGGTGAGGGAGACACGAACGCAGTTAAAGGCCATTTGTATTCAGATTTGTACGTAGTCTGGCCAGTTATAGGTGGCAAATGATGCATACAGGAGGGAGGGAGGCACACTCTCTAACTCTGAGACTATAAATGACGCTATAAAACACTGTGCAATGACACATACATGGACAAAGAGATGCACCTAGCTTGTGTGTGAGTGTGTGTGTGTGTGAATGATGACTTTGTTGAGGGCTGGGTGAAACACATACAGAGAACAAGTTGACAGGTCGTTAGTGTGCAAGTGTGACCATAAAAGCTGCCACAGAGCTCCTTGTAATTCCACACACATTTTACTGCAACATACATATTTGAACTCCCACAAACACACACACACCCTGAGAAAAAGGAAAGGATAGGATCAAAAATGTATTTTCTTAGTGTGTATGAGAAAAGTTTTCCTTCTTCTATTTTTATGAATCAGTAGTTTATATTAACAAATAAATCACTTGATTACATGTACATGAAAGGAGTCACTTGTAATGATGAAGCCACAGAGAGTTATGACCTGACTCTGGAGTTACCCTCAGGTCTACGAAGCATGTTTCATTGTTTTGGTTCAGTCTCACCACTCTCATCATCGGCACAGTTTTTGGTCACAGCAGCTTTTAGCAAGAAAGCTCTAAAGTCCCACTCCGAATACAACCAAACAAGAGCTAAAAGGAGAGTGAACGCTACACAGTGACGTTAGAAAGCTTGTGAACCCTTTAGAAGTTTTTCTCCATCTGCGCATAAAAAGTTTTTAGCATGTTCCTCCTTACAAAACAGCATCAACTCAAGGATGTTGTTTGGCTTCCTTGCATGAACGACCTGCTTCAGGTCCTTCCACAGCATTTCTATAGTATTAAGGTCAGGACTGTGACTTGACCACAACAAAACATCAGATTTCATCTGCTTTAATCATTTTTTGATAGAACGACTTGTGTGTTTAGAGTTGTTGTCTTGCTGAATGATTCACATTCTGTTGAGCTTAACTGAGTTTCTTTCATCTAGTTTTTTAGTTAGTTAGCTTAGTTAGTTTTTTTGTGTGAAAATCTGGTCATGTTATATTTCACATTTGCACAGAAACAGAGAAAGTTCAAAGAACAAAGTGTTCACAAACATTCTGCTCACTGTACTTACATTCAGAAAAACTTTAAATTACTGCTAATGTTGCTCCATTATCTGCTGGGTGTGTAGTATGTAAAGATGTAGACATTCAGCAAATCAACATACTGTGTGTGCAGCTTGTTTCTGATTCCCTCAAATGGCCAAAAATGAGTCAATACAGGTATAAGATGAAAGAGATGATGACAACATCACTGGCAATAACTAAAGTACTGCTGATGACCTTAATGATTATTAATTATTTTACAATTTTGATCATGACGATAATGAGTTTTCATGTTTTGCAGTCCAGTGACTTGTTGCCACTGGCGATGGTGATGCTGTTTGACTTCCAGGACCGAAGGTTTTTGTTGTGTGAACGTTCAACAAAGGAAGGTGAGGAGCCTATCGCAGAAGTCAGGGCCTTGGAGAGCAGCCTGCACAGGTGTGTGTGTGTGCCAAGTGTTAAATGTTTATTTAATGATGCTGTTTGGAAATCACCAAAACTGAAATCATGTGATCTAGAATTTGTTTACAATTAATCTGGCTGTGCCATGGTGTGTCTGTGTTTATTATAGATGGAAAACCAAGCTGGCAGCATCTCTAGCTCGCTGCAGAGTGAAACACAATCTGCAGAGCGTCTCCTGTTTTCTGTCTGATCCCGTCAGGACCAAACATCGAAGAGCAAAATGTCTGCCACTTTATGCATGGGTCAATACTCTCAAAATTAGGTACAGACATTCATTTCACACTCATTTATTCGGCTTTTATTTTCTCTTTGCTCTCATTTTCAGTTCAGATTATTCAAATCAAGAGTTAAAATGAGAGACATTCAAATATAGTGAAAAACTTCTGGTGGCAAGATGTTGGTTGGCAAGGGTTGGTTTCTTCATTCCACTAAGCACTTGTATTTGGAAACATATTAAGCATAGTCAGTGCTCCTTATTTAACAGATTTCCACCTTTCTTCTCTGTTTGACACTGTAGACTACACACAACCTCTTTGAACATTAATTTGATGTTGCATATGTTCTCAGTATAAAGTAGAGTGTTTAAAGTGACAGGTTCTGTTAAGGGTTGTAGGACGAGGTCAGTTTTATATTGGAGGGAAATGAGAAGCCCTTAATGTTTCTATTGTAACAAATAAAACTGACGGAACAATGTTTACTGTCTTTTCCTCCATAGTGTTGAAAACATGTGTGAAGCATTACAAAGTGCTGGTTTGTCTAAAGTGAAGAACATTACTGACCTCAAGGAGTCTACGTTCTGCAGAGACCCTCTCTGTCCAGACACACTCATCCTGTCTCAGCATCTTCATGCTCTGCTCCAGCACTGCAGCCTCACCACCACACATGTGCTGAATATACAGGTAGAAATGAGATGAGCTGAATAGAGCAACATGCTTTCCTTTCTCAGGAACATGCTTTTTAAGACCATTTTAACAAACAGGTAAAAGACGTAAGCAGTAATGTCTACTCTTTATTTATGTATAGTACAATGATTTATCAGTTTACTTGAGTAAATATAAAAGTACTCTCTATATACTCTATATACCAAATAGTGTGTTAAAATTAAAACTAGAATTACCACCTCACAGCTGTATGACTCTGTCAACCAGCCAAGTTGTAGTTTCCGTACATGTCTGTCCAGAATCATATTCTAATCAGTTCATCCCTGAAGTGGATGTTTGTGCTAATTTTGAAGAAATTCCCTCACGGAGTTCCCGAGATTTCGCCTTCATGAGAAAGGGACAGACAGGCAACCCGAAAACACAATGCCTCTGGGGCCAAAGTGGAAACGCAATCAGGGCAACGCTTCACTTTAATGCTGCATCCTGTCCTTGCCTTGTTGTTTAGTGAAAGTTAAAGTTGTGTATTTTATGTAACAGAGTTTGTTTGATCATCGTAGTCTCTAATGCTGGAGGGAACACAGTCGCAAAGAAGAAAGTCCTCCATGCGTGAACAACCTGTGTATCTGCATATTTGTTCCTCTGCAGGACAGGAGTCTTTGCGTGGCTGTGAGTGTGTTACGCCCCCTGCTGTTTGACAACAGTGATGTCCTGGTGGTGGGGTCTTTCTCAGCTGTGACGGTCGTTCACATAGCAGTTGTGGCCGCTGCCCGCTCAGGCCGAGTGTTGGTGTGTGGTGCTGATCACACAACTTTACATGTACAGGAGATTCAGGAGCTACTCACAGAAATGGACATCAAGAGTGGGTAATAAGTAGAGACACAAATATATATGTACATTTATATATATATAGATTTTTTTTAAAAGGCTGTTAAATAAGTATCTCTTGATGTGTAGATGAACACGCCTACTGTTTGTTCCTCTATATTTTACTGCAGACGTGCAAGTCCTGTCAGAAGCGTTCTTCAGTTTGAATGAATGGGATACCACTATCAAGCATTTAAAGGTCATAATAGTGCTGCCTCAGTGTTCATCCTCTGCTCTCAGTGACCCTGTGTCCACCATCCACAGTGAACATGGAGGTATGTTATTTTAAGGAATGTGTAAAACAAGTCAGAGACAGACCCAGTTCCAATGTCTCCCATGGTTCCAGAGTAATTCATCCTAAACTTTAAACTTTAAATCACAGATTAGACAGATTGAATGACACATTGATCATGTATCTACACTGTACATGATCAGAGTAGGTGAAAGACAGCTCAAGTGATGTCAAATATGATAACAATGCACACTCATGTTTCATTCTCTTAACAGACTGGGATCTCCTGCCAGACTTGGCCCATGATTCTGTATCCAAGAGGAAAATACACACAATGGCCGCCCAGCAGGCAAAACTACTAGCACATGCTCTCAACTGTGAGTGTTACAAGAGAGAAAGAGAGAGAGACACATACTTTTTCAAGCAGTAAAACACAATTTTTTCAACATTGCAACAGAGAAAAATTAAAGCATGTAACAAGAGGAGACACTTGTTGTCTGTGTCAACCTTTTTATAAGACGGATATATGTTCATTTGTTCTTAATAATCTCTCTTCTTCTCTGTTTGTCAGTCTCAAAGGTTCAGACAGTGGTCTACTGCACACGCTCAGTGTATCCTGAGGAAAATGAACAGCTGGTGAAAAGAGTGTTAGAAAAAACACACACTCACCCCAAACTGCTGCCCTTCAGGTAAAGACAAACACACAGACACACACCTGCTCTCTCTTTGTGCAGGTATTGGTTCTCTGTCTACTAAGTTTTTAATTATGCAGTCAGATTTTCATTATACGTCCACAGGCTCAAACCAGAAATGTTGTGAGAAAACTGAAATTATTAATGGCCAAATTAGTTACATTTGATAGAAAACTGAAGCTGTTTAGACCCAGACCAGACACACTGGTGAACTGCTTTATTATTATCTTCAAAAAGAAATTTACTGAGTAATTGCGCTCACATTGTCATTTTGCATCCTACTGCAAAACTGAGTTATAGTCAATAGTGAGCTTCACCTCTGAGAATAACAGGCTGAGCAGGGTGAGACCGTAAGAAAAAGACTACAGATACATTTAAATACTTTGTCTCTGCATACTGCACTGTATGTTTGTACAAATTATAGTCTCCAGGGACACAACAGTTTTAAGAATCAGCTGCAATTGCCATGGGGACAGTAGTTATGCTTCACTCAGGGTGAACGGGGTGGAGAACAATTCAGTCTGTTTTTTACCTGCTGCTCTACAGAAGTAACCATCCAGCCTCCACAAGAAATCCAAATGTTATTATATTTGGTTATGTAGGCCTAGGTAGTATTTGTTCAAAGAAACTAGATCTAGCATTGTCCTATGTTGTGTTTTTAGTTCACACCAAAGAACAGTACAGTAGCAACTTAAACATACCACACAAAAAACACATGTTGATCTTCCAAACTGGCACCAACCTGCTTTCTTTGAATGTACGAAGGTTGTTTTCAATCAAAACTTCAATCATAACAAAGAAGTAATTTCTTCATTCTTGAATGTAAAGGTTAGAAAATGAAGAATGGGATAGGGAGGAAACATCATGGTATGTTTATGTCTCACCTGTTTTTATACAAAAAGTATATGTGTCATTGCTTCTTTATTTCCAGATATTTTTGGCCTTTTTAAGCTATGAGCATAAGCCCTTTATGACAAGCCTGTCAAGGGTACAAAGGACACGTGAACCTGAGTCATAAAACAACCCAAAAACTTTAATTCTGTGGGAGATACAGCTCATATCCATAGAGTGATAACATTTCTTTTAATGAGTTAATTTTGCATATTTGTGATATTTCCATGGAAGTTGACTTATATTTCTGGTATTTTACTGGTTACTGCTTGTTGGGACTGTTGAGTTTTCTATATTCTGTATATATATATTTTGTGTAAAGTCCTAAACCTTACACTGTAAAGTGCCTTGAGGTGACTTATGGTGTGATTTGGTGCTATACAAATAAAGTTGAATTGAACTGAATTGACTAGCTTAAAACTAAAGTGAAAGAGTTTTTCATTTCAGATGAGGTCTTTTTGACAGGCACAACCAGGTCAACATCTGACCTGAAATATTCCTGCGGAAGATGTCAGCATATTTTAATATGGAGAAGGCAGAAGTGTAATACCACTGATATGTGCAGTATGTACTTACCAAACTACAACTATTGTATACTAGTTTGATAAGTACATACATAAAGCTTAAAGAGTGACAGCGGGAGGAGATGAGACAGTTTTTGTGACTTCTAATCTTTGCTGCACTGAAGTAGAAATATACTCACTGTGACATCATTGATGGGTTTGATCAGAGGAGCAACACACATGAGACTTGCGCACATGTTTAAAACCATAACGTTTCATTCACACTAAAAGACCTTTGCTCTGTGCCTCACAATTTTAAATGTTTTTTGTCATTCCACTTAAAACGGGAGGGAGTGCAAATGTACGCTTTTTATGTGCACAGTATCAGTCGCCTTCTAAATTAGTTTTCAGTGAGAATTTTAATGTGAATGAAGGTCATATCAGCATATCATCTCCATATTTTGACGCGATTCAGACAGTGTTTGGTCCACTGAGAATTGTTAAGCAACATTTGCTAACGTATCTAATGTTGACAGCATTTACACCAGATGTGACAGCTGGCAGCGCGGGGGTCCACAAACTTGTCCTGAGGCTGTGAATAAAACTTTGTCCCGCTCATAGTCGTCCAACTCCTCTATCCACTTACATATAGCGTAAACAGTTGTGTATGTGTATTGTTACAGTGACCTTCACACACTGCATTTCCAACACAATGAAAGACTATTGTGTCTACTTCCGTATCAAGTAACACCACGTTAGCTGCTCTGTGAGCCTGTGCTTAGGCTCAGTGGGGTTTTGAGCTAAATGCTAAAATCAACGTGAACATGCTAATGCTAATGCTAACAAATGAAGGAATGATGTTTAACATGTTCATTAGCATGTTAATTTTAGCTAATTAGCACTAAATGCAAAGTACAGCTGATTAGTATTGCATTAGTTTTGCCAGTATTAAGCACTGTGATAGCATTATACCAAAAAAAAAAGTAACACCCAAACCAGCTTATTACTTATTACTATTAACTCATGTGGTAGGACATGAATGTCTCTACTAGATTCCAATCAATCAGGTAGATGTGAAGGTTTTTCACTTTGAACAGCATCTGGACACCATTTCTGTCCATACCAAATTTCACAGTAGTCTTTTTCATATGTCTGTCCAACAGTATATGACATATTTCGAGAAACAGGTCAAAGTCAGAGGATCATAAATGTCAGTCTGGACCAAAATGTTTCGGTCATCCTTTGAGCCATACTGCTAACATGACTATGAGTTTGTAGAGCTACGTCTCAGTTTATGAGTTAAAAAAGTTCTATAGTAATGAAAAATGGAAGGTTTAAGCTGAAAAATATGTTTTTTTGTAAATGGTTGTCATAATTATTTATGGTAGCTCGGTGTAATGAAGTGTGTGCAGTACTTCTGTTTATTTACAGTAAGACCTCACTCTGAATTAATGTGGCAGTGATGAATCAACGTTTGTCAGTTTGTACATAGCGTCTGTGAGATGTAGTTGCTCTGCAGTCTCATCTGCTGCTGTGCTGCTTTTTTTTTTTTTTTTTTTTATCTTTTAGGGTGAATGGTCCGATTTTTCCTGATGACCCCCAGTCAGGCGACACCGCAGACTCCAAGTTCTTGAGGCTTGAGCCGTCTCAGTTCAGCAACGGCTGCTTTATAGCACGACTGTCCCGACAGGTGAGAGACAGGAGGAGAGAGTGTGTGACACGTGGAGAGTGAAAGGGGGGGGGGAGACATTTATTGGGCGAGGTTGTGCTTGGAGTTTGAAGGTGAACAGAGATTTTGTGGTGTGTGTGTGTGTGTATAATAGTGCTGAGGCTGCACTCTTTTACTGTCTGTCTGCTGGGAGGTTGGTCAGCTCTGCTTGTCTGCACACACACTCATGTTGCTCTTACTATAGCTGTGAGGACACTCATTTTCTATCCTCTTACCCTGACCTCAATGACATCAGTTTAATGCCTAAACACAACCTCAACACTAACCTAAACCTGGTTATATCCTTACACCTAAAACCTATTCTTAGCCATTTAAAGGGGTGAGGACTAGCCAAAATGTCCTTGTAACTAACATATGTCCACATAAACGTAGAAAGACATAGAGACACACACACACACACACACACAGTGAAACATTGCAGCCTTACTCCAAAACTCCATAAAAACGAGACAAGTTAAAGATGAAATATGCCCCAGCCAATGAAAGATTTCAGTACTTTAGAGCAAAGATGAATGAATAATTCTCGTTTTCTTTCTGGTTGCCCTCCCTCCACTCCTGCAGTCTTGTTGCATCACCTTGTTGCTCCATCTATTTGCCCCCTCCTCTTTTCTTCCCTCTTGCTCCAATCATAAAAAGAAGAAAAATACAACAGAAAGGAAATGAGATGCTGCTCCTTTGATCCCCTGCAGCTTCAGGAAATGGTGCAGTGAGGGGAAATATACTGTACGTGTACGTGGCTGTTTATATTTTTCCAAAACACACACAGACACATATAGTCCACAGGGGCAGGTCCTGCTCACCTGTCCAGTGGCAGTGCAGTCATTTAAAATCTAATAAACATAACTTATAATAACATCGACATTCACTCACAGTGAATCAAATCACATCAGAGCTGCAGCTGCAGATTTAGTTACACTGACACCTCGGAGGTGGTTCACAGTTGCTGAGATGAATGACTCCAAACTCAGCTTGTGGAGACAGAGAGAGAAGGGCTAAAGCAAATCACTTTGAAATCTGGCTTTTAAAAACCAAAGACAGCTGTGTGCTGTATGTTCAAAATATCTGAAAAAAAGGAAATTCCGTATTTGAAAAGCTTCCATCCTTCATACCTCCCTCTGTCTTTCCCATTTCATTAGAAACTTTACCTTTGGCAGCATAATTACATGTTTGAGGTTTGTTAATTACCTGGTGACAAGTACAAAAACAAGGACTAGCTCTGTGAGGCTGCTTAACATAGATAATATAACATATAAAAATATAATAAATAAAGCTGCATGGCAATCTATGTAAGAGCAGTAAATACATTTCACTATAAACCGCAAACATAAGCCTTATGGTGGCACTAACTGAAAAGTCAGGGAATCACCAAGGTCATTAAGGTTCATCCTCTGTGGACCTCAAGTGTCTGTATAAAATTTCATACCAATCCATCCATCCATAATTACCAGATATATTAGCCCGAACCAAAAGTAGTGGAGCCTCCATCAGACATCTTCATTAGAAACAGCTTCCATATTTAAATACAGCACTGAAAACAATCCTGAAATATTCTACTTGACTGTCATTCGAGCCTCTCTTCTAGTGTAATGCAGTCTTCCATTTTCTATTACAAACTCTCATTCTGGCAGCATTATTTAAGACTTGAAGATTATAAATGGCTTAAAACATTTATTGCTGTCAAAGTAAGAAAAATTAAAGATTAAGAAGATTAAACACTCAAGAGTGAATAAAAGATGATTTTGCAGTATTTGAAGCTGTGAGCTGAACATCATTCATCTTTTATTATATAGGAGACTTTCATTCTGACTGTATTTTGGTGTTAAAGCGGTTGCTGGCTTCTTGTTTTGACCCTGAATCACATAGACTCTGTCTCCCCTTTTCTCCTCATTGTTATCTGTGTTAGCTAACTCAATAAATAGAAAATATATAATATATAAAAAATACAAAAAAAACTATATAAGTAATATTAGGAGTAAATACCTCTTAATAAAAATATAGATACCTCCTTTGAAAAGTACTTTATGTACAAAAGTACAAGTACTCAGCTAAGAAACATAGTATTTTAAACACTATTGAACTTGATGCTGTTGATAACATGAATGTACATGTTTCTGCAGAAATGTTAACTTGTTGAGTTTAATTCATTGTACAGATTCAAGGAAAGAACGACTTCAAAAACCATATTTCTAAGTATTTTATTTGGAAAATAATCAACATTTGTTTAATTTCTTCTGTTCAGAAATTGACCCTTTAGTTAGTGTCATAAAAAAAAAATCACACCAGCGAAACTAACCTTATAAAAGGAGAAAATATTTACTGTGAACTAATTTCACTGCTATTCTTGAAACTGAAAACAAACTTATAAAGTTGAAAAAAAGAAAAGTTAATTTATTGTAATTAAAAGATTTATCTTACGCAGAGACTTGATGTGGAACAAAAATAACAGACGGGAAAGGTGGGGCTAATTCTAACCACTTTATGTACAGAACAGGTGGTTAATCCATAATAATTCATAATTGTTAAGTTGAATATACTGTATTTTGTATTGGGAAAATAAATGCACAAAATAGATAAATAAAGCTGTCAAATAATTGTAGTGGAGTAAAATGATAAATTATATTTATAGTAGCAAAGTGAAAGTGAAAACAACAAAAATGGAAATAAATAGAAGAACCACCTTGAAAAGTACAGTAAATATAGTTACTTACCACCTCTGATATTAACAATCATTTAATCCTTACAAACTGTTCATATTCGATGCCTTCACAGTATGGTCCGGGTCAATTTTGACCCAGTCCAAGAAAACCCTCATAAAAAGTATCTATACCAAATTTTGAACTACAGATCTATTTCGAATATATAAATAGCCTATCTGACATTAATAAATTCATTATTAATCCTTAATTTATCATTTAGATAGCAAAATTTTTTATTTTTTTAGGTTCTACACCATTGGTTTTTCAAAGAAAAAAAAATCTTTATTACACTTTATTATGTCCTGTTTTACCTAAGACATGAAAACTTCACAGTAATAATGATTTACATATATTTTAGAAAAGCTGCCTGCTCCTCTTCCTCAGAATAATCTTCATCAGATTGGTTTATAAT
>JAUMHL010000001.1:12548141-12563482 GCA_032362345.1 Sandelia bainsii
CACAAACATAGAATATACAGTTTTACAGTTTCAAGATTCCCTAGAACAGGGATAGGTAACCCTGGTCCTAGAGAGCCCTGCACCTACAGCTTCTGATTGGCTGAACTCACCTGATCCAGGTAATTGGCAGCAGGAAGGCCAGAGATAATTGGTAAACAAGCAGGACAGTGGATCTCTAGGACCAGAGTTGCCTACCCCTGCCCTAGAATAACCATTTTCCTTGATTTGACCCACACTAGTAGGTCTAAAATCCATCTCAATAGATCCGGGTCAAATTTGACCCGGAACAGCCTCAATGTGCAAAAATTTATAGCACCTCTAAATAAGTATAACATTTAAAAATTGTTTCATTTTTGCGTATTTTGGGTCACTTTAGGAAGTGTCATCAAATTTCAGGTTAAAAGAATGAGATGTAGGGTATTTTTACTGTCAAATGTCAAAACGGGTCAATTTTGACCCGAACAGTATGTAAGGGTTAATATATATTTTATATTTTATTCATACAGACTCTGCCGGCTGTAAAGACAGAGGCAGAAATGTAAGAAATGTAAAACTATCTATGTTGTCTTTCAAATTATTTATTCCACACTGTGAAGATGTGGAGAAAAGCCATCCAACCCCCTGCGCCTCTTCCTCCTTCTCTTCCTCTGCAGGTTCACTTTACGACTGCATTTCTACAGCATTGTGTTTGGTTGTGTAGCTCCTCTTGGTGCTATGTTACCCTGGAGACCTGTAGCTTTAATGTGTTGCATCTTCACATTAAATCTTAAACTGCCCTTGCTTTTTCAGGCAGATCCCACTAAGGTAGAAACGGTCCAAGATGTGCTGGCAAGGGCAGCAGCAAAAGGTCTCTTGGGTGGAATAATTCCCGAACAATCAAAAACTGTTAAGAAGGGGAAAAACAGGAAGAATCGTGTAGCTTCAGCCTACAGCAAACCTCCATCCCCCTCCGATGAAGAGAGGCAGACAGGAAGGGAGCTTGCAACCGGACGAGATCCAGTCACACCTTCAGAAGGGAGAGAGAGAGGTGAGGGAGACTTCAAGGGTGGTGGAGAGGGAGAGGAGCACATACAGGAAGAGGGTAAGGGAGAGAAGAAAGAGGAGAAAAATAGAGGGCAGAGGCAAAAGCTCAAACAACAACCAAAAGAAACTCTCACAGTGTCCAAGCATCACCCGAAAAGCCACAAGAAGAAAACAACAAAGAAAAAAATCAACCTATCACATCCCAGGAGGCATCTGACAAAAAGTAAACCAAGACGAATACCTCGCCTTACGCTGACATTAATGTCCTCTGCAAAAACCTCCAAACAGTTGTCTCCTATCACAGTTGTTGCTCACAAGATAATTGACATTTCAGTGATTAAACCACAAAAGACAGCCGTCTTTATCAGTCCTTCCCCTGCTGGAAAACATCTTTCACCTGCTCCACCTGCTCCCCGTGACGCCTCCAAGCAGGTGAAGAGACAAAACACACAGGCTGACAGCGCAGAGGAAGCACTAAAGGATGCAACTAAACCAACAAGCCCGTTTGAGGCCAGGGGAAAGGTGGTCCGACCGGAGATTAAGGTGGTGACACAGGAAGTGAAGGAAACAGATTTTGTCCTGCCGCCCATTTCCTCCCCATGCTCTAGCTCTCTACGCAGTAAGAGTGGCAGCTCCTTCATCCTGCCTCTGTCCCAGTCCTCCCATGCTCAGCTATCCAACACATCTATGTCCTCATCCTCAATCTATCTACCCGGATTATAGATATTTTACATCACAAGGTGGCAGCTTATGAAGGTGAATAATAATAAAAATAAAGTGTTACTCATTCCTTCATTTCCGGTTAAGGCATCCAGGTTATGACTTGAGTATGCACATGTGAACTAGAGCTGAAAGTAAATCAATTTATAAGTTGATCAAAAGAAATTTTACACTTTTAAACAACTGAGTTTTCATCATTACTCAACACACAACTGTCTTTACTGACAAACAAGAACACAAGTGTGAAATTTTGCAGTACTTCATAATTGTAAATTAGAAGCTGTTTAAAGATTTAACTGTCAGGGATGTTACATAAATAATTACCAGGGACCAGAAAAGGTGGAAGGTTTATGGATTTTTTTTTGCTAAAGGAAGAATAGTCATATAAATATAGTGTTTGAGGAACAGCTGAGCTTTTTATTTTTTAATCTTACTGTAAAAGAATATTATATTATGAATTAATAGGAGCACATTCAGCCACCAATGGCACAATCAATTGTATCAGTACAGTTTTTTTTAAGGTACTGGTTATGAAATCTTCCTATCAGTCAAAGTGAGTGTCCAAAGAAAATAACACTTTCAAATAAAAATTAAATATTATTCTGTGGTCGAACAGCTCACAATTCTTGTGAGTAAACATCAGTTGCAGCCTGAATAAAGTCACAAACACGAAAGATGAAGCTGTGTATTTTATAACGCTGTTTATTCTCACAAGTGGTTACACTGATCAAGTGTACAAATCAGTGAGCAGCAAACGAAAGCTAACACATCCATCTGTGGGACATGGAGTGTGTGTGCTGTTGTTTATGTGTGTGAGCTTGACAGAGACACTGGGAGTGCACTGCTGCTACTATGAACATCTTCCTCCTCCTCCTCCTCTTCGTCATCGGTCCTCCTGTTCAGACCAGCAGGACACTCCCAGCTCTCAGTGCACTGTACAAGGTGAAGATATATTTCTTTATCTGCCTTTTTCTACTAAGCGGAGCTTTGTGAGTTAACCAGAGACTAAGACAATGACAGTTCAGAGATTTTACTTTCCCCAACTAATAAAATCAGTATATACCTTTATAAAATAGAATAAATAAAATAAAAAATATTTCTGTTCAATACATACAGTTGTTCTTTCAACAATCCAAGGGCATGCAAGGCTTTTGTGACTTTCCCATTTCTCGAGATCAAAAGAATGCATAGATAATTGCTCAGTTAAACTCAGTATCAACTTAATTGACAACTGTGAAAATTTCCAATACCCTCCCCCGTTCTCATCATTTGCTCTTGTATTTTCCTTATCTACAACAATGTATATCAGTATTTTACACTTTGGCCATTTGGTGAATTCTCAAAAAAGGCATTTAATTTCAAGATAACAATAGAAAACTAAAGACATTCAAAAATAAAATGATAGCTTATAACAATGATTAATACCTAATGTTACATTAAATTGGTATTATGTACACAAATCTTGCCATCTCATTCACATTTCGTCATCCTTATGACAAAAGAAGGTGATGTGGCTGAGTTCTTTCAACAAAATCTCAAGTACCCTCCTAGTTCCTTCCTTTGTATGTTAAATGTGGAGTTTAATATTTAGAAGATTCAACAAACAACACGCATCTACAGATGTAACAATCTGACCATTTACTGTTTCACTAAGGTCTGTCCACATTAGATATTCATGCTAACTGCAGCGGTGAGCAGCTGGCGTAGGGTGTCCCAGGCAAAAACTCAGTATGCTCACCAGCTGATAATCATGCAACTGCGATGGAAATAAAGTTGCAGCACCCTTTGCTTCCTGTAATGTGGAGCTAACTAGCCCTTTAATTGCTATTATTTCTAGATTGTGGTTCTGGTGGTCATGGAGCTTTTTTTTTTCAGGGTTTAAGGAGTTTTTCAAACATCAGAGGTAAATTATCCTTTACAGAAACTACTATGATTACCACTGTGACTTGAATGTATGCCAATACATGCGAGTGTGAAAATATCAAACCACATGTCTCCTGCCACTGAAAGTAATGCTATGCTGATTTAGGTAGTAGGCTAGTTAGCTGGGCATGCTATTATGAACGCAGGGCTTATTCCATTTCTTACACATTTTCCCTTGTGATTTTGGATTTGGAGGGGCCACAGATAAAGATGCCACTATCCAAACTCTCCCAGATGCTGAGTATCTCTCTTACTATGCACAGTTTCTGCATGTGGAGAAATCCAAAGCCTGACAGATGGATCTAAGGAAATGGTCAGACGTTCAGCATTTACCTGCTGCTCTACATCCACGAAAACTGTGCAGGGACAAGACGTTTCCATGATTTTAGTTACGATAAAAGAACTTTGTTATTCACATACATCCAAACGTGTTAAATGTGCGATGATAAGGAGCTAGAAGTAAGTAATTGAGATTTGTGGGGAAAAAAAAACACAGACCTAAAGCAAGTGATCTTGTGGCACTAATGAAAACAGATGTACAATAAGTAGCAAGTGATGGAAAAAACAGAGGGTGCATTAAAGTGAACAGAACCCTGGAGACAGACAAATAGCAGCCCAGGAAAGTCCTGATAGTATGAGTCAATATTTCTCTCTGTTGGCTTTCCTCTTGTCAACAGCCAAGACTGGAGATGAAATCGTTTTCTCCTTTTCACCTCTGCACAGTTCATCATTCAAACCACTGCAACCATACCCAGGTATAAAAACACATTCCTCCAGTCTTCTTTTTCTTCCTCCGGGCTTTCTTATGTCACCAATCCCCTTTTTATTAGTGAACGTGAAGTCTCTGAGGACTGAAGTGGGATTTAAAGGAATAATCAGTCAAATTTCCTCCAGCATGTGTGTCTAAGAGCAGCAGCAGTCTAGTGCTCTTTCACCAGAAAGCAGAGGAGCTGAAGAGCAGAGCAGCGACGGGTGACACCGTTTATCCCTGCGCCTCTTCCTCCATTATGGCTATCGTCTGTCATTTTGCGAGGGATAACAGAAGAGTAAAAACAAGACGTAAACAGAAAGCATATGAAGGATGTTTCAGGTGAAAGGTCACCACTCGTCTAGTCGCTCCAGGCTGATTCTTGCACAAATGATGAGAGATAAAGAGCTAAGGAGACAGAATAATCAATGTGGCTTCGGATTTCTCACCCTTCAGTCTCTGTAAGCAGCAGCAGTGTGTAGCGAGATTTTCTAGAATGATTTACTTTTATATAAAATGTTCATGCAGGGTCAGTTGAACAGGTTAGTGTGTAGACTAACTGATGCGAAAATCAGACACGGTGGTTTTTATGATTCCTTCATTCCGTTTAAGTCACAGTCTACTGAGAGTAAGACGGAGGGACAGAGGGTGGGAAAGCCACTACAGACTAACAGGGCAAACAGGTGAATGACAAAGATGTGGCCATGGTGTGCAACGTCATGCTGGCAGTACAGGCACAGACACATATACACTAAGAGCATGGAGAGATCAGCAGTGTGGGCTCACTCGTCACACATGCTGTGCTTAAAGGAGCATTTCCTACTTCAGTTCTTGCTCTCTTCTTCTTGTTCCTTCTTTGTGCTGAGGGGGATTACAGCTACTTCTATCTACAGCAACACCTTTACCATCATCACGTAGGTGTTTCTTGTAGTTTTTCCTTCTCGATGTGGGACTAGAGTCTTTATTAACCTCAGTTACTCTGAAATACACTTGAATTGATGCTCAAGAGCCGATAAACTTTTGATGTGAAATTCCAATGTGCTCCAAAAAAAGGCAAAAGAATAGTGACGGGGTTTTCCAAACCCTTGGGATTTGCTGTGTTTCCTCGGTTACCGGGGTCTGTGGTAGCAATGGGTTTTGTTAGCGATGCGACTAGTTACCATGGTGACTCGGGGTTGTGTCAGAGGTTGGTAATGGTTACTGTGGCAACTCAGTGACAGGTCTCTTCTGTTTGAGGGTGTCAATGAGAGACAGGACGCCTCTCTTCACGCTGGTCGAGACCCGACGAGACACGGAGTCACCAGGTGGCAACGAGCCGCAGGCCTTCTGGGAGGGAGGCCGAGCCACCAAACACTTCTGGTATCGCAGCTGAAAGAGAGAAGGAACGAGGGAGGGCAGGGAGAGAAACGTATTGTAAATAATAGAGAGTTACAGCTGCTGAGTATACGACTGTGGACATGTCTGACTGTGTGTGTGTGTGTGTGAGTGTGAGAGAGAGAGAGAGAGAGAGAGAGAGAGAGAAGCTGGACTGGTGCAGGCTGCTAGCTCTGATCAATAGTAATGACGGATGAATGTTGTCACCGTAAATCAGTTTTAGAGTGTGTGTGGGTCTGTGTGTGTCCATGTACACAAAGTTCTGATGTGTGATCAATAACCCAGTCAGCAGTCGACTAATCCTGTGACTCACACACAGCAGAGAGGAGGAAGATAAGTAACCTCCACTAATGGGATCTATTATAGCAGAAACACCACAGAGGGCATTCTGGGTGGTGATTATAGACATTACAATGATGAAATAAAAACATTGTAAAGGTATTGCGGGTTTATTACATTGGTTATTTCTACACATGTCCTCTTTGAAAAGGTTTCCTGCACAACAGTAAACAACGTGTAATACAATCTAAAACACTTACACTATACAAATCTATACTAGATGTCCTCTTTTCTTAGACAAGTGATGCTGAATACACTATATTTTAACTTAATTTGATGTGAATGCATGTTTTACACCAACAGTGCTTTGACAGAGGGTCCCATCACAACCTGAATAGAGCGTATGGATCGAACAGTAAAACACCCATCTGTCAAGACTGAAAAACTAAACCCACACTAAGCTACAGACGAGGACATTCGCTTGAGAAGCTCTAAATGTCTATGTCTGTCTGCAACTGAACTTAAGTACATTTTGTGCAACAAATTGTAAACGAAGCATTTTTTTTTTACTTTTTAACACGAAAATGTTATATAAAACTTTATCTCAATGTCTTCCTTCAGAAAATTAATGTACATAAAGTTTGCCTATATGTATTTACAGAACAGTACTTTATAAACCCTCTATAGTCTATAGAGACCCAAGTGACTTGAAGTGACATTCATGGTTATGTTACAATTACACACAATCCATCTCCCATAATTTAAGTAACAACTCCAGATTAAACAAACATAATTTGAAATCTGAGCATGCATCCACTCCTGGCCATTTTATTTTTTATTTTTTAGCATCTGAGTCATGTCATCAGCTCTGCGTTGTTGCTCAGTGACTCACCATACAAGCTGCTTGTACAGCCTCAGACACATTCCCAGCATTGGGCTCACACCAGAAGACATGACAATCGAAACGATGGCCTCCAGCATCCATGATGAAGGCAAACGTGTGCACATCACGCCCAACGCCCATGAAAGACAGGAAACGCACACGACATTCCACAAGCACTTCCCCTTCATCCTGGCCAAAAACATTGTTTAATGTCAGACGTGTAGACTGCATACTGTACATGTATAATTTACATCTATTTGTAATTATGTTTGTTAAGTGTTGAGAGAAAAGTACCATCCAACATTTTTATGCACTTACAGGCAAAAAAACAGGGGGGGGGTTACCCACTAAAACTGCAGCCTCCTAATAAAGAATGGGATTTAAGTGCTTTCCTGTTAAAGCTAAAATCTATAACTTAATCAAATGAAAAAAAGGATAATTTTATGTAATCTGCAAGGCTGAACATTGTTAAGACTTTATGTGCAGTTTAATCTGAGTGGAGCTTTATGTCTGTGAGCTGCAGCTCAGTCTCATTACTCTAGGAAGCCGCTTGATGCCTCTCTGCTTGACAGTGTCAATAAAATTTGTTCAACCTGAGCAAATTTGGTAGATATCCATGCACATTTTTACAGAGCTACGAGGTGCTGAATTCTGCTCTGATATCCGTAAACTGGCAGCCGTCGCACAGCCGGAGACTAGATATGATTTGGTTTGTTCAAAGTTGTGCGAGAAAAGAAAATTCAGATATGTAGCAACAAAACAAAAAATTAGTGGGCAGCACTTCTGCATGCAAGGTGAATATAAATTACAAGGCAGGCTCAACAATCTCCTGCATTATCACACATATTAAAGAAGCACCTATATTTACTACACATGTGCATTGTTAAAAATGTTGGATAACACTGTTCATCGTTAACTAAATTTACATTACACATACAGTCATATGGCAGACCAAAGTGACTTAAGAGTGAGATACAAAACAAGCAACAAGTTTAATCAGGGACAAGATAAGAGCCAGGTAAGGGACAAAGTTATTTAAGTTTGCTTTTTTGTTGTTTTTATAATAAGCTCTTGTGTAATAGTTCTTTCTACCTTCTTCTATGAAGCATTTTGCATTAAAATCTCCTAATAATAAGCCAATCCTCTCAGTGTGTTACCACAGTTGTTTTGTTTTTTCTGTACAGATTGCTGAAAAAAAACGTGTGAAACCAATTAGGGGAAGCTGGGAGAGTAGCTGTAAAACATGAACAGCAGTTGTGTGTCTGACCTTGTCTTTGCTGATGGTGACAGTAGCATCTGCCACATTGAGAGCTACTGGAGTCCAGTCCTCTTTGTTGGAAGAACCAATTAGACTGTCTATAGCTCCATTCAATATGTCCATACCTGGAGGATGTTTAATCAAATATTCAACATCAACCTACATGATACACTTTGCATTTTATTACATCATATATGAGGATTGTTTGTGAGGCAAACTGACCTATTGGTCTGGCTACAGGCATCATCCCAAGGTAGAGCACCTGAAACTTCTGGACCAGCTCTGTCTTTGGGGTGGGGAACTCTGCTGGGGAGAAGTCGCACATTTAATAGATAATAAGCTCACACTCACTCACAAACAAACATCGAAATAAAGATAACAATGAGATAAGATAACAATGAGATGAAGATATTTTGTGAGAGCCTACTTGCTAATTAATGATAATTGTCATTGTATAAAAGAACACAAATCTTTTAATTTTTTATTTTCTGTGAGGAAAGTTGATTTTAAGCAGAGAAAGACACTGCGGCTTTTTGCTTTGACGAGCTGTCAGAAAGCCGGACTCTGTCAGTCTGCTCGGCTGCTGCTGGATTTTGTCCAATAACATGCATGTGTTTATAAATGACAGCGCAGAACAGCCAAACATTTTTCTCCCTGACAGAGTGACAGAAAAGCGACAAGTGAGAAAATAGTGAGTGATGACAGAAATGGCTTGCCTTGTTGTTTCATCATGTTTATGACTAAAGTGATCCAGTCTGAGTCAAAACATGCACAGAGTCTTTTCTTAAGAAACAGCTGTTTAAATATACATGTTTACACATTTTAAACACTGCTCTATTGCACTGTCTGAGAAAAGTAAAATGACGTTTGTCCTAATGCCATCAACATGTCTTGGTTACTTATCCCCATTTATCTGGCTATTTGAAAATTTGACTTCCTCTACAATTTCAAATCTGACAATATGCAGGTGACAGTTCGCAGTAGTAACGCACAACAAAGAATAACAATGACCCAAAATGTGAATGCGGCTTCAAACTAGCACATACGGATGTAAACAATGTAGGATTTTAACTATTCAAAAAATCATTTTTGTAAATGTTTATGAAGGAGGAAAAGCATTCCCTACATTTTAGTGTAGACAAAAATGTAGTCAAAGTGATGAATGTGAATCTTTTGTAATACAAGAAGAGATTTAAATGGCTCCTCAATGATTATCAAACTGCCCTCATGCTCGTTTTTCTCATTTTTGTTGATTGAGAGAATTAAGGATACACCTATTTTGTGAGACACTCTTACAAATCAGAGGGTTTGAAATCATCATCATTGTGCCACATAAGAGATTACTGCTACATGTCCTGCATTCAGTCTCTCTCACATGCTGAGTGGAGTAACTTTATGTATGAATCCCACCTTGTAAAGGGAGATCTAGTCCTGCCTGCATTCTGTCCTGGAGAGAGCCTCCTGCCATCGCTTTGGCATTCTTTCGCTCTGTCATTATCTGGAGAAGGGAGGAAAAGCAGATGAGGAAGTGACGTGTGAAGACAGAGCAAAATTGGTAAAACACGGCAGAGACACATGGGAGGAGGTTAAAGAAACAAAGAGGAAAGTGTGTGAAGGTAATAAAAGACGAGTGAAGAGGGGAAAAAAAGATGAAAGAGTCAACACGAAAGAGCTCAGGAAAACCAGGAGCAGCTTCACCCCTGATACTGTCATGCTGTCTAACCCATTCACCAGGGGAGCACAGACACACACATAATAACCAGGTCACACTCTTAAGCAGGATAAAAGCTTTTACAAACAGAGAACCAAACAGGCAAGAATCACTCACAGAGACCCACACACAGATACATCATCATAAATTATACATGTCCTTAATCAGAGGGATTGTCACGACAAATTTTCATCCAGCAACCCCTGCTGTGACTAATTCTTCATCTTTCCATATTTTGCTTTTTTGTAGGGATGTTGTGTTTTATAATATAGGTTAACTTTCAAATGTGGGGCATTTAATATTAGTACAAAGCATACATAGGAGGACAATAAAAAAACACCCTGAACTCATAAAAAACATTTAATACTGCAAAGAATTACATTTGAGTCCACTTAAATAAAGAAGGCATTTAATTATAATTTGAATTAAATTAATTCAGTGTTGGAATATAATCTAAAACTATAAATGTGTTTAAAAAAAAGAAAGTCCATTAATTAATAAAGTGAGTTTGATGAGTAAAGCACACACAATAAAAAAGGGTTTGAATACTGTTCTTTTAAATCTGTTTGCATTAATTTTTATTCAGACTCAGATTGGACCTGCAGTGCAGAGAATAAATACTTTGTAGTACCTGAAATTTAGACGAGTTTGATCTTGTTTTTGGAATGCAGATGGTCAGATTGTGGAAAAGTAAAAATAATAAAATAATAGAGGGACTCGAGACTGGTCATTTCAGTGTGTAGTGTGAATGTTATTTCTGAGGCACTAGGACTACACTAAGACTGAGAATGGTTGAGAATGCTGTGTAAATACATAGTTATTTTTTAGGAAGTGGCTTCCACATTCTTTTTTTTAGTTGCAATGTCTACCAGTCATTCTGTTGATTGGTCAGGCAAATGCTATTCCAACAAGAGGATACTTCATATACACATACTTGCCAAATTCAAACTTGGCCTCATGTCTGAACCACTCACCCGGGAGCAGATCTCATGCAGGCTGGTGGCGATGGCTTTGGCTGGCGTGTCACAGCGAAACACATGACATTTCAGAATCCTGGTGTTTTTATCCCTTGCCACATATGCAAAGTCCCTGGGAAAAGGAAAACACTGGGTTAATGAAGAGGAAAATACTGCAGAGGGATGAAGATTAGAAGTGTGGGACTACTTTTGGCACTAGAAAAAAATAAATAAAAAGCAGTGTTTGTGTGTGAGTGTGTGTCCAGTTCTGAGACTGACTCTGGGAGACAGATGAAGACGAATAGACTCTTATCAGTCTGATTAAAACAGAAGACACACACAAACGCAGGTGGATGGACCCCAAAGATCAATATAACATTGTGATGCACGAGGGAGATGAAGTTGAGGAAGTTGAATAGGGTGACAACAGGGAAGAACTTTCCTCTGGATCCACTGGAGACAAAAAACAATTTAACTAAGCCGAATATAAGGGATGACAAAAAGAAGGAAAGGAGACAGAGGCAGAGAGAAATGAAGGCATAATATCACTGAAGAAGAATTATAGTTGCATCTAATTCAACCAGTATAGCAAACACACATACATGTTGATTTATGTACTAAATAACTTTCTTTAATTGTGTCCTTCATTACTGTATGTCTGCAACAAGACTTCAGTCTAGGCCCAAGGGGAAAACTCCACATAAGATTCCCATTTATGTTTATGTACTTTAAAAAAAAAAAAAGAAAAAAGCTTGTAGACAGAGAAGGTCACCTTCATTTCCTAGATCTCTAAGTGTGTGTTCACAGCGGTACGGTACATCAAGAACCACTTTGAAGACGAGAAAAATGAGACACAAAGGAAATTAAACAACCAAGAATGACAAAGATGAGAGAGAGAGAGATACTGAATGGTCAGGAGATGAAAAGATGGAATGTGTTTACCTCTCTCTGTGTCCAAGGCAGCAAGGGAGGAGAGGCAGACAGTTAGTATAAGAAAAGAGAAAAATCCACTTTCCTAACCCCCTGCTGTGGGCCAAGAGGTGAAAGTGACAAACAGACTCACTTGCATGCATACAAAAGAAAAAGAACTGCTAGACAAAACAACTAGCTTCAGTAGAGTAGATAATGCATATACAGCATGTGTGTGTGTGTCTGTGTGTACATGTGTGTTGATGGGTCAGAACAGGTCAAAGTAGCAGCGCATAGTTAACCTTGAAGTAATAGCAGAGAGAAACTGAATGTGGTGAGAAGGAAAAAGATGGTAAGGAGAACATGGGGATCATCACAGAGATGTTCTGGTTTGTGTTTTCTAAGAAATAAAGTAAACAGGCCACGTTTCTGAAAGCCACATGAAAACAAGAGCGAGAGAAGTAATGAATGTAATAAGAGAAAAATGAAATACCAGGGGAGGAAATTGGAAGTGAACTGCAACAATGTACTCGATAAAGATAAAAGCGTAAAGACGGGGGCAGAATAAAACACCCAGATGAGCAGAGAAGATAAAAGTCAGGACAGTGGGGAAAGAGAGAGAGAGACAGGGAAAGGGAGTGATATCTCATTTCGAATAAAATTTTATCATCATGTCGATGCCTCTGAAATGTCAAGATTGCTGTGGGAATCTGTAATCTCTACGGCAATAATGAGTTTCGTGGCATATGGGGGAAGGGGAGGCACTGGGGTACAATTCCTATACAGCTACAACCACTATGCTCATTTGTACAGGTGCAGTATATCTATAGAAGTGTCTGTGTGTGACAGAGAGAGAGAGAGAGAAAGCGATATGGGGAGAATCCCTGCTTTTACCAACGGCCCAGTTCCATAGTACTGTAATCTGGTTGCTGCTACTACCTCCTTCTAAGCATCTTCAAACTGAAAAGTCCAACAACCCATAAATAATTAAAAACAAACGGTGAAATAAGAGAAAGAGGTGCAGGAAAGTACTGCAATCAGCTACTGGTATTTTTTACTGCTACATACAGAAGTCAAGTATTTCAAATATAAACTATGGAATGAATTTTGGATTAATCAAACTAACGTAGACTCACCCACGACCAGTTTTTGTGAAATGCACACTACACACTGGCTGTAAGAATCAAACTACCTGGTTGGCAAGATAACTCAAAGGCTGAGGCCTCATCACTCATATCTGTGGCTTCTCCTGTTTTCTTGCTACTTCATAATAAACAAAAAAAGATGCACAAGGAAATATACTCACAGTGGTTTGTTTTAGGCAGATAATCCTGCGTACGGGGGTCGTCTTTAGATACACACACCATCTATTCCGTGTGATACAGCATGCATGCACACACTCCTCAACCTGTCTGCTCCACACCCAATGAACACTAACCATACCTCCCCCTCTGGCAGCTTCATCCCCCACTCTCCCTCTCTCCTGCCAAAACCCCCTCTCCTCCCCTCCCTCTAACCATCGCCTCCTCTCTTCTTCTTCCTCCTCCTCCTCCTCCTCGCTGCAGCTGAGGTATTCCCACTGCTCTAACTCTCCTGCTGTATGTAGAGGATGAAAATAAAGCTTAAGTACCCAGAAAACACACGTGTGGTATCCAACAGAGGAATCTTAAATTATATTCTATGTTATATCTGTCTTCATACTGAAACATAAACCCCTGCATGTTTGTGTCTCTGTATGTGTGTGACTTAAAAAAAGAGATATCCCTGAGGCATCCAAATTCTGCAGTTCTGCATATGCCAAGAGCTTTTAGCCTTCCCTCGTCTCTTTAGTGCGCTTGTGCTTGTGCGTGTGTGCACGTGTAGGCATGTGCCAGCTCGAATTATATAGTAGCTACTAACCACTCTGGTTCGCGTCACCCGGCTTTGCCTGATAACCTACATTCTACCTCTTCTCCTGCATACAGCACCAGTGCACAGCACCCCCTGCTGGTCAACCTGCAGCACTGCTGCACTGTGTTTACAGTTTCATTTTAACCATCATATTGCCAGGAAATATTTATTCCTTATATTCAGGAACGTCAAACATAGATCGTGCTTAGCACTGTGACAGTCTACTGCTGTGTGTGCATTTGTCTTGAGTGAGGCAGGGCACTGAAAGTCAGGTGGGGATTTGTGGTAAAAGAGAATAAAGGACGTTCTCCCTCTCATCCTCTCCTTTGTGCTGATGAATTAATCTTTCACTAGCATCTCTTCATCATCAATCATTAACTCCTCTCTTCGGTCTCTCATCACACCACCCAACCTTGATTGTTAGTGTGACCTTTTACTGAATGTGTGCGTGAGATGCAGCAGTGACTGTTTTCGAGTAATCTGTCAAAGAACTATTAAAAAATGTAAACAGAAGGATTTTACAGACAATAAGTCACAACCCACTGGACTCTTTCAGAACATTTACTACACACATGTTAAGAGGTGATTTAGAGCACAGTGTGCATTCTGAGAAAATCACAACATGACACCTTTCACACTCATGATTAATGAGACAAGTAAAAGGGGATTAATCAATGTTTAAAGAAAAAAAAAACATGATGGCATGATGACTAACCTCCCATTGTCCCGGCCAACACCCCAGACCCGGATACTTGCGATTGGCTGAGAGTGAAGGACACTGCGGTCCATGGGGTCAACCAGGTTCAGCATATTATTCTCCAGTAGCAGGTACATGTCCTTCCCCTAAAAAAAAATAAGCAAAAGAATACAAACATACAACAACCTTATTTCCTGCGGCTCTAGACATCGCAAAGAAAGTTACCTTTTAAAGTCAGGTGCTTTCCTTCACTTGTCTATAACATATACTTGCCTTTGTACATGTACAGTGTGTATCTGTGTGTATGTGTGTGCTTTGAAGGTCTCTAAATAAATTATCAAACCCTAAAAAGAGGGGGTGGAGGATGAAAGGTTATTGAAAGAGGGATGAAGCTCTCTCTCTGTTCTGTCGCTTCACATTAAACTGAACCGCCGCACAGAGGAGGAAAGGACTTCCAAACACTGCTCTACTTTCCTCCCTTTCATTCCTCCTTCCTCCCTCCATTTCTAGACATACATTTCAGAACACTGTTCTTATCGTTGCTCTGCCTTCATCCTTTAATCATCTTCTTAAATCTGTAAAAGTGCTCTGCCTCTCTAAATCCTTTAATTCAAACAACTACAAACTCGTCACTTGTCACACCTAAAGCAAAACACACACACATACTGTACGACTACATTCTCCTCCTCACCTCTCCCCAGATGCCCACAGTGTCTCGGATGTCGTTCTTGCAGTAGGACAGCTGTCTGATGCAGTTGTTAACAGCAACACTGCTCTTTCCAGGAGCCAAGTCCTCCTCAGCCATCTCCACCCAACCCAGAGAGCGCACTGCAAAACACTGAAGAACACACAGATGATACTGTTACATGTATGATACAGAACATAAACACTACTCACAAAAAGTTAGGGATATTCAGCTTTCGGGTGAAATTTCAGGATAAACCTAAAATGCACTATAACCTTTACAGGT
>JAUMHL010000001.1:12563582-12580520 GCA_032362345.1 Sandelia bainsii
ATGCTTCTACTTAAATGCCCTACTTTCATGATATAATATCACTGTAGTGTGGACTTTTTACGTTTTCCATAAATTTCCCCCGAAAGCCAAATATCCCTAACATTTTGTGATTAGTGTATATTTTTAAGTTTGCAAATAAATTAAAAATTAAAAACTGAAAACAGGTTTAGACTCTGCAGTAATTTTAGCTCAGGATCTTCTTGGGAAAGTCTCTACAGGCTGCTCCTGGATTTAGGTATATCCCATTCTCTGTGACAGATTTTTTCAAGCTCCATCAGATTTGATAGGAAGTGTCTGTGAACTGCCATCTTCAGGTCTCTTACAGGTGTTATATGGGGTTTAAGTCTGGACTTTGGCTGAGCCACTCAGTAGCCACTCCAGCAGTGTCTTGACTGTTTGCTTTGGATCATTGCCATACAGAAAGGTGACAGTAGGTGTCACAGGTCTCATGCCCTTCGGAGCAGGTGTTCATTCATCCTTCTCTTAATTCTGATCACTCCCCATGTCCCAGCTGCTCAGCCACCATAGCATGATGCTACCAAAACCATGCTTCACTGCAGGCATGGTATCATCTAGAAGATCATATTTACCCTTCCCAACCAAGGGAGGTGACACTTCTTGTCCAGTTACTCTGTTTGGCTGGACAGGCTCCAGCAGCTTCCAGATTCTTCCATTTCACAACTAGGAGGGCACTGGAAAACTCAGGTTTATTAGGTTTACAGGGCATTTACTTTTTCCACATGGGGCCAGTCAGGTTTGGACAGCCTTTATCTCTTAATAAATGAAATTATCATTTAAAAGCTAAATTTTGTATTTACTTGGGTTGTTTTTGTGTAATATTAAAATTTGTTGGATAATCTGAATCATTTAAGTGTGTTACATATTTTTTTTTTTTAAAGGGTAAATACTTGTTCTTTTTTTACAGTACTGTAGCTACCTTTTGTGAGTAGAAGCAAGTACAAGCGCTGTGCAACCACTTAATGTTACTTTTGAACAACAGACACTTGTATGTAGGAGAACAGACTAGTGTATGTGTAGATGTTTCATATTTTCATATTGCTGACTTAAACAGAGCAGGGCTGACAAGTGCCTGGCTCACTCATTCACTTACACACACGCACACACACACACACACGCACCAAGAATACGCATGTGGTCACAACTGCACAGAGATGTATATACACACACACACTCCCACAGTGCCACTCCCATGAATCTGGTGAAAGTTGTATCACTGATCCAGACCAGCAGGTGGCAGCAGCTACATGACACACAAACAGCATGCAAACTGTCAGGGCAGAGATTTGGTTTACCATTTTCTCCTTAAAGATTAAAACATAAAACCTGCATTTCCTTAACTTTCTCACACACAACCAAAAGCTATATTTATTTGTAATAAGTACTAGACTTTATACTAATAATTTACTTTAAGGTTAATTACTTTGAATGGCAGCTGTGTGTTCACTGCTGTTACGTGGGCAGTTTTCTAGACTCTCATCAATAAAAATTGTTGAGTGAGGGTCTGTTAGTACTTAACTCCCTCACTGGATAGAAAGAAACCACTCCGATCTTGATACTGCAGTGGGCTTTTGGCAGCCATTGACGTGTGCATCAGAGTGTGCTACTAGACCAGATGCCCTGACTGCAAGTCTGTGTTTGTGTCTGGTATTCATCACAATGTCACTGTTGCTAAGGATTTTGAATTTCTGCCAGACAAACACACAGAAGGAAACGGAGAGTAGACGGCCAAATCAGCACCACATCATCAAGCTTTTAAACTCTAATCTGAAATTCTTTAGATCTATGGAGCCACCTATGGGAAGACCACACACACCTGGGAATGTATTTAGCCTTCCTGTAATCTTCTGTGACAGAGCGAAACAACTCTATATCAAGACAAATAAATAATTCAGTTTAATTATTCAGATTCTAAATTGAATATATCTAGCTTACCTTACTGGTAACAGCATCAGCCCGATGGGCATGGCATTCCACTGAGAAATGTTTTTTGGGCCTGTCTACTTTATTAAAAGCTTAAAAGGTTTCTTTTTTTTTTCTTAGGTTTGGATGTGTAAAAGGTCTTGTAATTAATGCACCAATGTGCAGCATCAGGCCATATTTGTCTCACCACTGGGGGCCAGTATAGTTTAGATCAGGCCCACAGATGGCCACCACACTCAACATAAACACCATCAACAGACCTAAACACAGACACACAAGAAGCCATGTGTGCTGGGAATGTGGATGATGTCCGTCAATGTTTAAAAAAGCAGCATTAGATACCACATGTATACAAGTCTGGACTAGATCATTTTAAATTACCTAAATGAAAAGATAGCTAAACGCAACTACATTGAAAATATTTTAAGGTATCAACACATCTTCCTAAGACATCAGTTACAATAGCTGTACAACAATGTGAATTACGACTGTATCTGAGAAAACACATTACAGAGATAAACATCAGGGTTTCATTCATTCAAGACATTTTAATATTACATAGTATTTAATTCCATTCATGATCATATGGGTCCAAGAATAAGGGAAAACCAGTGGGTACAATATTGATTAAATTATTTAGAAAATGAATTTGTTTACACACATGCCCCATATCTGTTTTAAAGCTGTAAATAACAATAAATCCTGATATAGCTGATTAATTAACATGAACCTAGGTAAACTGGATAAGTATGGATTAAGAAATTGTAAAATTATTGTATTAATAGTTTTTACATCCTTACAATCCACTATCACAATAATCTCACTTTTAGTTTCTTGTCCAAATTGAATATAATGTTTTTTTTTAACTTTTTGACAGTGCAGAACCTGCACACACCGTAACATGAAACATGGATACCAATTAAATATTATGTTATTAAGTAAACATAACATAACATCCTGACCTTTGCTTCTGGATCACTGTTCACACTGCTAGACTCATCTTCTTCCATTGTTGGACGGTTCCTGAAAAAAGAAAGTTTAAACATTTTTAAAAAGAGAAGTGGCACACAGGATATGTTTACAAGATTAGCAATTTCCAACTGTTACCATTTCAATCTTTATTAACAAGGTTTCTGTACTGTGTGTGAATTTACCAAAGCTACAGGGAGAAATTACACTGACAGAGAACATGGAGTCGTTCCCTGAACAGAAGAACTAACATCCTGCTTTGTCCGACCTCATTTAACTCTAACATTTATTAAACACAAACTAACTAGATATGACGAGAGAGACCACGAGTGAGAGAGCACTATTGTAGGTAGATAGTACCTACAATAGTGCTCTCTCACAGAAATGAAAAATATTTTTTACAGACATTGAAGGGTTACGCATTTAGTAGTAAGTTGAGGCTAAGAGACTAGGAAATGCAATATATCCACGAGTGACTTTTGTTCAAATACTATTCTTGTGAGGACTGGCTAAAATGTCCTCACAAGAATAGTATTTGAACAAAAGACACTCGTCAACTTCAAAGAGTGTTTTGGGGTTAAGACTATGTTTTAAGGTTGAGGTTGGAGTTATGTTTTGGTTCGGGTTAGGACAAAGTTTAGGGTTAGGCATTTAGTTGTGATAGAGTAAGGGGCTAGGGAATGCATTATATCAATCAGTGTCCTCAGAAGTATAGTGAGACAAATGCATGCATGTGTGTGTGTACACACAGGTATTTTACCTTAGCTTGAGTGATGCATAGCGAAGAGTAGCACCTTCAAACTCCTTCAAACTGGGGTCAGGGTTCACAGTGGCTGCCTGAAGGTCCTAGTGAACACAAGCAACATCATCAGTGTGTAAAAGGGCAACAAATTAAGATGTACACCTTTGGCCAAACCGCTTCCACCTTAAAGACCCCCTTGCACATTTAACTCATAATACTGTCTGAGTGAAGGGTCTGAGACTTTGATCAGCACGTCTCCTATTTGAAGAAAGACACAGTCAGGTCTGATCCCACAGGACAAACTATTCCAGACAGGTAAGTTGTCTCCAATAGATGGTGTTATTTTTAGTTTCTTCACAGTTGCATGGTTTGGCAGTTTAAACATGTATTTAAAAATCTTTTACTAATGCAAACATATCAGATTCACATTATTCTTTTGACAGCGTAATGATCATGCATTGTGTCATATAGTTAAGTTTATGATATTGCAGAGAAAAACCTTAAATTGGCACAGAATACCATTTTTGTGATCGTATGACAGATCAACAATACTGATCGAGTTCGTCAGAACTGAAGCTGATCGCTTTCATTGCAGTAATTTTTTGCATTAATATAAACACACCTGGGATACATCCAGTGTCTGGTGTATTTTGGGGAAATCTTCATACATGCTAACAAATGTAAAACTAAAATGAGACACCAGCTGTCTGTGTGTTTCATTTGTGCAGCAGCAAACAGCACTGAAATGTTCATTTTTATGCCAGCATTAACTGTGTGAGGAGGATTCCGTGCTTTTAAGTTTAACCCGTGCTGTCAGTCATGTTTCTCGACACACATAGCCAACTTTGCATCTAATGTTACACTTGTCATTAGATGCAAAGTTATCACCGCTGTCAACACAGGTGTGTGGAATTACTACTTACTGGCAGCATTCATTTTGTCAACAAAAAAGGAAAAAATAAAATAAAAATTAAATATTTCAATATTATATAATTAAATAAAAATCTCTGTTCAGCACACTATGATGAGTAATCACTGGCTCTGCCAAGTCCCTATCTCAAAGTATTGAAGGTTGTTTTCTTTCTTAACCAATCATTTGCATGTATCCATTTGAACATGCAAATCCTCTGTAACCATGCATCCTTCACATGGGTCCAGTTTTACAAACCCACACCCGAAAGGTCTGAACCCGCAAATCCCACCCCTGGATATAAACTGCCATATTATTCATGAGTAACGGCATGTGCCAGACAGGCAAAAAAGACCCAAACCTGGCAGAAAACAAATATTTCTAAATAAATAAATATTATGACCCCACATAGTATACACAAGCATGCATCCAAGTGTGGGCAGAATGTCCTTGTTGGATGTAAAATGGCATTCATGTGTGATGTGTGTAATGGGGCATGCTGCATCAAGGAAAAGAAGTTGACACTTAGTGTGTACACACACTTGTGTGTGCAAACACATTCTGATCTGTGTCAGTAGGAAGGAAATATGAAAATATTTTTGTCACATAAGTAAAGAAAGAGACATCCTGTAGAGTGTGTTGCTGCAGCCAAGTAACAGATGTCTTGACATATCAGGCATGACAAAATGTTGTGGTAGGTTCAGTTACATTTATGTTAAAGCATCAGCCACACATGCTTTTGCCCAAGCAGTGAATTTCTAGCACATAATGCATAAGTGCACACACTCAAAGAGTGGGTGAAATAAGACCAAGAACAAGACTCACTGACACCGAGAGCATTATACTTGCCTTCCACACCTCACTATCAATCTTTCCGCCAAAATCACTCCACACCTGTTTCTACATTCAGCATTAAAACACACATAATGGTGGGTCAGGAACAGGGGTCAAGGGCGGGAGGGGAGTGAAGGAAGAAAGACAGAAAAAGGCTGTTAGCCAACAAGCTACTCCACAATGAGTGTCTGTTGCAATAAGGAGCAACCCAGCAAAAACATTTTTAAATAAAAGGCTGTCAGTCAACACCAATGTTTTCTCAAATGTTATCTTGCTCCTATTGAACATTCACCTCACTACTGAGAATCTAACAATTATTGATTAGTGCATACAGACAGAGTACAGCCAGTGTTTCTTTCGGAAGTGACACTAGTGTTGTTTTTGCATGGATCTGACATTCCGATTTAATTTTGAGAACAAAATTCAAATCAAATCTATGTCAGCAAAGACATGAGGAAAAAAAAACACTAAAATAGAAGTATCGGTAAAGACATATGAATCATAGCATCCAAAATAAAAACATAAAAATGTATTTAGAAATTAACAGATTAAGTGGATGGTATTAATGGCACACCAGCCTCAGTGCCCATTATATTGTACACAATACTGCTTAACAAAAAAATGTTCTCAGTAAATTTGAATAAACAATTTTGAGGCCGATTTTAATAAAATGAGATTGTGTCACTGTCCAAATATTTAGAGACTGTGTGTGATATAAGTGGACATTCACTGTTGCCTTTCTTTTCTTACACTCACACACAAACAAGTCCACATTTGCATACAGAAAGAGGAACTTCAAGCACAATTTAAGGCTACGAAGTCAAAGGAGAAGTGTAAGAGTGGCAGGTGAGGAATGGGACTAGATGAAGTTTTAGAGTGCCCCACCTTGTCCTCATCTTCCTGATGCTGAGAGCGACACACTTGATCAGGCATCGCATGCAGAGATGTGGAACGAGGCTAAGGAGAAAAAGGGAGAGACACGTAGAGGTAAAGCATTAAAAATCTGCACAGTGAGAGTTTAGAGGACATGTTACTCCACCATGTTTGTCTCTCTGCCATTTTGGCTTGTGCCACTAGCTAAGACATGAGCAGTCTGTCGGTCAGTCACTGCAGATGGATGTACCAGACTGAGATTCTGGCACATCTAACTGTCAACATCAGTCCATCCTCACTAGATCGATATTTTATTTACACGATGCTCCTCTCCATCTCCTTTCTTCTTCCAGTTTCCCTCCATCATTCTACATTGTGACTAACTGATTGACTCAGTGTTCTTGCATTCCAGTACTGCAATACTGACAGCTTGTTTTTTTTTCTGACAGTTTTCCCACTCACATCAATCAGAACAACAAACGTGCCTTTATCATAATAGGTGACATATTACTACATACAGTACAGTAATACTGAATTTTCTCCACACACTAACATGAGTTGTTGGTTACTTACAAAGTAGCAGCTGTTGACAAATCCACATGTGGGCAAGATAGGCTCATGTGTAGAGAGAGGCTCCACTGAACTGTCAGAAGTGGTGCTGCCTGAACGAGTTGACGCCCTGAAGAAGACCTCTGCTTGACATGACTACATGCACACACAGACACACATAAACGAGAGTACAGTTATTATAACCCTCTGTATTTAATACATCTCTAATACTCCTTACAGACATTAGCAGTAATTTGAGGATTAAAGAAATAGTTAGTTTCTCTGTTAAAACACACAGATTTTTTATGTTTGACTGGTTTGATCTGAGGTTCAGCTGTAAAACACGTGGAGCAACTTACTCTGCACTGCTGCCAGTGCTGTTCAATGAGTCTGGGTCAAAAGAGGCTTTAACTGTCCCTCTCCACATTAAGTCAGGTTTTGGAGCATATTTCATATTTTAAAATATTCCAAAAAGTTACACACTGTATGCTTTAAATAAACCTTTTAATTTTCAGGTATTGAATTTTAACTTCCAACTAATTTGCATGTTAGGCATAAGACAATAATGCAATCATTGTTGCATTCATATCTGCATATTGTATATTAAATGGTTTTGTTTACTCTAAGTTTGACCTCTTTAACTAATTAAAACATGTTATTTTTTCTCACCGTTCCTCCTCATGTCTTTAGATTGTGGATTGACTGTCTTCAGAATGTACCTTAAGCTCAATTTAAGTCTCACCACTGCAAAGACTTTTTGCTATTAATAATTACGGATGTAAATAAAATTGTCAGTTCCAGCAAAAACAAAAGGTGAAATCTATTGAATAATTTACTGTTAAGTGTGCATATCCATTTGTTGTTCTGTCTCTCACCTCATGGTCAGGAGTGGGTGAGGGGCTCAAAGAGCCCAGAGAGTGTTTACGTGGGGTTGAGGCTGTGTGGTCACTCAGAGCCTGGGGGTCTGTCGGGCCCAGGGGTGCTGGGTGGGTAGCAGGCCTCTCCCACTGGGTGGTGCCTGTAGGAATATGCCAGTAGTATATACCAGCCATGTCTGTGATCTTCTTCCATCCTGGAGGCAGGTCAGGGTCTGTCTGAAATGACTGTTCACTCCAGATATCTGGCAAGAAAACACAATTGAGTTTTTTCCCCATTTGATAAAACTGGCCTCTGTTGATATAAGGAAATTCATGTGCTAGAAAAGCTGGACAGGAGCCTTAGTAGAAAATGCCTACAAAAAAATGTAATTAAAAAAAATATTCTAAAAAAAATATGCACAAAATAAATGGAAGTGAACCCTCCCTTGCTCATACACTGGGCAATATCAACAGCGGATATGCATTACCAACATCTGCTGCAGTTATCATTTAACAAGCCACGGCTTTCTACACACAACCACTGAGTGAAAGTTGAGTCACTTGTGTTGTACTTGTGCACAACACTCACACTTAGTTCACATACTTTTAAATGAAATCACACAGACAAAGAACTTTTCCTAAATATACAAAAAAGACACAAACATAAGCAGTCCTCTCACATTTAGATTAGTTAAACAGATGTTAGATGCAGTTCCACTGAACTAGGCCAAAGCAGAATTTATACATTAAGTAGGATGTATTGAATTTGTTAATAGTCATTTTCCCTAGTAATTGTATTAGCTTATTCTCGGAACACAGTCTCATACAAATCTGCTTTTATTTCCATGGGTGTGCGATCCATTATGGGTTCTATGACTGATTTTTATCTGTTCGTAATCAAAATGTATGTGTAAAATACAAGATTTATAATCTGGAATGAGTCGATTACCAGCTGTCCATAATGATGACACTAACCAGATTGCCTCAATTGTTTATTGTGGATTTGATGTCATCACACATGCAAACAGAAAAAGAAAAAAAACACCATCCCAGCACAACTACGCCCATGTGATACTGTGCTCAAATTACATAAAACCAAAAAGACTTCTCTGAAAAACCACTAACTTTGAAATCAACACTAGAGATAAAAATTCTTTCAGGCAGCAACAAATCTAAAACTTGACAAAAATTAGTGATCTTATTTGTATTAGTGTATTATATAGTGTATTATTAATATTTCTTTGTCAAGTTCAATATGCATCAGTTGTGCAGCTGCTTTAAATAAGTCAGCCTGAATTTGACTCCATCTCTTCTGTACATTTCAAAGCTAATTATACAGTGATGGCAATGCAAACTCAATTTATACTGTATGACTCACTTTGACAAAATGAAACTTAACTTCTATTTGCCGGTAAATTTATGTTAAAAATACGTAGATGTGGAATGAACAGAAATATGAACTTCATATGCAAATGTTTAAGTAAATGGAAAAAGCAGAAGGAATAGTTGTAATCTCACAACTTTCATTCATTTTCCAAACCACTTATTCTTTAATGGTGCTGGAGCCAGTCTCAGCTGTCATTGGGGGAAAGTTGCAGTAAACCCTGGACAGGTCACCAGTCTATCTTAGGGCTGACATACAGACATATAGAGACAGACAACTATTCAACAGTCACACCAGTCACACCTCCAAGTGATTTAGAGTCACCAGTTAACCTAACTGCATGTCTTTTGATTGTGAGAGGAAACCCATGCATAGGGAGAATATGCAAACTCCATACAGAGAAGCCACGACCATCTGGCCTGAATTCGAACCGTGACCTTCTATGAGCCAACCACTCCACCACCACTGCTCTAATCTTAAAACTAAATTGCTTACTAGCTGCATAAACTATTAGGATGTCACAGCCAAAAGCACAAACTGTAGCAACCATGGTAATTTGAAATAAAAACTAAGGGTTGATTAATTTAGACACACTGGGCTGGTACATATGGATTCACATCAAATTTATGGTTCCTACCTTAAAGAACACATTCTTATATAGCAGCACACAGAGCAGATGGCTGTTGCTTAATTTATTTGACAGTGACAGGTGGAGAAAATGCAGTAGCTACCTTAAAAGCACACACACCCTCACATAGACCTCGTGTAAAGATTAAATGAGAGTACTTATATCACGGTTTCTTCTCTCACTCTTGTACTAAATGTCACGTCGTATGAAGGTCACAATTTCCTGGCAGTTAGGACAGCTGAAGCACGCAAACACACAGACACAGAACTATTGAAGGTATCTTTGTGTGTGTGAAGCTGATGTAGAGGCAGACGTGGTAAACTGAAACTGCATTAGGCTGCATAGCAACTCATAAGCGTGATATAAGCTCTGAGGGACAAGTCAACTGGTGCTGTGCGTATTTGTGGCTGCACAGAGAGTTCTCAAACTGCTGACCATGCTGATGGACCACAGCCTGTGGGGCTGTAGCCACGACAGCAGGCCATATGTCATTATGATGACTGGGTCGGCCCAGATTGAGATTGAAGTAAGACCACACAAACACACGTACAAAAATACCTTCTTAAGACTTAAGTTTATTTAATGGACCAGAAATCGCAGAAAGATTAGCTAAATGTGCACATATGTTCTTAGCACAAGCAGACGTCCCCTAGGTCTTAATACTGTGCTTCAGAGCGAGGAGATGTGAAGCAGCACAACTCTTCTGGGAGTTGTAGTCTTTTATGGTCAAAAAAATAGGTCAGAGCAAATAAAACTACAACTGAGAGAACCTGAGTGTGTCTGCAATGAGCAAAAGGGAAGCTGTTGGCTCAGAATTGTTGCCAGAATGAATGAACACAGCTCTGTATGTAGATTAAAGCATGTATATACAAAAGAAGATACAGAGAAAAAGAGACAAAGAAAGAAAGAATAGGGGGACACGGACAGAGACTGAAAGAGCAAGCCCTGTTTGTTATAGCTCAAGGGTTATATCATGCCTTGTAGTTAGTGCCTATGTAGGCACTTTGGGAAACATGGAACAGTTAGCATGCCCCTGTGCAGCTGATGGAAACATGCCATAGTGGAGCTACGTAGCAGTTAGCCTGTGATAGCCTCTGTTAGCATGCAGCTCTATGCCAGAGCAGAGTTGAGCAGAGGGGGAGGGGAGAGCTTCTGGAGCAAAACATACAGATACACATGTTCTGTCTGGCAAATTACACAACACATACACACCCCTCAGACCAACACACGCATTCACTCACAACACACGCACAAATATAGTATGCACAGACCAGATGCCTATGTCAGGTTTTTAGGAAACATTAACATTAAAGAGACAAACTTCCTCCCTGCTTTGGATGAGACCCACACATACACCCATGCTTGTGCACGGGCACACATGCGCGCGCACACACACTCAGACAATATTTTAAACTCTAACCCCCCCAGTGAAGTTTCCAGCCGACTACGACAGATGCACCTACCCTCGTAATTGACAATCACAATGGCCAGCATGTAGTCTTTTCCCAGCATCATAGTTAGCTAGCTGCCTCTTATACAGCAAAACCCGGTACTGTAACCAAAGAGAGAACCCTAGACAGAAAGAGAGAGAGAGGAGAAGGGAGAGAGGGGACACTGCAAGAGACAGGGTGAGGAGAAAGAGAGGAGTGGGGGCATGGAGACACATCGAGGCAGAGCGGCAGGGAAAACATGACGTGAAAAGATAGGCAGAGAAGAGGGGGACAAAAGAGTGAATGAGAGGGAGAGAGCAAGCAAGAACGAAAAGATAGTGAGAGACATAGATACAGAAAAAAGTGATAAAGAGAGGAAGAGAGAGAGAGGTTGTGTATACTGATCTACGTTGCCGTCTCTATCCACGCTCGAGCTTCAACAACATCAGCAGCTCAAATAAGCCTGCCCTCCCTTTCCTGTCCTAAAACAAACATACATACAATAACATGGTAATGAGGCTAAAATTTTGAGGCACTTATCCTTCATCAAATGTCTGTGTGTATCTTTCTTCCATCTTCCCTTTAGCCTCTTTTGGTTGTCCTGGCAAACCCAAGATCATCTTTCATTCAGTATCATATCCAGTGGAGGTACAAGAAGGTGGCGCACAGAGGGAGGGATATATACAGTAGGGCTTGTAAAGTGTCAAAGAATAGGCAAGAGGGGGATCCTGATGTAATGATGGTGCACAAATGGTTCAGTGAGGAAGTATAAAGTTCAATATCTTACTGACTAAAACATTCTAATGTTACTGTCCTGTATGTTCCCCTGCAAGTGTCAGTGCATGTTGGTGTGACGATGCCAAAAGACCTCTTTGAATGACATTCCTCAACTCTGCGTGTGTATATGTACGCGCATGTGTCTGTTTGCTTGTATCTTTTGAATCTCTGTGTCAATGCAGTGTCATACTGGCCCTCTAAACCGTAACATCCACAAAGGAATCTGACACACACCTGGGAAAACAACACAGCTTTGTCAACAAGAGAGAGGCACACAGGCCCACGGGAGGGCACAGCAGTACGAACTTATATACAAAGTTATATATCCACAAATTCAATATGAATGAGTAACAGTAACATGATTATAGTCACTCCAGTAAACACTTAAAGGACCCAACATGCAGAGACTACAGTATGACTACCTACTTTTTAATTGCTCTCACTCATCAGTACACACATCTACACAAAACATAAAGTCCTCCCATGAGAAAATTATCACTTGACATTTTTGACCAGCTGGGATGAGATTTGAAAACAAGGAGGAGGAAATGAACTGAAGAACACACGGAAAGTATATTCTCCCATCATGGCTTGGTTTAGATGACGGCAAAGCACAGCACGACAGTGAGACATACAAACATTCAGGATGACAAGTTGCTGGTAATCACAGTTGTAGAGAAGTGAAATACACAGATGCTCAGAGCTTTGAACTCAAAAGGGACAGTGAGTCATCAAAGAGCTAGAAGAGAAGCATTCTGGGAGAAATAAAGCTGCAACAGGCTCAACAGCTCACAGCAGTGCAACTCTCACTAACCGAATGAGAGGATGGTTTACAACCGAGCTCATGCAAGGGGCTGGGGCCGCTGCTCTAGACGAGATGGATGTGTTTCATATGTCTTACAACAATGCACAAGGCAGAGTTTTAAGAGCCCAATTAAACTGAACACCCAGAGTTTTACATAACGCTGACAGAGAAATACAATGACTTGAACAGACCTTTTGCAGAGGTAGGCAACAAGCAAGTTCAAGAAAGTAAAGGTCCCTGACAGAGGCGATGACTCACAAGAATTACTTAAGTTTAGTCACAAAATGTATTCTAAAGTTCTGCATTGCGGTCTGCACAGTAACATAATTTAAAATAACAGGTTCCTAATATCCATATTTTACAAAAAAGCTGAAACAAGTAATTAATTCAAAGGTACATTCATTGATAAGTATAATCAGCAGAGATTTTGACAGTCTACCCATTTCAGCTTGCATGAATATTTGTAAACTCAGTATCTATACATTTGGGGCTCTCAAACAAACATTTTGAAGATATTGCTTTGGGCTTCAAGAAATTACAATAAAGATAGTTTAGTATTGTCTGACATTTAGGTTAAATAATTCATCAATTGGCTGAGAAGGGAATACACAAATTAACTGAAGAAAGGCTGTAAATAATGATTAGTAGTAGCTATTTTCCATCTATACAAGTACAGATATAAGGACAGTTTTTCTGTCTGTCAGAGCATACTGTGCCCATCACGGCTGGAAAGAACATCATACAAATGGACTAAAACTTAAATGTTTTTCTAACTGTGCCCATAGCCATAGGTGCATATGGAAATGCTGTAATTTGGTGATTCACCATTCTCTGTGTGGCTGAATATGTGTGTTCTAACTGTATTGTACATTACATTTACAGCCAAGCACAAATGTTCATATTCTCAGAAAAAGAAAGCTGTAAACTATGTGGCATTCGGGGGGACAACATCGAGGAATGTAGGGAGTTGAAGCAATTCCTCCCTCTCAGGTATCATCTCTAGAGGAAAAATCTAACACACAGGAGAAGAAAGAGATAATGGCAGCTACAGATTTTGTATTAACTCACAACTGCGCTAAAAGCCCTATCCACACACACATACCCACACACAGGACACAGCTTAAAACAGGATGCAGCTGATCTAGCTAGCTAACCACCCATGAGGTTACAAGGGCACTTCCTGCCCCAGAGGGATTTTGGGAGGTTTACTGTAAGTTGGAGTGGAAAAAAAACACAACAGAGTAGCCGACACATGGCTGTAACGTTTACTACAATAAACTACTTCCAGCATGTTTTGTGTGTTTTTGTACGTGTGTACAGTACCCGTTTCCTCTGGGGAGTTGCTCTCCTGAGACAGGGTGGTCCAGCTCAACTCTTCGTCACTGGGGTTCAGATTCTGGATGCGGTTCAAAGCACAATCTGTCTTTGCACCAGTCCTTCTGTCCTTCTTCGTCTCTGGAGAGGAGGAGGAAGAGGAGGAGCAAGAGGCCACAGAAAGCAGTGGGGTGTCCTCTGTGCTTGCTTGCCGTGGTGGGGAGGGAGGAGGAGGCACTGGAGAGTCCTTGCCTGATTTGAGAAGTTTGAAGTTGGACTGAAGGTCAGAGATGAGTTCCAGTCCTGGAGAAACTTTGTGGTTCTTTAGAGGTGACTCGCTTTTCATCAGCAGCAAAGGCTTCTTCTCATCATCCTGCTCCTCCACCACTGCCCCATCGACTTCTTCCTCTAACTTCATCTTTGACATTACTTCCTTCTCAGACAGAATGCTGATATCATCGCTCTCCTCTGCCTCAATGTTCAAGTCAAAGCCCGAATCTGTTGTGTTGCCATTTAGTTTGACCTCCACATTTGTGTTAATGTTACAGTCCATCTCTGATTCTGTTTTCTGCTCAGGTTCTCCATCTGGGTTTGTGTCTGGGTGCGGTTTTACATCTAACTTAATGGCTTCCTCCTCTCGGTCATTATTGGTGAGAGAGTGACTGTCATGCTCCTCTGTTGTGTTGACATTGAGGTCATCTGCTATAGTCTCTGAATTAGACTCCAGGTCCATCAGTTCAGGGCCAGTTGAGTTTTTGTTGTGGTCCTGGCCGGCTTTACGAAGCTGATTGACTCCATTCTTTGCTAGTTTGGGATTGTTGGGGGTTAAGGACTGTGATGGAGATGATGATAATGGTGATGATGAAGATGGCACTGCTTCTCCAAGGCCCATGGCGGACTGGATACTGGTAAGTGCATACTTCTTGCGACACTTGGGAGGTGTGGCGGAGCCCTGTTTGATGACATCGCTGCTGAGCAATTGATTGTGTGAGGAGCGAAGGCTGAGTGAGGTGGGAGGCGTGGCAGCAGGGCCATTACGATTGGTCACATCGACTGACATCATCATGGCACAAGTCAGATCACCTGAAGTAGGAAGAGGTGAGTGTTTTGATATTTCTATATTTTTTCTTACTGTCAACAAATTCCATCAAACATTCCATTCCCAACAAACACACTATTGCTCCCGTTTTCTTAATGTTTGCTAAAAACTGCAGCACCCAGCTGTTTTAGGGAAGGAAGCTAGAACGTACTGTGAAAGGGAGCTGGTTTTCGCCTTTTTAATGGGCCTTGACAATAACAAAAATATAGAATATCGCTGAGCTTATTTATTACATGATGAAAAAAAAAAAACATTTTTCAGGCAGTATTAGCCAAAAAGAACAGTAGTTAAAACATCTAGTTTCAAACTCAACAGGGTGAAAACAGATTGTTTACACCTGTTATTATTAATAGATCATTTTCTGGAAGTAACAATAAACAACGAAATAACTGTCACAACTACATCCAGACATTAATATAAAAGAGGAATAAAACATTGACATGAGATTGACAGTTAACTTAAGTTAACTAAGAAGTAAGAACATAACTTATATCTATTTACTCATTTAAATCTAGATATATTATCTAATTTAATGTAGTTGTCATTCCAACTACAGACACAGCTTGAGTATCGGGCGTGCATGCAAGTTTGTGTGTGTGTGTGTGTGTGTATTTTGTACCTGACAGTACAGTGAGACTGGTGCTGGAAGCTGTTCAGGGTTCAGTAGACTCAGCTGCAGATCTGGACACTACAGAGGTGAAAAGTGAAGGAATGGTCAGAGGAAGAATGCAAAGAATCCTGAGTACTTGTTGGGTTGCCCCCAGAGACCACATTCATCCATGTGGAACCCAACTACAGCTGGTTTCTATGGAGACAACAGAACACTGTTGTGTGAGGGGATTCCAAACACCACAGACACCAAATGAGAGAACAAACATGGAGGAAGAATCAGTGGAGCAATCGGTCTACAGGAGCCCAACTTTGATTTGTTTGTTTGGTGCAAATGGACATTCAGTGACCAGTAAGTGACTGTACTGTACACAGAACAGAGAGATGTGACAAGGCAAAAACTAAAAGTAGTAATGAAAAAGTTAAACAGTTAACAAGAGAGGCACTTGGATTACTACTACTACTAATAGTTGGTCATCAAGAACACTTACATCAGTGCTTAAAAAACAAACAGTTAACCATTTTTACCTCATTAACTTGCAGTGTTTTGCAGCAAGGCACAACATGGTGTAGATAATCTCTCTTCTACTACACCTGTGTTTTTACTATGAATTGTTCTGGAGTTACTGTGTTTCTTCCTAATTAAGTGAATTTGCTACATTGCTGGTATTAATTTGATCTAGTTAGCTTAAGTTGTTACAGAATTACAGTAATTTGTTCCCTAATTATTACAAACATTTATGCAGAAAGGTCTCCTAACCCTATCTCTACATGGGGTACATGTGGTGTTGTGGGTTTCCACAATGTATTGTTCTTAAATGATCGTGATCACAACAATGTGTTTACACAGTCACAGAATTACTGAAGTCAGCATATGACAGCATAATGCTCCATGTACCATGTGGTGCATAAATATATTATGTGTCATATAAGATGACATAGACGTGACAAGAGTACACTAAAGTTATTGTAGCTATGTTAACTGTGCTGCAGTTACTTTAAACACTGACTAACAGATATAACACATCCTTTACAGTGTCTTCCCTATGTGACAGTGAAGCTAAGGTGGTGTCAAGCAGATTAGGAATCCTCGCAACTGTGGCACATAGAAAATGTGTTGCTTGCCTGGATATACACTACTTAGGGATATTTGGCTTTCGGGTGAAATTTATGGAAAACGTAAAAAGTTCACACTACAGTGATATTATATCATGAAA
>JAUMHL010000001.1:12580620-12626569 GCA_032362345.1 Sandelia bainsii
TAGTGCATTTTAGGTTCATCCTGAAATTTCACCCGAAAGCCGAATATCCCTAACTTTTTGTGAGTAGTGTATGTGTTTGCTCAGTTTATCCAAATACTGGTAAGACTCCAATTTGATTTAAGTGCCACCCTTACATTTAGATATGCATTTTTAATTGCTTCCAAGTAACAGTATGAAGATTTACATAGGTGTTACTGCATTTAGTCACTGAGCCAAGTTAAGCATATCCTAGCACACCTCAGTTAGTTTTTAATCGAAGTAAAAAGATTCTCTAAATACATCTAAATAGTATCTCATATTCATGGACGACACAAAAGCACTGCTTTTACATAATGAAAGCAGAACCATTCCTATGACAGAAACGACAACAATTTCTAAAAGAGGAGAGGTTTACAAGAGTCCATTTTTTCTTTTAAAAGCACACAAACTTGAAAGAAGCCATTTAAAGTTGCTACTTACTTACTTACAGTTGAACTAAGGATTATGGGAAACACCAGGATTCAGCACGTCCATACTGGTAGTCAGTGGTTCTCTCCTTATCCAATCAGGAGGGCTTTAGTAAAGCAGCAGTTTCCTGAGGGAAAGACAAACATAAAGTAGGATTCATGAGATAGAGAAAGAGGGAGGGGTGCACAGAGGGCGTAAGAGGACTGCAGGACACCAGAGGGACAAATAATAAAGATATATAAATTATTCACGACCTTGATCAAACATTAATACACAAGGTGCGCATGTAACATAAGGCTCATTTTGTAAAGAGCTCATATTTCTTCCTTTGGTGCAGTCTTGCCAAGCCTTTGCTGACTGGAACTATCATAAACTTTATGCCACGGGGGCTTGTAAACTCCCCCTCCTCTGCCTTCCAACAACCAACATGAGCACACATTACTGCATGATGCAGTCAAGACGTGTGGACAGTTCTCACCAACACAAAACCTCTATGAGAAGCAGAGGGAAAGATAATAAGCACGCTTAAAGTTGGACAAGATCCCACTTATCCCTCGCTGTGACGCTGGAAAAACATCAAAAATTATAAAATTATTAAAATGTCAAAATTGTAAGAAATGTTGCTCAACTAATAGCTGACGGGGCCTTTACAAATAGTCAATGCCAAATACTTAGTCATTTATAAGTCTAACTTAAAGATCAATCACATTATTAGTATAAATTATAAATTATTATAAATATCAGGCAACTCTACACCAAGTACCAGCAACGGGGATAATGGCAGGAATCTGTTAGTTGAACACTGACATTTTTAAGTTTAACTATAAAGGGTTTGGTTTCATAATCAGGCAAAACCTCAAATAGCATTAACACCCAGTGGGGTTTTCAGAGTTACTGGCCTAAACTGTGAAACCAGTTGATCAGTGCACTGTTTAAAAAGCATCTGGAGAGTTTCTTTCTGAAATCTAACTTTACTCTTACTCTTGCTTTAATCTTCTCAATTGTCTGCATAACAGAATTCACTGCAGATTTTTAGACTGCCAATGACTAAAGCACTACTGCTTTTGCCAGAAAGGTTACTTCTGATCTTTGTTTTCTCTCTTCTCACTCTGTTTTTCCTTTAATGACCCCCTTTTTAGTCTTGGACATCATTCATACCTTTTTTAGTGTTAAATGACAATGAACAGACCAATTACCTACTAACATTTGCAGATTTTCCAGGGCCGTCTTTAACTGCTGCACACATAGAGAGCAGCTGTCTATTTCATCAGTTTTCCACATCATTCTGATAGACTAATATACATAAAGGCCATGGAACTTGCAGTTGTAGGTGTGTCTGGTGATCTGCATGAAAAAATAATCTTGGAGATACCTGAAGAGTCCTGAATCTACCATGCTAAGGTTAGTAGTTTGGATAAACTGTTGTTTTAATGTTTGTATAAAGGAGTTAGTGATTTGCTATTTGTCACCTTCAGTAAATAAGGCAGCAATAAGTTAGCTTAATTTATATTTTTCGCATTTTGCTTACTTAACACAAAAATTAGAATGGATTTTCCAAAAGGTTAATAAACCTTTGTTTTTATCTTTAAGATAAAGAATTATTAATTAATTACCCATCTTGGTCCTGATCCATATTATTCTCTTATTATTATTATTATTATGAGGACAACAGCTCTAGGTGCATTTTAAACCAGCTTTAACATTCTAATCTGGACAACTCAGTTATCCACATACTAAGAACGAAGCCCCGTACTGAGTAAGGTCTCCTTACCGAAAAGCTCACATCTGCAGCAACACTTACTGAAATATGGATGATTAAGCAGGATCAGTAGGTATAGGAGGAACATTATGTCAGAAATAAACATAATAAGCGAGATTTACAAACTCACTATGAGTTAAAAGGTACAGGTGTGTCTGTGGGAGGGACCGGATATATGCACAACCAACAGAAAAATGAAAACATTTTAAAAAAGTACTTACAGAAAAAAAAAAGAAAAAAAACGTACAGAGCTCAGATATAAAAACTGCAAAGGACAGAGACAGGAAATCATGGACAATGAATAAAAGGGAATCATAAACTATGTAGAAATAAAAACACTGCATTCACGGATTAAAATTACAAGGCGTGCTTGGTTCCTTCAATCCTGCTGCAACAAGTCTGCATACCGAGGAATATGTGTGTGTGTTTCTGTGAAAGAATTTGTATGAAGGGGTGTCTACATTAAAACCATATTCATCTTTTTTGAGGAAATGCTGCTGCTGACCTGGCTTTACAGGTTAGATGTGGCATGTGGAACAGACGCCTGCTGTCCTGAAACTGTCTCAGACCAATCCAACATTGACTGCCATTTTTTAGTCAGTTTAGTCCATAATGGATACATGAAGGAATTTATTAATATGTGTATTATTCCATATATTCTTATTCTTCTTACTTGTCAAAATCTGGTGCTTCCATTACCTAAATACAATTTGATCACTTACAGTTTGGTCTGAGATTTGGGTGTTTTGTGATAGTAGAAGCTGATCTGGCTTTGAGCCACTAGTCTCAAGCAGAGACCAACAGACTACAGTCGGGTAAAAATAACTTCTAACACTACACTGATTTTATTCACCAACTGATGCTAAGTCAATAGATCTGATTTTACACAGCACATTTGTTTAAGTTTTTGGACACATGCAGGAGTACTTCTCAATACCTGTAATCAGACTTTGATGTGTAAAATCTAGAGTTGCCCTTTAAAGTTACCACTTTAACCTCAGTGACTGTTTTATTACCCAGAGTGCTGGAGTAGAGCTAAAACAACGAAAGTGTCACTGTCCAAACTCTAACTACAGACTTCACTGAGGTTCTGCCATTTCATTTTCACACTAGGGTGGAGCTAAATTGCAATAGCAGCAACATAGCAAGTATGTCCTAAAACTGCAACTTTCAATCCCAACTACATCTGGATATAGCTTCAAATTAGATGCAATGATAGTGATAGTAGTGGCTCGGTGTCGGGCCTCAGCAACCTGCAGTCCTCTGCTGCAGACGAGGGGCCATAATTAAAGGGTCCTCTGTGGGCATTGCAGCACAGGCAGTGACAGAGAGAGACAAATACGCATTCACAAACACACATGAATAGTAAATATGGGGGTGAAACTTTCTCTCAAGCTTATAAACAGTTAAATGCACAGTCAAAACACTGAGACACAGACAGACAGAAGACAGACTATACTAAAGACACGCACACACGCGCGCACGCACACACACACGCACACACACACACACACACACACACACACACACACACACACACACACACACAAACACCCACGCTTTAGGAGAGTAATATGATCTAAGATGTGTCGCAGCACGGCTGTGATCTTTGACTTCTGACCCACCAGCCAACCCACTGAGTGTTTCTGTTGTATGCGTGTGTTGTTAGTGTATGTGCGAGTGTCGTAGGTATGTTGGGGGGAGGTCTGAAAAGAATAAAGGAAGCAGCTGCAAACACTCCTCCTCTCTCTCTCTCTCTCTCTCTGACTGTTTCTTTTAACATGTGCTGTGCATAACCACCGTCATCAGCAGACTCTGGACTGAGTGAGCAGAGACAGATTGCTTTTAAATTCATATTCCAAGTAGATGCCAGCCACAAATTTGATAGGCCTCTCATCCCTCTTTCGTGTCTTTTATTTTCAAGGTTTCTCGCCCTCCCAGTTCCTCTCCTACTCCCACTTTACTTTTGCGTCTTTCCTTTATCCCACTTTCCTGCCTATTTCCTCTTCTCTTCCTCTCCTACATTCATCTTCTACCTCTCACCCTCTCTCCCCATCTCTGTGTTTTCTCATTAAAAGTGAAGAAGGTCTGTAAACTCTCATAAAACCACCCGTTTCACTCTACAACCCTGATTTACAGCCACTCCTTCCCTCCTCTTCTCCATTCCTCTGCTCCTGAGAAACCCCATCTGTTACCAAAAAAGACAGAAACAGCAAAACTGTTCCAGTTTGAGGCTAGGCCATCAAAAACAAAATGGATGGACTCATGTCTACAAGGCAATGCATGCAGAATAGAAAAAGCAAATGGGTGTTTTCTAACTTTTGGATCAGGATGTGAACATGTAAGCCAGCTGCACAATAGCAGGCAATCTTCCCAGACCTTTCTTGGCTTTATTTTCATTGGCTACAGAGTAGGCTGGAACCTCTACATTTATAGCTGCAAACTACTTCCACTACAAGACTGGGAAGTTACACTGCTAACCAAAGTGTGTATAACCATATTTGTTTGGCTCCTCACATTCCAACCTAACCTGTGCTTTAACCTTCAAACTTAATCTTTACTATAGCCTACTATATAATCTATAGTAATGCATTTTGAGAGGAATTCTGCAGCACTGATCAAAACAAAAAACGGAGAGCATATTTAGCTGAACTACATACGCTCTCTGTATTAACTAGAATTGATTTTTAGGCTCTTTTGATCGTATATAAAGCTCTAAATGGCTTTGGTCCAACCTGCATTGCAGACTCCCTGTTGTTTTATGTGTCTTTATGTTCACTCTGATGCAGCTTTGTTAGGCAATCAGAACCACAGTAATATGAAAAGAGGTGATGCAGCATTTTATTCTCACAAACAGATTCCAGAAATGTATAAGAATTTAAATCTCAGTGATCAATGTTTTTTTTAAACACACACGTAAGTTTAGTCCACAGTTACTATAGTTGTATAACAGGTATCAAAATGACTAATCATTCTAGCTTTAGTATAATATAGCATATGTTTATTAAAGTTATTCTTAATAATCTAATGTAAAGGAATCACAGTGTACTATAGTCAGTAGAATAACAAGCATACAAAGAAAGACATCAATCAGCCCTGAACAAAGCTAACAGATGACTGATGACTGATCCAGTCTGGTGCTCTATAGACTGGAGGATATATTTTATCCTGACTTCAAACTGTGTGTGCATCCACTGAAACAAGGAGGAAGTACAGAAGAAAACAATAGCCATCTACAAAATCCAGATAAACAGCAGAAGGGCACAGCAGCAAGGAGATGTATATGTATGTGTGTGCATCCATGTATTATCAGTAACAGGAAATAATGGAGACAAAGCAACACGTTGACTCAGTTTGCAGCCAAAACAAACAATATTGTGTACAGGCAAACAAATTCAGGCATTGCTTGAAGAGAGAGCTGTGTGGTTTGAGTGTGTTCCCATGGCCATACATTGTCTTTGTAGCAGAAGTGCATAGTGAATGTGAAGGGAAGACAGAAATAGCTTCACTATAATTCCACTTGTACAATATAGTCAGATTTTAAAGCACCCTCCAGACTAACGTAGTCTCCCTGTGTGTGAATTTAAAAATGCTTCAATGTACTGTATACATAGAGATAAAGGTAGAATTCCTCACTTTTGTGGGCTGGTCTACAAAAGGATGGAAAACAGTGAGGAATTTTCAGGGTGTGCCAAAGAATGTCAAGTATGCCTCTTTTAAGAGGACGGGTCAGGGAGGCTAGGGGGCAAAAGACCTCTTATTGGTCAACAATAGGGGCAGACAAAACTCACAGTTACATACACACACCTCGGCAATAAAGGGGGTTGATGACCATTTCTCAGCATGTGCGTCTGCAACAAAGCGAATAGTATATTGAGTATTTGAACAAATGTGACAGCTATGACACACATTAAGTTACTTATTTATCTGCAACAATATCAACAGTCCTCTAGGCAGACCCTGTGGCACGCACTGATTAACTATTTTGAATTACAGTGGCAAAAATATATAGTAAGTCAACACTTACTGTTGTTACTACTTATGATTTTCTGCATTAATTGATAATAAAATACAATCTGATCTTCATCTAAGTCACAACTACAGACAAACACAATGTGCTAAAGCTAATAACACATTATAATTTTCATGTCTTTACTGAACACTCCTCTTAAACCTTCAAAGTAAGTGATTTCAAAACTGTTCAAGCCCTCTTTCCAAGTCTCAAACAAACACGTTCTTCCTCTGATCCACACAATGACCAGGAGGAATTTTGGATTATCACAAAACTGCTCCAGCTAAGTCATATTCTTAGTATGTCTGAAGTGAATGGCAATTTTGAGGTCACTCCACAGCATCCCACTTGAGTTGATGTTTGGGCTCTGACTGGGCAACTTAAACGCAGATTTCTTTTGTTTGAACTGCTGCTTCACTCATCTTCTACTGAGCTGTCTGCCAATAAGCAGCCACTCTGACATTATTTACTTTACTTTACTTGGCAGACGCTTTTATCCAAAACGACTTACAAGGAGAAGACACAAGCAATTACCATTTGGGTTCTGTAAATTATGAGTTACTACAAACTAAGAGCCCTGATAAGACCCAAACTTGTCAAGAATTATTCTGCAAGATACCTTGATAAACTTGAGAATGTTGTTTTACAATGTACTTTAAAACATAATAGTGTTGCAGGTTGTTCCCAAAAACATCCAACCAGGTTCATTTCAGTACACAAAACACACACTACTCCCAGTACCGTTGTGGTGCTCTTTAAACTTCAGGTGTCTAGTGATGTTTTGTTGGGTTTTTTTTTAGAGTAGCAGCTTCGCCTGTGGTGTCTTATCATGGACATCATGTTGTATGCAACCATGCACCACAATTTACATACAGCAGACCACGAAACAGAGATGTTACCGCTCCGACAATTTCTTAAGTTTTGACCTTGGTGAACAGTGCATCGTTAGCTGGTCTAATTCTCTATTTATAGACAGTTTGTTTAAATGTAAACTGATGAATATCTAAACTCTTTGAGACTTTGTTTGTAACCCTTTGCAGTTTTACAAAAATCAACAATTATTGAGCGAAGGTCTTTCAAAGATCTCTTTCTTGTGATGCATCATCAGACGTCAGGGCTCCAGGCATTTTTAACATTTGGACTCAAAAAAAATTTTGGAGGCAAAAGGTCAAGGTTATACTCACTTCATGTTCATCCAATTCTTGTTGTGGATGTAATATCTCAGCAACGACTTGAGGGAATTTCTTCAAATTTAGCACAAATTGTCACTTGGGGTGAAGGATGAACTGATTGGACTATGGTGGTCAAAGGTCAAAGTCACTGTGACCTCATGTATGTCCAATTCTTGTCAATGCTATATTTCATAAACGCCTTAAAGGAATTTCATAACATCTGACAGAAACATCCATTTGGATATTTGCATAAACTTATTAGAATATGAGTTTGGACAGATGTGCACATAAACTACAGCATCACTGGTAAGAGGAGGCATCCAACCACAATGTGGTAATTCTAGTTAGACAATATATATTGTGTTTGTTCATAGTTGTAATTCAGATGTCAAATTTATTCATAAATGTAGGTCATAATGTAGATAATTTAAAAGGTTTTTCTTGCCACTGTAACTTGAGCTAACATTCAAAATACTACTAGAGGCAAAAGTGATTAGAGTTTTAAAACTGATTTGATTCAGAAATCTCACTCTACACACATTCACAGACTTTGTTGTTCTGTGACGTAGAAGAGAAACACTTCAAGATACGAGTTCCAGGATTTGGGAAACCATTCCCACATACCCCCCTCTTCCTCCACTATTTCCTGTGGGTGAGGGGAGGTCAAGGGACAGAAGAAAAAGTACACCACGAACACACCAAGCTAAACACTCAAAGAGGCGGGAAGTTCCATTTCGGTGCCAGGAGTAGGGCCAGACAACAACAAGTAAAGCCACATCTGTATTTCAGTTTGTCATGTGCTTGTGGCTCTAGATTTTTCTTATCTATGAAAAGGTTTTTTTTAAATTAATACTAAGTATTAGTACATGTTTTTTTCCCCTTCAATATATATATTCATGGTATCTGTTGGCATGGCATCTTCAGTTACATTATATTTCAGCTAACCCGGCAGAGCAGCCATTGCACTCCTAGAGTGTCTCTTCAGCACTGTCAGTCACAGTGGACAAAAGTAAAGGTTGTAACACTACAAAGGAAAATATACAGTATATTACCAAAAGTATCAGGACAACCCTCCAAATTAATGAATCCAGTGCACAAAGCAAGGTTCATAAGGACAAGAGCGAGTTTAGTGTGGAGGAACTTGACTGACCTGCACAGAGCCCTGACCTAAACCCTATAGAACACTTTTGGGATGAATTAGAGCAGATGTGCCATATCATTTTGCGATTTCAGTGATATAGTGACGAAATGATGTACAACTCATTTGAGAGCATCTGAGAGCCAGAGCGGTCTGTCAGCCTCCAATGACGATTTAGTACATAAAAAGGGAGCTACTTCAAACGTATGGAAGTATGTAAGAACCCTTTACTAGAATCATTGTCTTGTAAGGATGAAACTGTATGAACATTTTATATCACAATTATAGTGACCAAAATTATCATGATTATCAGTATTATCAAAGTTTTCTGAGCCAGGTGTCCCACTTTTCAGCTGGTAAAAAGCTCTGAACCAGTTTATCTTTGATTGTCAGTAGACATGTGAAACTCACTATTGGACATTAAGGGAACACTACATGTGGAGCAACATGACAATGAGAATATCACAATTTTGCTTGGTTTGAGGTTGTACTATAATGAAACTACAGAGCTCAAAAGTAGTTTGATTCACTTTTGCTAACATTCAACAGTACTAAGTCATGCTGCTCTGTCACATGCCATCCTCCATTTCCATAACCAATCTCTATTTCTGCATCTAAAAGTAAATCAATTTTGTGAAGTCATTTGATATAATTGATGATTCAACTCATCAAGGTTTACAATAGGGATGCACCGATTCGATATTAATATCGGAAATTGGCCCAAATGTTGCCTAAATAGCTAGCTCACATAGGGCAGGTTTGGACAGTTTTTTCCCTTAATAAATGAAATCATCATTTAAAAACTGCATTTTGTATTTACTCTGGTTATCTTTGTGTAATATTAAAAATTGTCTGATGATTTGAATCATTTAAATGTGACAAATATGCAAAACAAAATCAGGAAGCGGGCAAATACTTTCTCACAGCACTGTTTACAGTTTAATTAATACAATAACTGGATAGGTATCAGGAATTGGCCAATATGCAAAGTCCAGGTATCGGTATCGGAAGTAAAAAACTTCAACCGGTCTATCCCTAGTTTAGAAGGCAAACTAACTTTAACTAAAGCATTCTGATTTAGCAAAATGAATGAATGAGTTTTCATGAGATTCAAAATGTTATACTTACTTCATGCTCCACAGCTGTTTGCTTACAGCAATAATGACAATCTACTAATTTGACTAAAGTCAAATTGGGCAATGTAAAGGTTTTGAGATCTGTGTTTTGAGACCTAGTGATATTTTTAATCACCTTACCTGCTACAATCCTGCCAGGTACAATTCAGTCATTTTAAAGTGATAAGCCTTTAAAAAATAATAATATGAGGTGCTGGAATATTCCAGCTGCTGTTCAATATCAACCAGTGGTCAGCTGTTTACAAACAAGCTAGCTTATAGCCCAGCCCTTCAGGTATTAGCCATACCAAATTACAATAAATTACAATGCAACATAACTTAGCCAGTTAAACAGAAATAACTAGCCTTCTGTGATTGGTTAGCAGGAAGAGCCTCACTCAAGAACATTTAGAAAGGAATATTTCTGCTCTATTGTCAGGCTGTTCAATAAGTCTGGGTCAGAGAAGCCATAGACAGCACCCCTCTATATTACAAAAATGATAAATGACATACCATACTTTTAAGCCATCAGAATCGATGGTCACCAGACAACAAACTTTTTACCTGTTTTTAAGGCACTGCCAATAAGTTGTAGTTCAAGTAATGTCTGTTGCTGTTCAATACAAACTGATCATTTCAACACAGCACACACACTCTCTTATCCTCTTGTAATGTACTGAAGACCTAAATAACTACTCACACTATCAAGCGTGTGATCAGCATCTTAAATAAAATAATTGTCACCCATATTTTGTATATGGTCAGGGTTATATTTTCACAATTACACTATAATCCTAACATGATTCATGACTCGTACTCGAGCTTCTGCTTGATTGAAAGCATTACAGTTCATTTTTATCGTTTTCTTTTTTTAGTAGACGTGGAAGCGAGCCATGTGTATTAAAAAGCTTTCTCCTTCTCTCAGTGAAAACACTCAGGCAAACAGACATGCGCAAAAGGTCTGACGGATCTAAGGCAGAGAGACTGTGTATCCTATATATAGCTGAGATGTGACAGGACATCTGAGAGGACAGGGAAGTCTAGACAAACGACACAGCTCTACTCAGACTGTGAGTCTGTGAGTTCAACATGGCCTTGTTATCTCACATTTCATTAGAAGGCCTCTGGCAAGTTGCTCCATGGTAATGTCACAAGACTGTATAGATATCACAGCCTTGTCTGACCTGACTAGCTGAAGGTTTTGATTTATCAGTTAAAAACAGCAATGTGAAATAGGGGAAGACAGCAAGAAGGACAGATACTTAGAAAATGAGAGGGGAGGGACAAAGGGTACCAGCATAAGAACAAGAAATGCCAGGAAAGCAAACACATCAGAGAGAGTGACTCATCAGTAAAGCAATGTCGCATCTCTGCCAAGGAACCGCGGACACCTCTGCATCGACTGCTGCTTCTTCAATACTTTAAATCGTACCCTCCCTCACTATAGTTGTCTCTTCTTCTCACACAACGGCTGCCTCTTTCTTCTGTTCCATTCGTTGTTGTTTCCCCAACATTAGCGAAGCATTCCCCTCTGACACTACGTTGGTTCTGGACATGGATGATACAGCTAGCTGATCACGTCTGGTGGACCAGTGCTCCCCCACCACTGTTTGGAGCAAACACACACACAGGGCCATGACTGCCTCTCCACTTGTTTTGCCAAGTCACTGCAAAGCCAAGAGACAAATTCCAGCACGTTGTGGTTTATCAAAGTTACACTGATGAATTAATTTCATTTCTGGTCTGCAAAGCCCTAATAAAACGTTCCTGTATTAGTGTGGTTTTATGAATCATGGTCAAAAATATTAAGACGAGGTTGGCACTGCTTTATGTCTTAACCACAGATGTTAAGTTATTATTACTCCCACCACAGGATATGATGTCAACACAAGAAGCCAATCTGGTGAGGAACCCAAATCACCACAATGACTGCAATCATGATTCAACATTCCTATCACCTCTCATTCATAGGACAGGAATGTTTTCCATACAATTTACAGACTCTTGGCTTGTGAAGGTAAACTTTTTACAACAGAAGGAAGAGTGGAGAAATTGTAAGCCTATTAAAACTACAGTGATCAAGACTTGCTCAGGTTTTACAGACGAGGTGAGCTACCTCACAGGAAAAAGTCCACTTCTGCTATCACAGACAGATTATTACACTTTATAGAATAAAACAATAATATGAGGAAACACAGCGGGGTTACTGTTTCACAGAGCGAACGTTATATGTGTCGAGAGTCTATCTAATGTTTGACAATTGTGAGAAATGCAAAAGTGGGAACATAATAAATGTTTAAGTAAACTCTTACGTTTAACTTTATCAGAGCAATATTGTATATTCCACTGATAAAGGAGCTCCTGGCTCCTGAATAATACTTGACTTGCTGTAAAGAGTTTTATATCTGTTTATCTACGCAATTGTTCCTGATGAATGAAGCAAGGCTGGACGATAAGAGAAGTGAAATACAGACTACCAAACTGAATCCTTGTTTTGAGACAGTGTAGTGGGCCAATTTACAGAGGCACCTGAGGCTCTGGCCTTTACAGCCTCTTTCATCACATTCTGGCTTTCATAGTGTAAGACGATGTGTCTGTTTGAAGTCGGAGGAAGGAAGGTCAAAGAGAGAGGCAGAAAACCCATATGCAGCTGCATCTGGCAGTGATGGGGGTATATGTGTTAATGTGCAGCGATGTGGAAAAGACAACATCAGAAACAGAAACATATAAACAAAAAAATGGGAAAGTGTGTGCGTATGTGTGCAACGAGTGCGTTAGCAGAAATCTGCGCTTGTGCGTGGTGTTTCCTTTAAAATTTAAAACTCGCCCGTCTTCGACTGCTTCCACAGGTAATTTGTCGGCAGAATAAAATGCATACTGATGACCCAATCATAAGACAGATTTGACAGCAAGAAGACAGCTGATCAGCGTTGGCTGCCAGGAGCTGAAAAATTACACAGCCGCACTCACAAAGACACAGAAAGAAAACAAAGACACCAAGTAAAATCGAGCAAAAAGAAGGCAAAGAATGAAGAAAGAAAGAGCATGTGGGTGAAAAACTGTCAAAGAGAATGAGACAGACAGATAGACAGAGGGAGAGATGGAGAGAGAGAAAGGGGGCCCTATCATTCAGTTTCACACCCTACAGGATGAACAGGGCCTCTGTGCTTCTTCTCTGTTCAAACACACCTCACGGCTGTCTGGTCCCTGCAACAACAATGCACAAATACACACACACACACACACACACACACACTGTAGCCTGCCTGACAGTGGGCACAATAACCCTATTGAGAGGTACTGATAGGAGGCTGAAATAGAAAGTGAAGATTCAGATTGAGGAAAAAGACAACACACGCATACAGCCTTGCTGACCACCACACACACACACACACACACACACACACAAATTGCAGTGTGGTCATCTTGCCAACAAGACAGCCTGGGATGAAGCTACTCTCTGTTGTCCTTAATTCATCACTCATCTGTCCAATCTGGTCCACTCCATACACACACACACACACAAACGCACACGAAATATGGACGTCTGCACACACATACTCACATTTGTTTGGTCAAGGGCGGACCACTGGTATTGTTTCACAGGGGAAGCAGGGTGGTGATAACGGATCTCGGAACTCGTTATCTGATTGCTAACACACAAAAACACAGAAACACACACTCACAAGCATGTGCACACATGCACGCTTTCACCAACCTTTCTCATCAGCTGTTGTGTATGACCTCGACCACACACACACACTAAAAAGTTGGTGCTGCGAGGCATGAAAGTGCCAACACCCCACACACACACAGACACACACATTTATAGTCGGCCAACATAATTACATCCAATCTGCAGAGCACTTAAGGGCTAGCTGAGATATCAGGGGTATTTTGGGGTGTTTGACATGCTCACAGCTTCACAAGGTGACAGCTTAAACTATCAAAATGCTATTTATATCCATGTCTATGTGCACTGTGCACTACAAAATGTGTAAATGTCTCCTTTATTTTACCTCTCACAAGATTGAAGCTACCTAAACAGAAGATGGCCCATCTTGAGAGTGAGGCTCATCCATAATACCAAAGCTAAACAAACACTCATACACTAGAACACTCTGCAGTGCTTTGCCCAAACCTCAGCCTGTGAATGTCCAAGTCACTTTTTCCATACTCAGCAACTCCTGGTGTTGTACAGAAATGCTACTGAGTGAGCGTGGACAGTAAATGAGGAAGGAAAGAGAGGTGAAGTGAGGGAAGGGAGCAGGAAAGGGGGTGAGGGACAGAATATAAACCTACTTAACAGCCCAAGAGCCCTGAGCAATTAGCAATGACATCACGTTGCTACACACGCAGACCAGGGCCAGGTCTTGATGAAGAGCAAGCCAATAGGGGAAGGCAGGCAGTGATGGAAAAGCAGAGAGGGTGACAGTGCACCATTTCTACTATGGTGGTACAGTTAGTGACACATTTGCTTTGCAGCTTGCACTAATTAACTCACCAAACTGATACCGCAGGACAAACCTTATAAAACCACCACAACCACTGCCTAAAATAGAGAGTATGCACTGTTTACTGTTAAAGTGAATACACTAAATACTAAAACAGAAAGTTTTCAGATTCATAGCATGCTGTTAACTCATGTTTCATTCACTGAATATGCATTTTGACAAGTGCACTTTATGAACATGCCTCTTTAATGTATGCACAAGGTGATTCAATGTGATTCAAAACAAATGCATGGGAGCTTGTGTAACCAGAAGAGAAAGCCTGGGAGAAAGGCAGGGAGGGAAACCTCAGTGGTGCACTCTGAAAACAGAATGCGGGTCCTTTGGTAATTCATGTTATCGTAAACAACGTCTGTTCTCCCTCCACAGAAACACACTGTATTTTACATTAGCTGTTTCCCACGTTCTTACACTACACAACAAGTCCAGTCCTTGCTAAAGTTAATCAGTAGTCGCTTGAAGTGAACGGTTTTAAAAGGAAAAGTTATCTACGTCTTTACGCACAATCACAACTCATCTGAGCCTTTCCTGTCTCCAAGACAATTAAGTTATTCATGTCATCCTCTAGATTCTTTAAATCACAAAATATAAATAAGAAATTAAGTGGCTTCATGTTTGTCTAAAACAAACAAACATTATCTCAAAGGCCTGGCAGAAAGCACCAGAGCAAGGCTGGAAACAATTAGCTAGCAGTGCCCAGCCAGCACCATGCACCAACACAAGACGCAGCCTCACCCCCAGGAGCCTACATGGCCTCTAGCCTCAGACTGTATGTGTGCAAGTCAACAGAATACCCTCCTTTATGACTACGTGTTTCACAATGAGACTCTTTATTATTTAAATGCTAGCTCAACACTGACACTAACATACTGTAGCACAACACACAAGCCAGTTTGTCAATTAGCTTGAAATTAATGTTGATAAAAGATTATAAAATTTGTTTGATAAGTTATTAAGAATTTGTGTTAACCGAATATCTTTGACTTCTGGAGTGTTAACCACAAGGAAACAATTTAATGATGCCAGTTTGGGTGCCTATGACATGTTTACACAAACAATAAATGTATCTATCATAAATTAGTATTTTCAGGCCTCTGTTGGACAAATGAATAACCATATTTGGTAACTAACTAGCTTAATCATGGTGTCACAAACCTATTTAGTTTTGTGGTATAAATACAGGATCCTTACAGCACAACTAGCTAAACTTCAACTCACTGGTGAAGACAGAGTGGAAATTCAATCTCAGTTAACCTTTTTTAGATATCTTTACGTGACCACTATGAAATTAAAGTCTAGGAAGAAATCAAACATATTGGTTTAATAAAGAGCTTTTTTCTTTAGTGGTTGGTTAACTGGTGAATATCCGGCTGGTTATCAGTTTTCTACCCACTTAACATTTAACGTTGCTTGCTGAAACGCCCTCTACATAATGAAAGACGTTTACGGGTTGTTAAATTTAACAAATATCATTTTACTGCTCAAAATTAGTGTATATTTCCGCTTTAAATGCCCAACACAGCGCAGAGCTGGAGTAACGTTAGCTAACACTACAGCAGCGGCGGTCAACGGCCGGGTGCTCGCGACTACGTTCCGATAACGGCTGTTTTCCATAAACAACCGTAGCATTCCCTCAGTCAACAGTCACCACGGCAACAACATAAACCCAGACAATAAAGTCAGCGCGCGCGCGCACACACACACACACACACACACAGGGTCCTGTAAATGTCCCCCATCTGCCGCAGCAGCCTCCCAGTCTCCTCTCCCCTACCTCCCCGAGTTGTTTGCAACACAGCGGGCCCCTCAGATGCCAAAAGCAACGCGTCGCCCAGAAGAATATGGAAAGTTACTCACGTTTCCCGTTATTTCAACGCGGTGCGTGCAAAGTGAAACGGCGCAGTAGCTACCAACAACTCCCGCATTCCAGCGAAAATTCTCGGCAGACCGCAGCACTCACCTCCTCTCCGGCGTGTTCACGTCCTCTTCCCTTCGCTCCTGTAAATTCTCTCCACCCCTCCGTTTACTCTCAGCTTGTTTCTTTTCTCCTCCCTCCCAGATGCCGCTGTTCTCCGAAAGGGGGAACCGGGAGACGCTGCTCCGGAAGCAAACGCTCCTCTTTTTATTTTTTTTATTTCCATTACTGCCTACAAAGATCGTCACCTACATGACTTTATTATATCCTATAGTGGTGCTACAAGTGGCTACGTAAATTTGAAGTTCATTTGCAAACTTTTAGTCTAGATAATAAAAAAAATACATCTGTGTGCATAGCTTACACGTTTTTGATTATTTTTTTTCCATTTAATCAAGAAAATAAGAGGCTACAACATGTGCATCACGTTACTAAATGAACTGAGCATCTTCCTCATACTTGTTGAAATTCAAATGTTGAACTTAAAACACTGAAAAAACTATAACAGTAAATGTGGCATTTGCAAAAGGTTTGGGCACCCAAAACCCCTCTTATAGTAGAAAACCAATGCCGAACAGATGAATAAAAAAAACATACAAATCCTACTATAGCAGAATAGGCTAAAAACAACAGGGTTTACACTTTCAGTCTGTTTACTACTGCATGAATAAATGCAACAACCATAAAATAGCAGACTGTTGAAATAAAATTCTTGCCTGAGCATTTTTGAAAAGATTACCTGCAACTTAAAAAAAATGGATTATTCCATATTAGGCACGATACTAAAATAGGTCCTGTATTTTTGTGATTTTTTTTTAAACTTGTAATGATATCACATGAACGTTTTATTAAATTATCGTTAAGTTTGGTTGGGATAAAGGGATAATGGAACAATGATTATAGCTAAATTGATTACCTTCCTTTCCTCCAACCAAATCCAGGACCTGTTGCACCTGTACTGTAGGGGAATGATTCAAATATTAAATGCAAGATGATGGAAATTATTACTTTTTTATTACAGTTTTTTTTTTTTTGCATTTCCACAAAAATGTTGAAAACAAATTGTTCGTTTGCTGAGATAAACAATATTTTGTCAGATATTGATCTCAGATCAACTCCATGAAGATGAAGGGAGAAGAGAGCATCTGTGCACATCTTCCTTCATAGACTGCATCACAGCCGGGAGATTCAGCTCCAGTGTTGTATTCACTGGAGGTTATACCCAAATACCTCGTTCCCCCTGGTTTCCAAACAAAGGTGTAAGGATAACTGTGTCTTCAATGTGAGTAAGGGGCAGCTGAGGTTCAGTCAGCATAGCAGTTGTCCATAGGGTCAGTGGTTCAATTCCTGGTTCCTGCTAGCTGCATGCTCAAGTGCCCCTGAGCATAACACTGAACCCCAAGTTGTTCATATTGTACGTAACTTGTAGGTCGCTTTGGATAATAGTGTATTGCTTCACTTTTTATTTTATAACTTGTAAGGTAACTGAAAGATTTAACAACTTCTAAGATTTTTGGTATAGGATGTGTGGTTATGATTAAATGTTCTACCTAGTCAAAAATCTAAGCTGATTTATTGCATTGCTGCATTTCTGGGTAAGGACATTTCAGACCTGGTGCTTGGAAGGTAGGAAGGTGAACTTCTACCTTGCCTTTGCTTTGAAAAATAATGGACAACATTGTATACATGATTTAAAGTAATGGTCTCGAAATACAAAACCACAAAGCAAACACTGTTTAAACTAAGACTAGATAGACAGATAGATAGAATATATAATAGATAGGAATGTTGGAGGAAGGGGAGGAGGGTGCTGGTGGGATCCAATTTTCTATGGTGTCCCCAAACAGGGGTGTGGATGGGTGGCAGTCTCCTATATTCATTACTGGAGGGGTGTGGGGGGTCGTGGCAGTGGAGGCGTTGTGATGGGTGGGTTGTCTGTGTGTCTGGATGAGGAGGAGGGTGTGGGGTGGGGGTTCCAGCTGTAAATATATTAAAAAATTCTTCAGCTCATTTGCTTTTTTGAGGTTCCCCTCAACCTGGTTCCCCTTCTCCTTGAAGCCTGTGATCTTTTTCATTCCAGACCACACATGCTTCATGTTGTTATGCTGGAGCTGGTTCTCCAGCTTCCTCTTGTATGCGTCTTTACACTCCCTCAGCTTCACCTTCAGCTCTCTCTGCACCACCTTCACCTGGTCCTTGTCTCCCTCCAGGAAGTCCCTTTTCATCCTGTTCAACAGCTCCTTCAGGTCCCAGTTGATCCAGGGCTTATTGTTTGAGAAGCACCTCACCGTCCTGGTTGGGATAATGTTGTCCACACAAAAGTTGATTCTCTTTGACGGTGTCAGTGTCATCTCTGTTGAGGCAGTTGATGTACTGATAAAAGAGTTTGGAGAGTTGTGGAGACAGACTTGTGGTTAAAGTATCCTGTGATTATTATGAAGGCATTTGGATGTTAATTTTGTAGTCTAGCGGTGACGGTAAACATCACAAATATGTGAATTCTGCACCTATGCGATTAAGGGGATCACAGTCTAATGAGACGATGACACCTGGTGGCTTCACCTATTTACTACACTGTTTGTTAAGCAGATGTAGTGTGATGCAGTGAGAGACCCTCAGTGTCCTCACCATGGTCAACAAATCCCAGTTTGTGAGACTGAAACATTCTTGCAGGTCCTCCTCAGCATTGTTCGACTAAACCAATACTTCATTGTCCTTGTTTGTGTATTTATCCGTGATAATTAACAAGAACTGTAGGAATGGATAATTATGCGCTTACTTTTTTGCTGTCAAATAATCTAATTTAATAAAAATGTTATACAAAATGAATATAATAAATATAATAACATAATAATACTAATAATTTTGTCTTAAATCAAATTTAAACGCATTGTGCTGTAATTACTCCGACCCGCCAGGTGGCGCTGTGCTGTCACCATCACCGGCTCTTGACCAATCATCGGTGTCCAGCAGTTTGAACAAGAAGCGGGTTCCGCGGACACTGAAAAATATTGAACAGTACAAATAAATAATAGATAATGCGGTCTCTCGTGGAAATGGGTTAAACAGCTATTTAATGAGACGTAAAGAGTTTAGTATAACATGGTAATTAGTTGTTAGGGCGTTGATGTAACGTTAGTTTAGTCAACGTTATAGCAGTTAGCAGAGGTCGGGCTAGCTGACTAAACTTGACGCACTGTTGAACTCTCTTGGACTTCCTCAGCCCAGGTTTGGTTTGTTAGCACGGATATAAGCTGTGATGTCAAACACGAAGCCGTTATTTCTTAAGACTTACGGTAGACAGAGGCGTAAGCTGTCTGCATGGATTTCACCTGAAAGCCACAAGCAGGCCTTTGATAGCACACTTTCTACAGACGGCGACATCTCCGTCTTTGAACCCCCAAAACCTACGAAGACAAGGTAAGTTCAAGTCATCAGGCGGAAAGAGTTCCAGCATTCAGCTTATCATCATGTGATATCTTATTATACACTTCTATCTTTAATCTTATGCTGCGCTTTGGCCTTCATAAGATTTTACACCTAATTTATTTGAGATTAAGGCGCAACAACGTTTAAACCATACGGAAACTCTCATAAACTGCTTCCTTTTGTCAGTCAGTTTATTACACCAGCTGATGCTGTCTAATCACAATAGTGCTATAAGACATTTATAGCTTGGTTATGATGTACACTTTGTGTCGAAAGGTGTTGATTCAACTTTACGATGATTGAGGAGGCTGTTGTTTTGGTTTTGTTTAACTAAAATAACAGAAACACCTCTTGCCCACACCATATTATGGTAACAGTTAATGTTAAGTAATTATAATGTAAGGAAGGTGTCTATTGGCTTATATATAGTTATCTAATTTTCTTTTTCTGTGTTCTGTCAGAATTGATATCTATTGGTATTTGTATTAAACATACTTTATTAATAATAATAATGAAATTTCGTGCACAAACCATAGTGCTAAAAGTGTAAAGATATCTGAAATAGGCTATAGCCTGCAATAAACAATGCCAGCCAGTGGATGGGAGTGAAAATAATTTCCTTACTGTTCCTCATCTTCATCTGTTTTTTATGTCATAGGGGGAAAAGGACTAGTGTAGCTAGTCGTAGAGTGGTGCGTCCTGCCAAGAAAAAGGCCATGCTATATCTGACAGAGAAGAGCGTTGATAACAAAAATATCAACAGTGTGGAGAGTGTCATCATCCCCCCTTCTCCTCATCCTCTGCCTGCTCAGCAGAGCAAGACAGGAAGGTGTGTGACTAAATCTGTGGCTACCAATCTAGAATTAAGTAATTTCTCACTAATGTGCATTTGTAATAAACAAACTGTTAATAGTTAATCTATTATAGTTTTTTATCACAATATAGAAATACTAATACTCATCGGGATCATTTAACATGTTGCCTACTCACCTGTTGGTTTTAATCATCTCTTTATTATTAGAGGGAAGAAGATCAGTGTTTGCAGTGACAGAGCTGTCCGTCCTGTCAAGAGAAGAAACTTATGTCTGACAGAAAACAGCAGTGATGAGGAGAACATCTGCAGGCCTTCTCCTCCTCATCCTCAGCCTGCTAAGCAAAGCAAGACAACCAGGTCTGTGCACAAGCAAGCATGAGCAGAAAACACTAGTATTGTATAGATTTCTGTGACTGTTTCGATTTTTCATGCTGCAAGACAGAGGCTAAGTGAACGACATACTTTATTGATCCCCTTGGAGAAATACAAGTAGATATTTGCCAATTTTGACAATGGCAGAGAATGCTTTTATTAGTTTGGTACTTAAAATATCCACCTGTTACCATGAATTCTGCATTTTGACATCTCAGATCTAGGTCTGCTTTTTTAAATCAACATCAAATGTTGAAAATAATGACAAATACATACCAGCAGTAGCTAGAACCCAACATTTTGTCTTCAAATGAAGTTTCATCTTGATACACATCTACTAAAAACTGATAAAGGTTTATACTGAATTACTGCTTGACTGTAGATGAATCCTCTATCTGACCAGATAAATTATTGTTTTCCTGGAGTTACTGGCTTGTTCGTGTGGTTCTGAAATGTTTTTCATGACTTCGATAGGAAAAGCCAGCTATTGTCAGAGCCAGGAGTCTCGATGAGGCAGAAACTCCAGCAGGTTCCAGTTACCAGCTACAGTGAGAAAGACTCGATGTCAGCACCACAATGTCACGAAAATTCTGTTCAAATGAAAAAACACTCCAAGTAAGTACTGAGCCAGTCAGGTTGCTAATGGTCTATTATAGAACTGATGAGTGTCTTCTAAATATCTTTGCTGTAACCAATAGGTCTCCTTCATTTTCTTTTCAGTGTTCATCCTCCTTCTGTGGGACGCTTTGTAACCCGTCGCAGACGTGCTATTACCACCAAACCCAAATTCCGTAAAGAAGTCAATATACTCAACTCTTCAGATGACTTTTCTTCCAGCAGCATTATTCGGCCTTCCAGGAAGAGGAGGGTCCCTCCAAAATTTATTTTGTCAAGTGCAGAGAACTCAGTGAATGTTGCAGGGACTTCCAGCGTTGCCACCAACCCCCTACGAGAGATATCCCTCAATGAGTCATCAGATCACAGCCTCGGACCCTGCTCCCGGAAACCCATCTTTTGCTCCACACCCTCAGCAGGCTCCTTCAACAAACGTCCACGCCTTAAACCCTTTCCCACCAATGATCAGTTGTCCACGCCCCTTTCCATGTCGGTAAGCTGTATAGGCGTCTTGAGTCCATTTCAAGAAAATGTGGATTCTGCAGGGCAGCTCATTGCTTCACCACATTCTGCATCACCTACTGAGCTCCAATCTAATGAGAAGCAGCATTTAGGCCTTGGTGAGCAAGAAATAGTTCTCCATCACCATAAAGAACCCTCTGGTGATTTATTTTTGGCATTCAAGGACACTAATACGAGAATCACCTGCAGTGAGGACACCAGAAGCCACAGTGAAGACCCAAAGACTAAAAGCAGTGGAGAATTACCACGTCTAAATCTGCTTTCTACTGACAGTGAAAGCAGCAGTTATTTTGTGACAGCAGCAGAAGGGTTAGAGCGGCTGATAGAGGCTCTGAAGGAGAAGTGTTTGACCGAGCACTGCACAGTGCAGCTGGAGAGATTAGACATCCTCACTCTGACTCATCTTTGCAGTCAAACAACCTACTCATCCTGTTTGGGAGATGAGTGCTCAGTTCAAAGCCAGCAGACCAATGAACATCCAGTGTCTGTGGACAGTGGTCAAACTGTTGACCTTCTGCAGTCTTCAGAAGCTAATCTTTGTTTATCTGCGGCAAACAATAAAAGCAGTGATTATTTACTGTCAGTAAATAGTTTAGATTCTTCTGAACAGGCAGCTTCTCTGACTGACAGTCAAAGCTCCAACATTTCATCCTCAGTTGACTGTAAGCAGTCAGCTGAGTACTCATCCACAAGGGAATTTGTCACGCAGTCAGCATCTGTACTTTATGATGAATCTACTCACCACACAGACAGCAGCATAGAGTTTATCATAAGCACACAATTGCCAGCCAGAAACTCTGCACATACAGTGTTAACTAAAGAGGAGACAACGACAATAAAGGACAAATGTGCTAAGAAATGCACAATTCAGCTACAAAATTTGCCTTTGCCCCAAGTGAACATGGAGGAGTTTAAAGGGTTTACACTGCAGAAAGAGTCTAATTTGACTTGTGATGATAATCCAAATGCAAAAAAATCTGAAAATGACCATAACATTGACAACCCAGATAATGACGTTTCTGTTAGATGGTCAATGAACAACATGAGTGCAGCAGTCCAAATCCAGTCTAATGAGCCAGAAACTGAAAAGGCAAAAATACTTAAGGAGGAATGTCTTACTAACAAACTCACTGTTGATATAAAGAGAGTAACTTTATTAGAGTTGAAAGATATACCAAACCTTAAAGACAGAATACTTAAATCACCCGCTGTTGTGTCCGACTCAGCCAGTGATGATCAGACAAACAGTGACCACCAGTCTGAATCTGATACTAATCACTGTAATGAAGACACTTTATCTATGAAAGTCAATATGAAAAAGAGGACCTCAGCTAGCTTTAAGGACAAGATTTCTTCAGACTTAGAAGAAGTTGTGAAAAGCAAGTGTGACATTCTCCCCAAAAGAAAAAAGACATCTCTGGCTCTTAAAGAGAAGAAAAGGAGGTGCACATCTACAGATCGACCGGGGACGACCAGGAAGGCGTGTGTGAGCGGTCTGAGTGTGAGTCGCTGGAAAAACAATGGCAACACCAGCACACACATGTTCAGGAGTCGTACAGCACAGTCAGGTGGTGTCAGGGCTGTGGACTGCAGCATCAATGAGCTGATCTCCACGCAACACAAGCAGCCAAAGGTGAGTGCAATACGCACACATAAAACAATTATTGACTGTTTAATTATGCTTTAGCCATTGACAGATAAAATAAGCAACACGAAGAATTAATTTAAGGTTGTCAGTACTGGTACCTAAATGGCACCACGATCAGTCCGGTGGGTATCTGACTCTTTCAGTATCAAAAATCATAGTTCATCAGCAGGTGTGAATGTGAATTGTTAGGAACCATTCAAAATGGACTTAGGTATAGCTGTGTGCAGCCTCATCATTGACCAACTGTATCATCCATCCTGTGTGTAGGAGCTTGGAGCTATGAATTTCTCCACCCCAGTCAGAGCGAATCCACTCAACCTCTCATCTCTCCTGGCTGACTTCACACCAAACACATACACCTGGAGCAGACTTAAAGCTGCCCTCTCTGTTCATCGTAAAGGCATGGGTAATTCACACATACACACACCACTAAGTTATAAATTGTCCCTACATTATTCAGTGTTTTTTTTATTTAAAACTGACTCTGTCCTCAAGTTTGATTGAGCCCCACCCTCCATTTGACTTTTAAAAAAAGTTTGTGTAACTTTTCCCTTCTCACCTCTCATCAGTGCTGCTCACTCCAAAGACTATGGCGGTGTCAGGCTCTCCAGGAAGGGCACATCTAGCAGACATCAGCCAGGATCTCTTTGCCACACCCTTGCGGACGCCACTCCCCAAACACCTGCGGTCACAGCTGTGTAGAAAGGATTCTCTGGTATGAGAAAGTACACATCTGCCACTATATATATGCCACGAGTCTGACCTAACCAGCACTTTATGATAATTTTAGTGGATGCAGTTTGTATTTCTGTTGAATTATATTGTGTTACGTTGACATGCATTTCTGTTTAGTTTTTTCTCCATGCCATTTAAACGAATGAAGATAGGCTAAATAACAGAAGGGGCGAAGTGTTAGAAGATGTGTTGATGTATTCCCTGTGTTCCTTTATAGGCTGTGTGCGAAGATGCAGATCTGTCAGATGCAGAGAAAGTGTATGCTGAGTGTGGCCAGCAGCGCCCGCTGCCCTGGGAGGAGTGTATTCTCCCTCACCGTATGAAACAGTGTGTGAAGATCGGGGAAGGGACCTTTGGTGAGGTCTTCTCCACCACCAATGCCTCAGGAGACACTGTTGCTCTCAAAGTATGTGTATTTGTGTATAGATTATATAAACCTCACCTCATTATAAGTGTAGTGGGTTGTAAGTACTGCCCACTATTTGTGGTAGAATATTTTACAGTCAAGGTTTGAGCTGTCTGAGGAATGTCCGATTAAGCCAATATGTAGATATAGCAGGAAGTTCTCCGGAGAATTTGCAGCGAATTGAACAGCACAACACCAGAAAGTATGGGAAATATTGAACCTGCTTTCTGGTGTTGTACCGCACTTCTCTACTTCAGGAAAAAAGGGTTACATATACATAATATATCATTTCTAGTCATGTGACTGGAACGGCTTCAATGTTCTGTAAACAAAACACCGTGATTTCCACTTTTTGTATCACGCCATAACTCATGAGTGTCTACCCAGGACCACCCAAAACCAAACTGACTATTTCCCAAAGTGGGAAGATGTCTGACATGGACAGTCTCCTGTTGTGTGCTACATAGGTGAAAGAGTAACTGGTTCTCCAGACATTGTGAGGAGTTAATATGTGAAAACGGCTTTGGTCAGATGTCATCACATGGACACAAGTAACTGTACTTACAATCACATGACAACATGCAGTATGTACTGTGTATAAACATTTGTCATTGACAGTGTTTTGTTTTTTTTGTCTTGACAGATCATTCCAGTAGAGGGCAGTAAGAAGGTGAACGGAGAGGCTCAAAAGACCTTTGGAGAGATTCTCCATGAGATTATTATCTCAAAGTAAGTACAGACTTACACTGCACATGAAACTGCCCCATTTGCTGGGAAACTCTAATAGCCTGACACTAGCATTTGCACATTAAAGAGATTGTGATCCATAATCCTAATCACAAGGTCTGAAATTTTAGTGATACCTAGGCATTGCTGACTAAACAGCACTGTGTGTTTTTTCCAACAGGGAACTGAGCAGCCTGAAAGAGAAGGGGCACAACCAGACTCCTGGCTTTATTGGACTCAATGAGTAAGCGCCCTCTCTGGTATTTGTCTGTCTGTTAGTGTCTCAGCGGTTTTTAGTCTTAATGTGACTTGATGTGTCTGTTGTTCCCTTGTAGTCTCCACTGCGTTCAAGGCCGCTATCCTCCAGATTTCCTAAATGCTTGGGACAGATTCGACCAACAGAAAAGCTCAGAGAACGACAGACCAGGTCAGTGGGGCCAAAGAAACATATACAACTGAAACAGTTTAATTAGTTTTCCCTAACCAGCAGGTCCTTTCAGGCATCCCAACAACCTTTGTCCGTTTCACTGGAACTGTCTTTGTCCATCTTTGCACAGATTTCTTTCAAAAGGATCAGTTCTTCATAATCCTGGAGTTTGAGTTTGGAGGCATCGATCTAGAGAACAGCAATGGAACGGTAGGCACAGCACGTCAGAATGACAGCTGCATAATACCCTGTACCTACAGCCTTTTCTTGTGATGTTGAATGTTCATCAGTCATGTCAGTCACTGCTCTAAATTCCTCTCACTCACTCGCTGTCTCTCTCTTTCTACTGTAGCCAGAATTTCAAATACTCTCTCTTCAAACAGAAGCGTAACACTCTACTCTTTACACTAGCTTAAGCTCATTACTCTTTTACACAAGCTGTAAAACAGCGCTCAAACGTTAATGAAGAGTCAGCATGCAGCTAGATGCAGTCAGCTAGACCTCAAATATGTGTGCTAGAGATGATGCTGAGAGAAAACGCTGTGCTTTTTAAATGAAGAAAAAAAAACAGAATGTATTTTAAAAACAGTGACCTGTGTAATAATTGATCGATTTATGGAAATACAAATGCAGTCTTTTATCCAAACCTCTTGTGTCATCCAGCTGGCATCTTTGGGGGTGGCAAAGAGCATCCTTCATCAGGTTACTGCTGCCTTGGCTGTTGCTGAGCAGGAGCTACACTTTGAACACAGGTAGAGCACACACAAATTACATTGTCACTAGTGCCACAACTACTTTATTATTGTCATTAATAATTAACCCTCTGATCATTTTCTCAGTTAACAGTTTGGTCTATAGGTTGTCAGTAAAAACAAAACAAAAAAACCCCCCACATTTTCAGTCAGTAAAAACAAAGAGTCCAGAACTCACAATATAGTACTATGATAAAAAAACAAACCCAGCAAAAATCTACATTTGAGAAGTTGGGACAATTTTGGCTTTTTTAAAGAAAACACAATGCAACAAAATTTGTGCCACAGAAAATGTCTGAATACTTTTGGTTTCTGATTTTTTTGAAAGAAATTTGACAATGATTTTATTTTATCTTTATGGAGTATTAATTGTCTACTGATGGTCAAAAATGTCAGTTTATGCATTTAACATTAAAGCTTCAACACAAAAAGTACAAAATGTAAAGTGGTTTCTGATATGAATGCATAAAATCTTTTACCACTCAATACACATTAAAACTTCTTCTATAAAGCTCATATTATAAATACAATATAGCTTGCAGTACACAACCAGATAGTACAACCACAACAACTTGACTTCCAGCTGCCACAGCAGGTGGGAAAAGTGGTGTTCAAGTATCATACTTGTCAACTAAGCCAACTCAGTGACGCATTCAGTGTGTATGTGGTGTCAGCGTGATGGATGATTTGTTGGTGTCTTGTAACAGTAACTTTACCCTGCTGTGCTGGTTACTGTAGGGACCTCCACTGGGGAAATGTACTGGTCAAAACAACCAAGCAGAAAACAGGGAGCTTCCTCCTTAATGGAACGACCCACTCGCTGGAAACCAAAGGGGTGCTGGTCCGCATCATTGATTACTCTCTCTCCAGACTAGAAATCGGTCAGATAATTTTCCAGCCTTCACTTTCCATTCAGTGACACTCTGCATGTTTTGATTGTCTTATTTTATGTGCACAACATATGGCCTAGTTTACATAATGAATACTAAGCGTATGTTTTGTTCTCTCCAGATGAACTGACGGTGTCCTGTGATATTTCGAAGGATGAGGAGCTTTTCATGGGCCAGGGAGATTACCAGTTTGAAATCTACAGACTGATGAGAAAGGAGAATGGGTCAGTGCATTTATGTGTCAGTGACAAATTTAGAAACACCCACTGTGTAACTGGAGTGTCTCTGCTGTAAAAGTGTCACACAGAGTAGATTAATGATGCACAAAACAAGAGAAGGGAAATGTAGGACAGCAAAGCTTAGAAGCTCCAATAAACTTCCTATTGATCTGCCATTGATTAGAGTGAATCAATAGATGTACAAGGTCAAAACAACAGTAAGACCTTTTCTTATTATACAGTTTAAATATTAAAGTCAACATACATTGTTGGTTTATATGATAGGCTATACTTTTAACGAGTCATCCAGAAAATGTAATTTGCCAGTGTGACACTGATATTTCTGTTGATTGTCCCAAAGGAATACATTTACATTTTGGGAAAATGCTTACTCATGTCCTTGTTGAGAGTTGGATGAGAATATTATTCTCACATCTGTTCTTTAACTATGAAACTACAGTCAGCACTTTAATTTAGGTTAGCATAAACACTGTCAATGAGTAAACTGTTTTAAGGTAAAAAAAAAAATTGCTCCTACCAGCAGCTCTAAAAAGAAAAAAGTGATGGATCTAAGCTGCACTGTCATATTTATTGGACAGATGAGGTTGGTGTTGATTGTCTAACTCTTAGATTTTATTAGGCAAAATGTCAAACGAGTCTTAAACAGACATGATAAACCATCGTGTGCGTGTTTCTGTTCGTTTAGAGTGTTAGATTATAATTATCTCAGTGTGATTTACTGATCCTCAGATCTTTCTGTCTGTCTCAGAAACAACTGGAGTGACTACCACCCGCATACCAACGTGTTGTGGTTACACTACATGTGCTCCAAGCTTCTTTCCATGAAGTACCGGGGCCAAGGAGGGAGGGGTGCCAAGGAGGTGCGAGAGGAGCTCACTCGTTTCTATGACAGCGTCCTCCAGTACAGCTCTGCCACTGAGGCGCTGCAGAACTGCCCCATGTTTCAGTAGTCATCACATGAAGTGTTGTTTGTTTTTTTAGTTTTAAGTGTAGTGAGTCGGTCATCTGAAGTCAGTAAACCAGTCACTCCTCATGGCCTGGTATGTAAAGATGGTTATTGTCATTTAATGTACAGTATATACACAACAGTCATGTTACAAAAGTTATTAAAATGACAATGTGACAATTATGAATTCATGTGTTATTAATAAACCTTATTCATGCCTGTTCTTGTATGGGCTACGTATTTTTAACTGATTCATTCCTATTCATGTTCATCCATCCTAATTGCAGAAAAAAATATTTTAAATAAATTTTTATCAGATTTTTAACATTGTCCTAATGTTGTATCGTGCTCACAATTTTTCAATATGTAATTGTGCTTCACTGAAAAATCTGTTTCTTAATTGACAGAAATTAATCACAAAGTACTTTGATACATTTTGACTGATACACGAATTTAAAAACACTAAATATTTTCTGGTCACTGCTTTGTTTTATTTAATACAACTTTGTAAAGTGAACATCTTTTGTCTGTGAAGATTCTTAGTCGTCCAGGTCATGGTTATCCAAACAATTGGAAAAAAATGTGGAAATTAGAGGCTCAGATAAATTGGCAAAATATCAGCGTGTGAGTATTAGTTTATACTGTATGTAATGTTGGCTGATAATAATAATAATAATATACTGTATCACTACTAAAATTTTCAAACTCTATAATCTCTTTCAGCAGCTATGTCAGCATCAGTTGGCCTTAATGGTAATTTGGGATTTTTAGATTTTTGCATCAAAGTGATGAAATTGTTTGTTAATGGGTTAAAAATAGACATTTCAAGTAATCTTTTATTAATATATTAGTTCTGAATGGATTTTCAGGAAAATTGACCTTGCTGGGGTCACCTGCAATTCGATACATATAATATGGCTGTGATTTTTAGTCTTGTCTTGTGGCGACACCAGTATACATACAAAGAAGAAGCCATGTACAAAAACAAAATATTTTATTCAATTTGTTCATTAAAATTATTATACATTTTTGCATTGAGACAAGCTTCATTTTGGTATGGTGATTCGAGTGTGTCCGTTTTGACGAGGATCTTGATTGAATATGTCGAATGCTTCCATAATCATAGAGACACGTGGTCGAAGTATTTAGGAAATGTCCATTTGCCTGGAATAACAATGAGATGAGATTAGAGCAAAAATTGCATTAAAAAAGGAAGACTGTTTAAAAAAAGAAAAAAGACATGGAGACATTCCAAACTAAACAAACAAGATCCGGCAGGCCTATGTTCTGAGAAGAGGTCAGGCATGTGTTTGAGAAGCACTTTTTGGTTGAGCTTTGAGGCAATGTTTGAGATGGCCTTGCTGGTGATGAGCCCATATGTCTGTTAATGCTGTTATGTGTATGTGTGTGTGTGTGCGTGTGTGTGTGCGTGCATGTGTGTGTGGGGGAAGCAAATGAATGTGTAGAAGAAGCAATGAACTGTATGAGGACATGTACTTGCAGCTGCTGTGTGTGTGTGTGTGTGTGTGTTCATGTGCGTGTTTGTGCTCAGAAGGAGAAGTATTTGGTGAACCACTCCTGCTTCAGCCCCTCTGTCCCCCTCGGCTCCAGATATGGGCCCCTACAAAAACAACAGGAGAAAAACACATTCACTTTAATGTGGTGCTGCTTTTTGAGGCTAAATGAGTTGCTGGTCGGTAGTGTGAAAATGTAAATGGTAAAGAAGATAACTAACAAGATAACATTTCCAGACATGTTTCTATTCACTGACTCTGAACTTTGAATCCACTTTCGGAAATGCATGCTTTGATTGGTTCATTAGAAGTGAATGGAAAACAGATTAATCTGACATGACACCAAAAACATGTCACACACGTTATCAACACGCATAAACCTCAGAAAATACTGGACAACAACATACAAAACATCTTACCGTACCTTCAAACAAAAAAAATCAGCAAATTGAAAATATGTATTTGACTGAATGAGGTTCAGACACTAGTTTAAACAGCAGTTTTTTTTTTAAGTCTTAAAAGGCACTAAATTCAATTTCCTCTAAAAAAATTCCCTTAAGTTACTTATTTTTTCTTGGCTGCTGTATATATTTTGACTTTATATCTTGGTGCCACAGAGGAGTTTATGAGATCTACAGCAGCTCTTTGTCTCATGATGGACAATTGGTGATTTTAACAATAACTCATATTAACATTTTTAATTGGTTAATCCATCTTATGCAGCTTAAATAGAATGCGTCACATCAGTTTTCATAATAAAGTTCATTAGGAATCTGAAATGCAGAGTAAAATATAATAATAAATAATTCTGGGTCATATTGTTCCTACTGGTTTTCAATCATACTTTTGTATTTTGGGTGAAATGACTGTGAAGTAGGTATTAAATTGCAATTTATGTGGTATTAAAAAGGTCTTTAAATTTCTTAAATTTTACTTCGTGGACCCTACAAAAACCCTGTTAAAGCCCAAAAGAGGAAAAGTTGAATTAATTCTGTATATCTTTTAACTCAATGTGTGAAAAATCCATTTATAATATCAAAAATCACAAGGAAAAAAAATTAGTGCACTATATATAAATAGAAAAATGTTGATGTACAAGAAAAGACTGTGTCCTCGTCAATTTACTCAGTTTCTTGATTATTTGGACACGATTTGGTTTGAGCGACAGTCTTTCAAAGCTGAAATAAATTCTCTTCACTGATTTGTAACATCACTGCCACAGTTTTAAAATGTCCATACCTGATTGATTGGGCCTGTAGATGTGCATGTGGCTCCTGACAGGAGGGGTACACATATCGGATACCCGTTTGCGGTGACGGGCAGACGGGGAGCGGGGCAGTGGGTGCCGGGGTGGGAGGGATGCAGGAAGTCCGGGATCTGGTGGAGCGAGGGAGGGAGGGGGAGGAATGTTGGCCGAGGGACAGGGAAGTGTGCTTGTGTGGAAGAGAGGAGGTGGAGTAATGGGAGGAGGTGTGAGGATGGGAGCTGGACTGGTGGGGGAGGGTCGAGGACGAGTGCTGATGGATGGAGGAAGAGGAGGAAGACGATGAGGAGGAGTGGGGTAGGAAGATGCTCCTGTCATAAGTACTGCCACTGGGGATGCTGGTGACACGAGGAGGCGACTCCACGCGCTTCCTCTGTCAAAGAACATAGTCACATATGTTCAGAATCAACAAATATTCACTCAAATATTCCACAACGCAGAAACTATTAAAACACATGAATGAGCCACAGTGTTTGGCTGAGTTATATGATCCTTTATTATGATGAACATTTGCACTGTAGCTTATTTTGTGTTAATCCCACATCCACCATCAAGAAATACTAACACGTGCACCACATGTGTATTAAGACACAGGTGAAAATGGTGGTTCTTAAACATGGCTGTTTTACATTTTTGAGGAAACTGCCTTTTTCGCCACTGAACACATGACATATTTGATAAATAAAAAGAAATTCACATGACGTATGTGTACTGACACTGACACTGTTTTGCCTTAGCTGCACTGAGAGCAGTCACACATCGACTGAGACAGATGAGCTGAGACTGGTACTCTGCCCAAAACACTTATTTACATATATACTGATCATTTACATGCAGAGTATTTAACATTTACCTACACCTACACACATTTACTTACACTGTTTGTAGATAGATTATTTATGCGGAACAGCGGGTTTATTCAGGTTGAATTCATATCAGTTCTTATAAAACACTCAACACACAACTATGTTAAAAAAAACATTAAACCTTTAAATACATTCTCTTACAGTATATTGTGCTTATTTGGAAAGAAGATGTGTATTTAGCCATATTTTGGCCAAACTGTGAGTGTTTGTGACACACTGATCATACAAATAGACAATCAGCTTATGCTGCAGGAGAGGTTTGCAATGTTTTGTTTTCCGCTATGAAAACCTGTCACCACTGTAACTGTCATGAAGCCAAGTGAAACACAGCCTCAAAAAGTAACAAAACAACAAACAACAAAATGGGTGGAGTATAATTTCAAATACGGTAAACAGCACCGACGCTTGGATTTACTGTTCCAGCAGGTCTGTGATCACTCATCCACAACCAACACCACCAGTAACGTAAGCAAATTAATGTTCACTGGATCCTGCACCTGCAGCCTCAAATTATGATTCAGACTGCTGAGATACTTTTACTTTTCATATGCAGATTATAGAGTATATCTGCATGTGCTTATCAAAAGTACACAAACCCCATGCTCAAGTAGAAGTGCAAGGACTTGCCTAAAAAAGTACTACAATACATGTAGTAATAATAGTAACTGATACTTTATTGATCCCCTTTGGGAAATAGTTGTTTGGACAGCTGCGAGACATTACGTAGCAGCGCTTGCACAGGGTTTTGGTGTCTTGTCCAAGGACACCTCGACATTAACCTCTCATACTCAGGATTGAAGACGAGTGCTCTACCCAATGAGCTATCATGCAGCCCCGAGAAGTAACTACTTCAAATTCTTTACTAAAGTACTAAGTACATACTGTAAAAAAGTACTCCATTAACAAAACAGTGTATTTTAAACATTACTGATGCTGCTGAAAATATGAAAATATCTAGTACCTCATAAATAAAGTTTCTGCAGAAAAATCTAAAATATTCAGACTTTGTTAAGTTTAATTCTAAGACAGAATTACTTCAAAAACGTTTTATGTTCATTTGTTCTTTTAGAAACTGAACCTTTAGTTTGTAGCAATAAAAAAACAAATGTTGGGGGCTACACAACACTGACATAAAACTTTTTAAAAGGGGAAAAATGTTACATGTGAACTCATTTAACATTTTGCTCTAAACTTCAAACTCTTATTGATGAAAAATGAGGCAACAAAAAACTTCTAGCAATTATTAAAAAGATTTGAGCTATTTTTATTAACTCTGAGGTGGTTAATACATAATAATACATCATCATTTGTTTGTTGTTACTTTTATGTACTTTGATTATATTGTTACACGTGAGTGTAAAAAAAGTGAGTTAAATTACACTATTTCCCTTTGAACGTAGTCTGAGTTTACTTATTTTATGTAAGTAAAACTTACATTTTATGTAAGTAAAACTTACATAAAATGGAAATTACTAGGTAAAATACTAGTACCTCAAATTAAGTACAGTAGTTTCATTAATATACTTAGTTACCAACCACCTCTGTCTGAAGTAAAAATATGTAGTTCAAAGATAAACTTTCTGTCGGATTATCCAGACACCTTATTCTTTAAAAACTGTCTTTACTGGTCTAATGAATTATAATTAAATGCAGTGCGACAGACACGGAGGGGGTGCAGCTTTGTGACAGACTGCAATCTGTCAAGTGGGTGAGCTTGCACATTTTACTGCTTCATGATACAGAAACAGAAGTTGGCTTCAGCCCAGTGAACCCCTCTGGCTGGAAGGAGGCTTGTTTTGATGAATGCATTATGTGCATGAGGCGGACAGAGAAACTCACCCTCATGGTTGGCGTGACGCTCCCGGGGCGAGACTTGCTGTCACGGGGCCTGAGGGTGCTGTTGTCCCCGGAAACAGGAGGGTGGAGCTGCAGCTGATGCCTCTCTTCCTGGAGGGAAGGAGGATAAGGAAGGACTTTCATTGGCCTTGTTCACAGTTGGTGCTGTTGTATTAGAGTTGTGCCTGGAGGGTGCACTTGTTTGCCAAGCAGCCTCATGCTGCACAGATGGTAAACACAACACTCTGGCAGAGGACAATTTGAAAAATGTAATTTCCTCCTACGTGTATAAAACCACAGATGATTAATGAAGCCACAGTTCCAGTCTGATTTGGTTTGAGTGGTTAATTAAATTTTTTAAGTTTTGCCCTCACAGCCAGTTTTACATGAACCCTTGGTTACTGTTAACTGGCTCCAAGAATGACTCAGATCCCCTCTGTCAGGTGACTCTGCACCATGTTAACTTTCTGCTGTTTTCCTCACAATTTTGACTAATTTCAAGCTGAGAAACTGGTGTTTTCAGTGTAGCAGGGTTCATATCTTTTGACAAAATCTCTCCTCCCAAGGATCACATGCTCACTACATCTGCGGTTTTCACTGTTTCTCACTGTTTTAAGATGGCAATGACTGTAAACTGAAGGAGCCAGGTTTAATTCCTTGCTTCTCCCGAACAATCATTTTCATTATCAGTTAACCTGTTATGTTTGGTTTAAACCTGATATTTTGTGTTTAATGGACAGCAATAGATACACAAAGAAAACATGGAAAAGATAGAAAGAGACAAGCTAATAACAACATAATCCCACAGTTACTCAATTAATTATGCAGGTATGAAAAAGAAAAAAAAAATTGGTGAACTGTGACATTTTCTAATGTCCAGATATGCAAAGATATGCAATGATGGACAAAAAAAGAAGCAACAATTTTCACACTTTCTGTTTGAAAAATGACAGAAACTGTTAATCAGTTATCAGAATAGTTAATAATACTGTTATTATATATAATCCAGAAATAGCACCCTGAATGGTAGCTGTTTTCAACAATAGCAATAATAACAGCAAACATCAGCATTCAATCAAACTTCATTTAAAAAATGATCTGCAGGATGTTTCTTGCTTCTTCAGCATGAATTTGATCTGATTTGGGCGTGCAAACATTTTTATCTTTTTTCCTCTCAACAATAATTTCTCCATTGGAATCAATAAAACATTTCAAAACGAAATGTTCCTAATGAAAACATAATTCTTTAAAACCACAAGTATATAGTTTTATTTTTTAACAGGTTGATAATTTAGTTTTCAAACAAACTACAGCGATGACTGATGTCTGTACCAGTTTTTGGACAATCCTGGAGGTCTATAACACAGAGGGTAAGATAAATCAAGCTTTAGCTGCACAGACTTAGTAGGATCCATTCTTTGTTGGTTAACACTTCTAGTGGTATCATTTTCTTGTTGGCAATAAGGAAACTGCTGAACATCACCAGACTTGTGCCTAATAAAGTGAGTGTCAGAGTATTTACAGTGTGCCATGTGTACTCACCACTAATCGTTTGATGAGCTGGTCTCTCTCTGTCAGTCTCTCCTGGAGTTTCCCCAGCTGCAGGTCATCACATCGTGGCTCCCGCCTCCGGCACCGTTCCTCACGTTCACGTAATCTGCAGTTAAATCATATGCACAAACACCTTTTCTCACACACCTGTCCAGATGTTCACTCAGTGCTTGAAAACATTTTAAACTGTGTGTGTGTGTGTGTGTTGTGCTTTCCTCTACTCACTCGTTCTCCAAGGCCACTATTCGAGCCTGCAGGTGTGTCTGGGCACTGCTGTACTCCGAGACCAAACTCTGCATCTCCCTCTTGTGCTCCCTCCTGATCTCCTCCACCTCCTCTCTCCTCTTCTCCTCCTCCCGCTCCTTCCTCTTCTCCTCGTCCACATCCTCTTCTTTTATGTCCTCCTCTTTCCTCTCCTCCCAGTGTTTCTGTGACTCCTCCAGTTTCTCCATCTCCACCCTTAGTTTCTCCACTTCCTCCTTCAGACGTTGTGCTTCTTCTTCCAGTTGTGCATCTCTCTTCTTGATTTCTGCGTTTTCCTCTTTCTCTTCAGCTTCAGGTTTTTCCTGTATTGATCTGGGAAAGCAAAGTAGAAAATTGTAAAGCAGAAAAATGGAAATAGTGGTAGTGAACTGTTTCAAATTTAGTCTGTTATCATCATTTGTTGTTTTATTTTTCATCAGCTGTCTGTGTCTCTATGTGCACTGGAAAACTGTGATGGCCATTTTCACTATTTCCTGACATTTGATGGAGAAAAAATATCAGTAGATGAATCAGTAATAAAAATAACTAAATTAAAAAATATGAGTTATATGAAATATAATTATGAAATATGAGTTAAAATCAATCCTTCCTTTAACATGAATGTACTTATTCCCTTACCTTTCCTTTAATTGCTTCTTGAGAGATGAATTCTCTCTCTGCAGCTCCATCATGGCACAGCGACTCTCATCCAGCTGTCGCTCAAACACCTGATTCTGGTTCTGCTGCTTCAAATCCTTCACACGCACATGTACACACACACACATACAAGCATGCATGAAGTGACTATGTGTTGTCAAAATCTGCATTAAGAATCAGAATTTTGACCACAGATGTTCATTCTTGACTTCCAGAATTAAAAATTTTCAACAATTAATCTAAACACAGAAGTCTAACTTGTATGGTGTACCATACAACACCTTAATGTCCTTAATCGTCCGCCCAAAGGACAAGACTTAGTATATGACATCAAGTGCAGAAGCTGTGGAGAAATCTATGAAGGGAAGATGGCTAACACCCTGGGGAAGAGACTGGGGCAACGGCAGAAACAAGCAGCAGTTAAAAAACACACCAGTCCAAGGCCGAGCACGAGACTGACTGAGAAGGAGTCAGGATTATAGACCAGGTGAGTGTAGACATCTAATGGAAGATTATGGAGGCCATACACATACACATCGACTCGCCCTCAACAGAGATGGGGGTGATGATCTACATCCAATCTACAACCAACTGTACAACAACACAATTAACATCACGTGCCTAAGTCTACTACTATCGCTGAATGACCTGTGAGATACGGTCGAATGCTAAGTAAGTTACACTAATGGTGCTGCAGACACTATCATACTGTGTTGGCTTAATCCCAGAGCCATGAGGGATTTTATTTACATGAAGAATAATGTTATCAAATTGTTCTGATTTGCTTGTGTGTGCTCATACTCTATATATGTATTTGTCATATACTGTACATGGACAAAGAGACTGAGAGGTGTGTGTTTTTTGTGAACATGTAGGCTATTTGTCTTTGTGCATCATCTCAGAGGGACTAATATTCAGCACTGTGGCCACTGAAGTGTGTGTGTGTGTGTGTGTGTGTGTATCACCTGTTGCAGAGCCATCATCTGTGTGTGTGCCTGTAGCTGAGATTGTAGGTCTTCTATCTGCTGCATGTGTCTCTGGGTCATCTGCCTGCTCCACTCTGTGTACTGCTGGGTCAGCTCTGCACGTTGCTTATCTGATACCACACAGACACACCACACACACACAAGCACAGAACCACATACAGAAAACAAAATCAATTTGGTCTTGACAGTTACAGGTACCTTTCTGCTGTTGCCATGGTGAAGTGTATCCATGGCAATAGCAACTTCACTGTTGAATTTAGAATCTCTATGTGTATATCCGTCTGTGTGTGTGTGTTTGTGTGTGCTCGCAGATGCTCATTTTGTGTATGCAGCTGTGCATGTGTTGAACACAGTGCGCTACTGTGTGTGTGTGTGTGTGTGTGTGTGTGTTTATGCTAATTCTCATGTGTACGTGTGCATGTGTGTGTTACCTAGCTCCAGGTGGTGCATTGTCTGTAGTCTGTTCCTCTCAGACAGCAGATCTTCTTTCGCCTGTTTCTCTAACGCCTGCAGAGCCATGGCATGACTTTGTTTCTCCTCAGCTAATGACTGGGTTTGGGGTTCCTTCAACATATTAACACACATTTTGATGTATTTACAACAGCTGCATTCTTTAAACTCACACAAATCTGTCTTTACAGTACACACACACTTTAACCTGAGTAGATGAATGCTCACATTCATAGAATAACATAATATTGCCTCCTCACTGAAGCACTGTCATCAAAGCTGCTAAATAATTCATCACATAGAAAACATATGAAGGAGACAAGTATAATGGTTGAAAATGTGTTTGCATCTCATCTACCTGCAGCAGGTCCCTCAGTTTCCTGTTTATCTCCTTGGTGTCTTGGACCTCTTTCCTCAGCCTGTCAATTTCAGGGTTGCCATGGCAGTCATCTCCCTGGCTCGCCTTCTTTATCTCCGCCTTCATTAGTGAGAAAACGTAACAGTAGGATTTTAAGGCTCTCTGTGGCATCACAGTAATCCTGAGATGATGAATTTGCAGCAGGCGTTGAATTATGTGGAGATGTTGCTTTTGTTTTAGAATTTGCAGACTCCAACAGTTTTCATAGAATTAAACAAAGACTTCATTGTGGACTTGACTCAAGCTTATGGAAGTAATTAAAAGAGTACTCCAGCGACTTAAGATTGCACTAAGTTGGCAGAGACACGAGAGACAGATTTTAAAGAAAGAATTGTTAAAAAGCAAGATGCAAATTAAGCTAAATTATCCTGACTTTTAGTTTTGAATATGCATCCAAAAATAGGTTATTATGTTCCCATATTACTGATATGGCCATTAGAGCCCCTTTGCCTTGTATACACTCACATCTTTCAAACTCCTCATTCCAGTTTGTTCCGCAGGCTTTCTATTACAAATGTGTAATCTCCAAGCCAAAGCCGTGACACCTCAAATGATAACGTCAATCTCATTCTGACAGCTTCTCCAGAGTCACACAACAACACTCACACACACTGAGTTATCATGATAGTCTTTAACACTGATGTGTAAAAGTCAACACTACAACCCAAATGAGATGCCACACACGTCAGCAATTTCTGATTGTCAATTAATTGTTACAGTAAAACATGAAAGCTAAACCTTACATGTTTTTTAATGAGGGTTGGCAGCTTATGATGAAACAAAACATTGTGAATACACCATCTTGGGCTCAGATAAATAAGATAAATAGATACATGTTTAATTATCTTCCTTGTTACTCAAAAAAATTGATTTATCAAGAAAATAATCTACAGATTAACCGATGATGAAAACAATTTACTACTGACCAATAAAAATTGCTTCATTAAATGATTAGTCATTAAACTAAATAATCTGAAATGTTGGATCTTAATACAAGATTCAGGTTTTCTGAACTATATAGCAACTAACTGAATAAACCTTGATTGTGCAAGTCACTCCCTAATTGGAATAGTCTTTTCTAGTCCTCAAGATGATCTCTTGATGATCTCAGATGTTTTCAGCAGCTCAAGCTGAATATTGAAGTGAAAATAACGTGGTAAATTCGCCAGATTATCAAGCTGATTATCACTTTTCTAATGTGAAACCATGACCAAGGATCATGGATGTGTTTTGTAATTCAGTTTGAGAAGGACACTCACCTGTGTCTCCAGCTCGGCCAGTTGACTCTGCAGCTCAGATATCTGTGCCTGCAGCTCCTGCTCTCGGTTTTGCCACCTCTGTTCGCTCTCAGCAACAGCAGCATTCATCTCTATCCTGAACTCTGCTCTTAGACGATCCTCACACTCTGCCCTGGAGGCAAACATCAGGCTATTTATTTATTCCTGATACACTGCGATGTAGTCTTTATAGTGTCTTGTTTTCTTGTGCTTCTACTTTATTTTAAGAACTATTTGTTGTGTCCAGTAGACAGCCAGCACACAGCAGTAACCTGAATATTTCTCACCTTGTCATGTCCATATATTGTTTGTGTAAAACCTGATTTTTCTAGATGTATTTTGAGATTAAGAATTCACTTTATTGTATTTTAAGTTAACAACCTGAATAGGACATTTTTCTTTATAAATACGCAGCTTTTTCATGGAAAACACCACAAAAAAGGAAAGTAACATCTGGTTAGGAGGCGCTGCTGTTTGAATGCATCACTGTTACCTATTCAACAACAAACATACCATCGAGTGCCTTTTGTAGTGAGGGATAACTGCTTGTTAACTGATATTTTAAACTAATTAAAACATTAATCAAAAGCAATCAGTTGTTTTTAGTGTGTGTATAGATTAATCATACCATATAATGAAAAAGAAGCGTTAGCTATGTAGAATCAATATGTGAGACAGAACAGGCTAATTGGTCTTCTGAAAACCATGGAAGCTAATGTTTATTTAGATTGTGATATTGATTTGATTTGTATTGATGCACTGATGCTGTTTAATGCTTCTCATTTTGTTCTAGTAAAACATATTCCATGCCACTAAAGTTCATTCAGCTGAATCAAACAGAAAGAGACAAAAGCTATAAACTGTTGTGAGCCACAGTTTAAATGGCTTACTCCTCAACTTCAGCAGTGATCATTTAAGAGGAGGGCAGGGAAGAGACTACAAGCAGAATCAACATTTTGTAATGTAAGCCTAAGTGGTCCTGGCAGATCTGTGTTTATTCTGCTACCTGATCTGGTCCTCTGTGTGCCGCTGGCTCTGCTCTAGAAGACTCCTCTCCGTGTTCAGTCGGCTCTGTTCCAGGACCTTCTCCTCCAGCCGATGTTTGTCAGCTCTCAGGGTTGCTATCTCCCTCTGCTGTCTGTCACCTAGCCTCTCTGCCTCCTCCTGAATCCGAGCCAGTCGACTCCGAGTGTGATGAAGTTCATCTTCCAGACGAGAGCACTGTGGTCCACATGACGGTGCAGCTTCAGGTGCCACCTTTTCTTTCTTCTCTTGCTGTCGGATCACTGACTCTAGCCTACAGATCTGAGAACACAGGAACATTTCTCCTTCACATATTTAAAACATTATAAATGATTTTATGAATGTACCTCAAGTTATTTTAGCTGGCAAAAATACACACTCATAATAATATAATTTAAACGCTGACCTCATTTGTAGCATCTTTCAGTTTTGTCCTCAGCTCCTCTCTTTCCTTCTCTAGACCACTGAGTAGCTCCTCACTGGTCCTCCTCTCTTCTTCCAAACGCACACACACCTTCCAAGAATATTCATCCACATCAAAACCATTATTAGATTAACATTTTATCTTCTTTTTAGTACTTTAACCTAACCATACTGTCACATTCTCATTACTAAGCCTAATTAGTAATTAGTCACAATGAAGTGCACATTATAAGAAGGCTCGGAGGGCAGGCAATTATGTGATAAAATCTCTTTATATTTCTACATTTACACTAAGAGCAAAAAATATTAATCGCTCATGCTCTTTCAGACCAGTGGTTCCTAGCTTAAGCGTGCCCTCTTCTCAATGGGTCACAAGACGATTATTAAGAAAAATATTTTTTTCAAACATTTCTCTAATCTTTGCTTTTTGTGTCCAACTTAGTTTACTGTGATACCATACAATTCAGTAACTTCACTAATTCATGTAAACAAGAATACCAGTGTCTTTAATGAGGTCCATGTGCTAAGAGAAAGACGGTAAGGATGGTTTTGGCTGAACAGTCCCGATTAACTGTGTCCAAAATGTTTTTATAAGAGCACACAGACTCAGGAAAAGTATTATAGCCTTGTCACAGGATAAAAATCATTTCTCACAGTGGCTTGTGCTTGTATCCAAAATAATTCTAAATCTAAAGTCTGACTGAAATTTAAATAATTTAGCCTATATGAGTTGCTTACCACAGTTGGACAGTGGGTTATTTTTTAAATTCTTATACAAGTGCACAACATGGTAAAAACTGTCTTTTGCTAGAGAGCCTGTCATCTTACTTCACTGAACAAAAATAAAACCACTAATATACACCCCTATACACTCCTGTGGTGTGTAGACAGATGCTAACCTCTTGATTGGTCTTCTTCTCTGAGCTCAGAGCTTCTTGGACACTGTGGAGTTCAGCTGCGTGTCTCCTCATCACCTCCTCTATCGCTTTTCGCACCTGCTCTTTCAACCGCTTCCTGTCCTCCTCAGCCTTCCCCACTAACCTCTTCTTCTCTTCTTCCAGTTTCTGCTGCACATTAGCTCTCTCCGCCTCAACCTGTTCAATGTTCTTGTCCAACTGGGAACGAACACGAACCCTCTCGACCTCCAACTCCTTGCGCAGCCGATCAACCTCTTCCTCCTTTTCTTTCCTCAGGCGCTCTTTGACCTCTTCCACCTCTTTGTGCAGAGCTTCCTTCTCCTCCTCTCGCTCCCTGCACAGTCTGTTCCTGTCTTTCTGAAACTGCTCCTTTTCTTGCTCCCTCTCCTTCCGTATTTTTTCTCTCTCTTTTTCTATCTCCTTCTGCAGTTTGTCTCTCTCATCGTCTGCATGCTTTTGGATGCGACGCAGCTCCTCTGTCTGGGCTCTTACCATCTCTGAACGCAAGCTGGACAGGGCCTCGGCATGCTATGAAGACACAGCATAATTAATCGGTACATGGCAACTATATCTATATATCCATGTGTACTGCACTTGTATTTTTGTCTGCACTGCAATTACACAGACACTCAGTGTCTTTACCTGCCGTATCTGCCGTGCATGGTCACTATTCCTACCACTGCTCTGTAGCTCCAGCTCTCTGTTCCTGCTTTGCAGACGGCTCACCTGGCTCCTCAGTTCCTCCACCTCAGTGCACACACACACCTCACAGCCTCCACGGTTCAGCAGCTCGTCTAACACACACACACACAGAGAATTACACACCAGCAAACACACAAGCAAACACAAGCACACACACACTTACATGCACAAGCATGTATTGATTGGTTATGCATACCAGAAGTAGAATGGGCTTATAGCAGACCAATAGTGGATGAGGAAGTGCCTAAAACAGAAATCATTCTCATGCAATAAATAAAATTCAGGGTGCTTTTGCTGACTGGGTGTAATGACACTTTGATGAAACTGTTTGCCTTTATGGAGGATGAATAATGAACATTTGTTGCATATTCTATATATATTATAATGGTGTGAGGCAAAAACTTAATTAACGCTGAGTCAGAATGAATAATGGAAATGCACTAAGCTCTGCTGGGTTTCACCAATGTGAGCTTTCTCCAGCAGACAGGCAAGAAGAAACGTGGACAGGCAGACCCAGGGTGTGAGAGGCAGGCCAAACAGCTACCTGCTCTGCTCTGCAGCTCATCTTCCTGCAGCAGCAGCCTCTCCTTGGCGACCGCTAGCTCCTCCTCTGCCCGTTTAGCTACACCCTCTGCTTCGGACACACGCCTCCGGTCCAGCTCCAACTCTTCCTCCAGGTCCTGGGAGGAGGAACGAGGGCCAGGAGCAAGTTAGACATGAAGATAAGTAAGGAGGGCAATGTACAGACATATTGAGGGTTAAAAGGAAAAAAGACAGATGACTGATTGAGAGAGAGTAGCTGACAGCAGATTTCACACATACAGTATATGGAAGACAGAGGAAAAAGAACAGTCAACAAAACTGAGAGCTCAATAGAAAAATAAAAGTGGGATGAAATGTGGTGAGTCAGGGAGCTATCTCGCCCAGCTGTGTGCTTTTAATGGTCTGCTGTGAGGGCTTATGTCAGCTCTATGCCAGCTCTCGCAGGGCAGCTTAATGCTCTTGTGTGAGGTGGTAATGGTGGTGGTGCAGAGAATCTATCCTGCTCAAACTACTCATTAGCAGATAGCTGGCAGCGGGAATAGCACTCAGGGAGGGCAGCCTGTGGTTAGGCGAGCAAAGATCCCACCTCTCTGTTCTGCTTCCACCTCACTCCCTCCTTTCCCATCAACGTACTGATTAGCTGTGTACTTTAGAGACAGGAGGCTGCAACATTTTAATATCTTTTGACCTCCCTTTTCACAGCATTGGATTGCGGTTTTAGTAAGAGTGGAAACGTTAAAAGAGAGAATGTGTATACCTGTATTCGCTCCTGTAGTTTGACCGTGTTTCTCTTGCTTTCAGCCAGCCTCTCCAGGTGACTTTCTACCTCTGCTTCAGCCCTCTTCACTCTTTCTCTCAGAGCGCTGTGCATTCCTTTCTTCTCCTCTTCTTCCCTCTCCTCCCACTTGCGCCGTTCCTCCTTCCATTCTGCCTCCATCTTCTTCCTCATTTCCTCTTTCTCTTCATTTAGATCATTCATCCTTTGCTCCCAATGATCCCGTTCTTTTACCGCTAGCCTCTTCTCCTCCTCTGCTTGATCCCTCTGCTCCTTCAGTGCCTTTACCTCCTCTAAGAGTGCTTTTACTCTTTCCAAGTCCTCACAATCCCCAGTTTGTCTCTCCATCTCCTCTTTCTTTTTCTCCTCATCTTCTCGTCTCTCCTCCTCTTTCCTCTTATTCTCCTCGTCAGCAGCTTTCTGCAGCTCCACACATTTGGTATCCAACTCCTGGATCTGCTGCTCTGCCTTCTCCAGTTCTTCGGTCAACCTCAGGCTCTCCTTCTGGGCATCACTGATCTGGGCCTTAGCCTCCTGTAGCTCTTCCTCTGCAGCCTGGAGCCTCTCCTCAAACCCCTTTCTCAGCTCTGCCTCTGTTTCACGCTCTCTCTCTTCCGCCTGAATGCGGAAGAATTCAAAATCTGCCTGCACCTGAACACACGGAGATACCCTGTTAAACACTGCGCTTATATATAAACTCAGTTGTTAATGAGTATACATACAGTAATGAGTATACATCCCTGCTACTGCGTAAGAAATCCTGATTCTTTATAAATGGGCAAATTACCAAAGCAATGATTCAAATTTTCTCCCACAAGCACATAATATGCATCTATAAGTTCATACCGTATATATATGTTGTACTACAGTTAGCAATTACTACTGCACATTAAGAATGTTGTGCTGAGATCTAGAAGCTGTGTAGACCATGGTGTGAGCGATGTGGAACGCGTGTATACAAAACATTTGAAAAAGTTCAGACTGTGGCCATAAACGCCAATTAGCTGCATTGTTGTGACAGTGAAAGAATATTTTTTGTGCGGCAAAACATCATTACCAGTCTGCACTGCTGCAATAAGGCAGGTTGGAGCCGTAAATTCCTTTTTCAAAATCCAGCCTGTCACAACCGGGATTGTTAAGTAAGTCAAAATACACAGAGAGGTGTTCCAATAGTACAAGGACAAAACAAGAAGGAGACATTTTTGTGAAAAAAAACCCATTAGACCACACTTATCTGCACCATGTTTAACAAAAAACTGAGCATGATGGTAATTGGTTTGGCCAGCCAGTACATGTGTTTCCCCCTCTGTGTTGTTCAGTTAGATCAGTTTTTGTTGAAGCTCAGTTGACTGAGGTCTGATGCTGTACAGTCTGCTGTATTATGAGTTTAGTTTTTTTATGAGCTCTTTTAAGGCCCATCTTAGTAGATAAATAATGCCTTATATTATCTAATTTTTTAATGAATAAAAACATATCTTTTTTACATTTAAATCAGGGCCGTGTAGCTTCATCTGAGACACCGCACCTATGGAGTTTGTGTATTTGTAGGTATTTACAGTTGTTTTCTATCAACAGACTCTTACGGTAGCTCACTGATCACTCACTCACTGATGAGCTTGGAATTTACAGGACAAAATGAGAACCCAAACAGGAAAACATGTGGAAGACAACAACCCAGAGAGATGAGCAAGACCAAACATTTCAAAATAAAAATTTAATCTTTAGTTGTTAAGTTGCATCTTTTTTTCCCAAAGAGCTTATAAGAAAGTAATGTGGGTATTTATGGTTAATGTTTCAGTGGAGCGCAAAGCATGTTAATTAGACATGAAGTGCATGAACTGCTCAAAGATGTTTTACCTTTGATCAGCACGTCCATATTAGAGCAGATAAATCTATCTCTACTAACAGGCTATG
>JAUMHL010000001.1:12634462-12666639 GCA_032362345.1 Sandelia bainsii
GAGAGGGAAGTCTGGGTATCCCTGCTGAAGCTGCTGCCCCCGCGACCCGACCTCGGATAAGCGGATGAAGATGGATGAATGGATGAACACACAGAAGCTTAGATAAAATTGCATATTGTAGATGAGTGGAGCCTGTTTTTTCACATCTTTTTTTTATATGACCTAGTAGGTGTATGTACTAATGGAGAAACTTTTAGCCCGTCTATATCCACCAGCATTAATATTTAATACGACAGTACACCTTTCCAATAATCCCTCACCCACATGCATCCAGGTCTCAAGCAAAAAGCTTGACAGAGCACACTCTCACTATATTAAATTGATTTCATGAGATAGATGGTTGTTGTTGCCATACAAGGAAGAGCTCTGTCTGTTTGTTCCGGCCATTCCCATGAAGAGCTGTCTGCAGTGACCCCTCCACAGCTGCCTGCCAGCTGCAGCCTCGGACATCACAACCCCAGCAGAGGGGTCACACACTAGGCTATATCTCATTTGTGAGATGAGAAATTATTTCAGATTGTTTTTTTCAATCCATTTTTTATTTTTATTTTTTAAATGATAAATCACAAATAATGCAACATATCTAATGCGACCATTGTACACAATAACCTTCCTTGAATTTTGCCTCACAGGGAATGCTAATTGTAATTGTTATTTTGATTTTTTAATCTGTTTTGTACTAATAATGAATGCCAAATTCACAAAGCTAAACAAAAGTTACAAAATACAATTTATTTTTAGGGTACATTTTTTTTAAGGGTTGCAACCAGGCTACTAATTATACTGACAGCTTCAGAAAATAATATACTAATCCAGTATATTATATATATATATATATATATATATATATAATCCAAGTCCAGTTTACAAAGAAAAGAGAGAAAGGCAGCATAGTATATTCAGTATATTCCCCAAATCTGAGAAGCTCCTTATCAGGAAATGTTTGCCATGTTTTGCTTTTAAAATAGTAAAATGATGATGATGATCAAGTATCGTTAAGGGTTAAGTTCCTCTTGCTCGAATAACTGCTTTATTAATGAATTAAGTCAGCTCTGCTACTTTTTGATGAGTCTCGCGTTATTCAAATTCTCTCGACGTCATTACGTACCTCAAAATTACGCATCCTAGTTCTCGCGAGAACACAGGGCAGTTGAATTTGAAAACAGGCGGCAGGGTTGTGAGAAGTTAGCTGAAGGAAAGGTGCATTTTAAAACCTTACGTTTATTTTTTATGTGTATTACGAGGTCTGTTTAAATATTACGACAAATGACGATGTAAAATGTCTCTAGGGAACGTTGTTCTATACGACCTACTTATGTTGTTTTACGTTGTTTTCTCACTTTTGTGCCGTGGGAGTTGAGTCGAGGTGGGGCTTCAGTAGCTTTAACGAGGCACCAGAGACAAACAGGCTGGCGGTAGTTTAGCCAGCAGTTAAGAGCTTACTCATAGTAGGTGCCAGGACAGCTACGACGGATGCTTGAGTGAATCTGTGTTTTAATTTGGTTTTCTGTGAAGGAAAGATGACTGCAGACAACGAAATAGACATTAAGGAGGCGTTTCAGCGCGCTCAGAAGGGCCACAACAACAAGGCGAAGCTGGTGGCGAGTCTGAAGAGCCGCTACAACAAGGTAAGTTCAGTATGGTAAAATATTATGGAGTCGCAACTGTACAATATGTTTTATATTCATACATTAAGTACCCGTATTTAGCATTTATTACCAGTATTTATATATTTAAGACGTCGCAATGGGCTGTGGGGATTTGTATTGAGGGTATTTTATATTTTCTGACGTTTTATAGATGAAATAAATAATCAGTTAATCAAAATAGTCGACAGATTAATCAATAATGAAAATAATGGTCAGCTGCAACCCTAATCACATTGTACAGTCGCTGTGACTCAGGAGTTACAGTTGTTTACAAATATGTGAATATTTATAATATGTGCTGCCAACTAGGGGTGTAAGAAATAAAACTGAAAGAAATAAAATATTGATACAGTATAGTGATATTCACTTTACTTTACTTTACTTGGCAGACGCTTTTATCCAAACAAGGGAAAGACACACACGCAATTACCATTCGGGTTCTGTAAATTATGAGTTACTACAAACTAACAGCCCTGATAAGACCCAAACTTGTCAAGAAGAAAAACATGCTAGACAATTTGTGTGTGTGTGTGTGTGATATTATGTTATGTGATACTCTATTGAGTCTCACACTATGCCGATTCGTAAAAAATTGCACTGCATATGGTGGTGTGTTCTTTATACAATGACAGTCTTCCTAATATCAGATTAAAAAAATCGCAATATATCCCAACACAATATATTGAGTCATAACTCCTTTATGGCGATAATACAGCCCTTGTTTTCAACCATCTCTGCAGTTACAGCTTCTGACTGGCTGAACACACCTGATGCAGGTAATCAGCAGTGAGTAGGGCTGCGATAGTTAGAAAACAAGCAGGATAGTTGCCCTTGAGGACCAGACTTGACTACCCCTGATCTAGACTATTGTTTCTCCTGGGTTGCATCCCTTGTTGCGTGTTACTGATGACACCCTCCATCTTCTCCTTCAGCTGGAGGATAAGACACTGTTCCACGAGGAGTTTGTCCACTACTTGAAGTACACCATGATTGTCTACAAGCGTGAACCTACTGTTGAAAATGTCATTGAGTTTGTTGCGAGGTTCGCCACAAGTTTCCAGTCTCCGCCTAAAACAGATGAGGAGGAGCAGCATGAGGATGAGGAGGAAGAGGAAGAAGCTGAGGATGATCATCCATTTCTGAGTTTCATGTTTAATTTCCTTTTGGAGGTATAAACATTATTTCACAGGTGTATGGATATAAAATGTAATTATTATGACGCTGTTTGTTCTACAGTGTACTGAGCAATGAAAAAAGTTTTATATTTGTGATAAATGTTTATCATTTGCACCATTTTTTAAAAAGACATCTGTTAACCACAATCATTTTCTCAATGATCTCAAATCTCAGATTTTTTTTCTGCTGTACACAGAAACCCTGATGTGATTGATGTCTCTACTGGTTCCTAATCTGATTTTTGTGCTGTCCCATCTGTCTTCCCTCTCTTCTGGTTGAACTCCATCTGTTTCAATCCATGTTTACTTTCCTTACCGCACTGTCTGCCTCTTTCTCTCCAATTTGATGTCTTTCTCCTCCTTCTCCCAAACTGTTCGAACTGCTGCATTTTCTACTTTCATTTCGTCTCAGTCCCATAAAGCCAATAGCCATGCGGTGCGGTTCCGTGCTTGCCAGCTCATCAACAAGTTACTGGGCAGTATGGCAGAAAATGCCCAGATAGATGACGATCTCTTTGATTGCATCCATCAAGCCATGCTGGTTCGTGTCACTGATAAGTTCCCCAACGTGAGAATTCAGGCTGCTTTAGCCATGACGCGCCTGCAGCAGCCACAAGATCCTGACTGTCCCACCATCAATGGTTTGTTTATTCTCTTCTTATGAATAAATAACTCCATGACCTTTTATTCATAATCTATTCTTTTGTCACTGATTTTAGCCTGTTTGATGTTTATGTTTGTATAAATTTTTATTTGTTATCATCCCTCTTGATGTTTAATGATCAGTTGCCCTTCTCTTTTCAGCGTATATGTTGATTCTAGAAAATGATTCTAATGCTGAGGTGAGACGTGCTGTTCTCTCCTGTATTGCGATGTCCCCTCGGACCCTCCCCAAAGTACTAAGACGCACCAGAGACATCAAAGAGAACGTGCGCAAGCTAGCATACCAGGTAGACACACATGCCAAGTACATCGGCATATAACAAGAAGCTTGTCTTGACCTGACTAAACACTTGTAAACATAATCAATTTTTGTTTTCTCTTGAAGGTTCTGGCTGATAAGGTTCACATCAAAGCGCTGACCATTGCACAGAGAGTTAGTCTACTGCAGCAGGGTCTCCATGATACCTCAGGTAAAAGTGATCTAATGCTGTGAGACTTTACTTTTACACTAACATTTGCAAACAAGCTCAATAATCAGCCAATTATTGTTGATTAATTGTTGATGAGTCTATGAAGAGTGAGAAAGTGGTTTAATGTCCAAAACATTTCTTTTCTAGCTTCTTTAAATGTCTGAAAAATATTTGTTTGTCCGATCAACAGTTGGATGAAGATATAAATGAAGAAATACATTTTAATAAGACAGACATTTGAGAAGCTGGAACCATTTCATGTTTGACATTTTTTCTTACTGAGAATTCATCAGTATGAAAATTGCTTGCTGTTTTATTGTCAGACAGTCATCTAATTGTTTCAGCTCCAAATTTCCTTGTGCACAGTTAATAAGTCTGACCGTCTGTGTGTGTATTGTAGAAGCGGTGAGGGATGTGGTTTGCTCTCGTCTGCTGCCGGCCTGGCTGCTTCGGCTGGATGGTAACATTATAGAGCTGCTCCACAGGCTGGATGTTGAGAACTGCTCCCAAACAGCTTTGGACACACTGAAAGCCATCTTCACGGGCACACCTACCAAAGAACTCCTGCAGAACAGACTGCAGCTCGACAACAGGTACACTCACATACTGCAGACTTTGTTGTGACATTGATTAATAAAAGTTTAGAGATTAAGTATGTGTTTTATTCTTTTCTTTTTACAGAAAGCTGATTCCAGTGAACTCTGTCACCTGCGAAAATGTACTTTACTGGAGAGCTCTGTGTGAGTTCATCAAGGCTAAAGGAGATGAAGGTGATGAAATGCTGGACCAAGTGTTACCAGATGCTGCCACTTATGCCGACTACCTCTACGGGTGAGAAGATTTTACTGGATTATATTTAAAATCTCCTTGCTGCCAGCTGCATTTTTTTAACGCATGGTGCAGACTGCATTGTAGACCAGACTGATCCGCTGAAAAAGGTTCTATATAATGAATCATTATTGTTCGTAATGTAATATTAAGTAGGTAAAGCAGCTATTATAACAGTGTATCAAATGACATTGTGAAACAAGATACAAGAGATTGTTTGTCGTGATGAACCTATAGAGAATTATCAGCTGAATCTGAAGCTTTATAGTGAGTTTTAACTCATTGTTTACCTCTCTGGCTCGCAAATTCCCTCCGACTGCTCACATATCGTCATTTTTGGAGGCTTTTGTGAAGAAGCTCTAAAAACTCAGACAGCAGATAGAGACAAACTGAGGTACATAGTGTAGCATTTAGCAGCTAAAGAGCCAGAATTTTCAACAAGGAGTTGGTAGAGACCAAAAACTGAGCTAAAAGAAAGTAAGATGTTCAATACAATTTTAGTTACTTTCTGATGTTCAGACCTTAACAAGTGATAACACATTTGCCATAATCACAATGTTGTAACTCCAGGTATCTGAAGTCATGAACGGTTTTCTCAGAGTAGCACTTTCTGTATGTACTTGTAATTTGCTCAAAGCTTTTAGAACTGCTTTCATAGTGTGACTAACCTAGTCAATTATACTCAAGTAAGAGATTAATATAAAAAAGACTATTCACACATTCCACATAAGTAAAACAACATGCATTGATGCTCAGTGCTTTTGTCAGTGTGTTTTTGTTTAGATGCTTCAAAAACAGCTGTGATCATTTTAACACACCCCAGGGCCACAGTGAAATTTAGCTGTAAACTGTCACACTCAAAACACTCAACTGTTGTTATTACACAGTAACACTTTTTGAATTTGTGTTTTTATGTTTTATTCTCATAGATCTAGTTTTGCTTTTGATGTGTAGAGCACATGTTTTCTCTCGAGGTCACTGTGATAGAGATTCAGAAAATTCTACAAAGCTGTCAACTCGTCATTCAACAGACTTACTACTAACTGAATATAATTATACAGACTTCAAATGATGACTTCTAGCATAAATCTCAGAATATCTTCATAATTATAATTCATAACTATGGTCCTTCACTGTGCATTGCTGTTGGAAAACTCTGCCTCAACTGCCTAATGTGTGTGTTGCTGAAGTGTGACATGCCCCTTAAATAAACTTGCTTTAATTGAGTGACACCCTTAACGTTTGTCTGCTCATAAAACATGACTTTATTTTTGAATAAGTTGTAAGTTTGTACAAATCCCTCAGTGGCTGCTTGGGAGCTGATAAGGAGGTAGCTTGTAGGCTGTGCTGCTGCAGAGTTGCTACCAACAGTCCTGAAGTATTGCATTTATATTCAACTGAGAGATGTCTGAATGATGTGTTTGATGCTACGACTGGGTGTGTAGCTGAATAATGTGGCAGGTCTCTGAGAGCTGTTGTTATCTTTGTTGTCTCACTCTTGACTCTGACTGCTGCAGATATCTGAAAGCGGTGCCTGTGCTGTCAGAGGAGCAGAGGGCCGACTTTAACCAGCTGGAGCTGGTCATGACCAAAGAGTTTGTCTCCCAGCAGTTCATCCATCTCATCAGATGTCTGGACACCAATGAGGAGGGCGGCAGGTAAGATGAAGAACAGATCTGAGTTGGTATAACGCTGAAAAGATGTTGGTGAAAGGTAGAATGAATAGACAGGTGCTTATGAATGAGTAAAAGACATTAACTGGCAATCCTTTTATTTTCAACTACTAACAGAAGGTGGTTTTGATGAAGGAGCGGGTAGGTAGATATTGAAAAGGAAAGATAACTGAGAAATATAACAGTGAAAGAGTCTGAAAAGTAGGCCCTGGAAATACTGAAAACAAAAACGTTTTAGTCATGTTTTAGGGCTAGACAAAGAATTTGTTTTAGTCACTTTTTGTAATAAATTTTATTCTGTTAGAGCTACAACAAATGATTAATTTCATTCTCAGTTAATTTATGAATATTTTATTTTTTTATTTATTCATTATTCACTTAGTCTATGAAATATTTCAAATAGAAAATAGTAAAAATATACCCATTATCCAAGATAACATCTTTCTCTTGTTCAACCAACAGTCAACAATCCAGAAATAGTGAAAAATACCCTTTGTAATTTCCCACACAGTGACGTCTTTGAAATATTTTTACTTTGTTAGACATAGAATTGAGAAAATGAGCAATGCTACACATTGGAAATTATAAAATTAGCCAACAGTTGGCTATTTTTGTGTTTGCAAAATAACAGAAAAAATTAATTCAATTTCAAAATAGTTGCTATATAAAATGCTAGCTGATTAATTTTCTGTTCATATGATTGACTAATTGTTTCAGATCTAGACCACTTAAAGAAGTAATGGACTTCTGGGCTTGGCTGTGAGCTGACTGACTGTTAGTTGTCTGGTGGAGGTGTTTTTATTCACGCTCATTATGTTGCATGTCTTTGTAGGAAGCGTGTGTTGGCTGTTCTGCAGGAGATGTTGGCTCTTCCACAGACCCCCTCCTCCCTCGTCTCTCTGCTCACTGAGAAGCTCCTCACCCTCATTCCTGATGACCACAGACGTATACAAACTGTGAGTTGTAGCTTACACTGAAATTTAAACTTTTTCCTGCCATAAATTTAATGCTCATCTAATCCAGACTCAACTTCTTTTCCACACACAAAGGCAAATGCATATTTTATGTCTCTCACGACTTCACTGGACAGATCAATTAGGCAGAAATTAACATTATTTATCAATGGTTCCAGATTGGTGATTCTGTTACCTTGGGGTGTCATTACCACAGGACTGATGTGTAAATAATCTGCCTTTGTGTTGCACAGGTGGCAGAAATCATCTCAGATGTAAGGGAGCCCATCATGGAGGCCAGTCAGCCAGTGGATGAAAACGAGAGCCGCCGACAGCAGATCCAGGTGGGCGACACTCTGCCAACTGAAAACACCCAGAGGAAATTAGACTGTGTAATCCTTTCCAGCTCCACTACTGTTTTTTTTGGATGAAAACTCCACTACATATTAGCACAGTGCTAGTTTTTATTTAGTAGAAAAGTTTAAATTATTACAAAGTGACAGTTTGCCACAGAAGGATCTTCAGGTACGTAAGCTATGGATGTTTTTACTGAAAATAAATGTTACACAAGTCAAGTTGAAGGTATTTAGTGTATACAATGTGTTATACAATGTACATAAGTGCTGATATTACTATTATTTCCCCTTTTAAATTATAACTTGTCAGCTTATTTTCATTCATCTTCCTTTTGTTGTCTATTTATATTCTCTCTTGGTCTGTTTTGGAGGCAAAGCATGTGTTGACAAGTGGGGCAGAAGGTGCAGATCATGTATGCCAGTCTGGTCTTTGCCTGGTGTATCCACATACATTAGTTATTTTTCTTTTTATTTAAACTGAGTGAAAGTCAGTGGTTACCTAGGGGGACAAGTAGACTCAGAGGGACTGTCTCTCAGTTTTGATTCAGTTATGATTGTTCTCCAGTTTTCAGTAAGCACTGAACATATTTTATATCATTCTTAGAGGGCAATCAGCTGCAGAGGAAGTCAACCCTGGCCCAGGTGTTTAGCTTCTATCCATTCTGTGTGCGCTAGAGCCTCTAGAGGGTTGTAACTTGGCTCAGAGCGTCAGCTGTTGTTGTTTTTCCTGTTCGTGAAGGGAGAAGAATCCTCTTGAGTGTACTTAGCTACGGGATAACTCTGCCCTCTTGTTTATGTCTCCACTGCTCTTTTCTTCCCTCATCCCATCCAGCTAGCAGAGGTGAAGGTGCGTATTTTGGAGGCTAAACAAGCCCTAGAGGACTGTATCACTGCCCAGGAGTTCAGCCGTGCAGCAGAGCTGAAGAACTCCATTACAGACCTCGAGAACCGCAGAAACCAGATCATCCAGGAAATCACAGAGAGCAGCCAGCCGGCTGACAAGGAGATTCGCACTGAGAAGGTATATAACCACACAGGAATCACTGCATTTGTGTATTTGCATGTCATTTGACGTCAATAGTGAAAATAAAAAGCTGAGGAAAGTCCTAATTGTGGGTTGTTCCCCCCCCATATTTTAGAATGATCCAGAGACTCTTCTGAGGTGTCTAACAATGTGTGCTGAACTGCTGAAGGAGATGAACTTCAAAACACGAATTGGGCCAACAATGAGCGCCTTAATGTCCTCACTGGTATTAATCAAGCATAATATTTTTCATCAATATCATTGTAAATGTTCAAGCTTCAACTGCATCTATTAGAAACCACTAGTATCACAACAACCAAGTTTCTTTCCATAGTTCTGGTCAGCAGAGTTTACAGATATGACCTTACATGTATAATTGATACAGATGGTGACTAAATTATAATATTTTAATACTTACTATTTGTAAGAGCTTGTTTAAATAACTTCTGTTGTCAAATGTTGTTACCCTTTATACCCAGAGAGAGGTTGCAGAAATGAAGGCAGTAAAAGTTGATTGATGTTGCTAATTTTCTTCATCTCTCTGTCAGATCCTGCCCAGTATAGCAAATGCTCACCCTGCTGTCCGCAACATGGCTGTGGTGTGTCTGGGAACGTGCACTTTGCACAGCAAGGAGCTGGCCAAAACCCACATGGTTCTGCTGCTACAGGTAAAATAAAGACATTTTCACAATTAGCCCCCAGAGAGTTTCAGTTGCTGAAGTTTTGACATTTCCAGACTTTTGCTGCACCAATATAGTGAAGAATTAAATTAAATTTATGTTACTTAAATACACATTTGAATCTCCCCACAGTCCTCTAAGGGATAAGCAGTATAGCTATTAGATTAATTTAATAAACTGGTCAGCAGTCTTTCTAGGGGTGGCACCGTCAAGACCAAACCACTAATCTGAAGTCCTGCTGAGTAAGTGTAGCTAATAAGAACAAACCTGCATGGCTACATCATTCTAGGGTGGAAGGAAAGTGGGAAAATATGTTTTGTAGGTTTGGTTCACTCATCCACCAACAGAGAATTTTCTACTGTTGGTACTAAAAGTGTTCTGTGTGTGTATTTTCAGATTGCTCAACTGGATGAGGTAAAGATCCGTATCAGTGCTCTGCGGGCCATCATCGACCTGCTGCTACTGTTCGGCTTCCAGCTGCTCTCTGAAACAGCTGCCACGCAGACGGCCCCACCCTCCCAGTCACCAGACAGTCAGGAGGATGATGCTCCACTGGCTGAGGAGAAGGGAGACGGACCTGAGGACACTGCACAGAGTATCCTTGTGATGCTGTCAGAATTCCTGGACAGTGAGGTGAGCTTGACAGCAAAACAAAAAAAGTATTTCATAAACTGAAGTAACTTTTCAAATAACTGAAGACAGTTTTGTTTAATTACCGTATGTGTGTGTGTTCAACATTGCCAGGTGTCTGACCTGCGTACAGAGACAGCAGAGGGTCTGGCCAAACTCATGTACACCGACCGCATCTCCAGTGCCAAGATGCTTTCCCGTCTGGTGTTGCTGTGGTACAATCCTGTTACTGAGGACGACACCCGCCTACGGCACTGCCTCGGCGTCTTCTTCCAGCTCTACGCCCGCGAGAGCAGGTCACATATGTTGTCATACACAAGCAGTACATTACATAGTTAATAAAGTTATTACAGCTGTTTCCCATCCTCCAGTTATAGGTATGATCACTCGCCTCAGTGGAGGGATTAATTATGCAATATAAATTAATATGGAGGTGGTCTTTGTGTGTATTAGGGTGCACCAGGAGGTGGTAGAGGAGAGTTTCTTGCTGACTGTTCGGACTTTGATAAATGCCCCAGCCACCTCTCCTCTTGCTGAGGTGGATATTAACAATGTGGCTGAGCTGCTTGTGGAGCTGACCCGACCAAGTGCACTTATTAAACCCTCAACTAACACAGAGGTAAGAAACACCCTCTGAGACAAATGTGTTATTGTTTATTAGTAATTTGATTGCTGCGCTGAGCTTTTCATGTTATTGCTTTATTCACAAATACATTAACATAAATTTCTCCAACACAAATGAAGTCTGCAAAATGTTCTTTTAAATGCTTCAATTTCCTTTTGAGGAGGCAGGATTTTAATTCATACTTGTTTCTTATAAAATAATTAGTTTGATAACTGATCAACTGGGCAAAACATTATTTGGATTCCTGTCTTTAGGAGGTGTGTGTCCATGACTATTTGGCGGTGCGTATTTGTGGGGAGATGCTGAAGGACCCTACAGCCCCTGAGGTACGTCTCTATGCCAAAACTCTAAGTAACCTGGAGCTCAGCGGAGATGAGACTGTGAGGAAAGACCTGCACACGCTGCTACAACAGCTTGTTCAGGTATATACAGACATTCATACTGTTTCATTTATCCCTGAATCCTAAGATTCAGTTTGATTATTTTAATTTGATTAATCTGCAGATTGTTTTCTTAATTGACTGATTAAAAACTGAACAGATTTTTATATGTCAGAAAATAGTGGAATATGCCATTGATAGTTTAAGTTCTTGGTAACACATTCACATCTTGTTTTGTTTGGCCAACAGTCTAAATATAGTTTGCTACCATAAACACAGAGTAGTAAAAAGGTCATCTTCTGAATTCTGAAGCCTAATGTTTAGTTTCTCCTCTTTCTTGCCTTTTCTTCGTCAGGCGGTGAAGGATCGTGTCTGCCTTCGTGCTCTAGAGAAGATGGTTTATCAGCTGACAGACTCAAAAGAACAAGCTGAGCTCCTCAGCGCCAGCGCACTACAGCCACTGGATGTCAATGCAGATGGTATATGCAAACACTGTGGCAATCTGCATAAAAATGCTACCTGATGTTCTGCTGAACAGCTGTAACAAATGTTTCCTTCTTAGTGTCTGTAACTAGATTTATACTACACACATTTGTGCCAACTGCTCCTGTAGGATTATGTCTTATTAATGTTGCTAAATATAATAAAATATGCCTGACTCCATCCTGTCTCACTGTTTTTCAAGACAAGTATAGAGCTTGCTCAGAGAAATGGCAGAAATATGAATTTTCTATCTGTCATGTTTCCACAGAGACTGCAGCAGATGATCCATCTAAATCTGCCAAGAGGACCAAAAGAGGTAATGCAGGTTCTATGTACTCATCTAAAACTGAAGTTGTATTTTTAGAGCTCTTCTCGTCTGTGTGAGTGAAGGAGTTGACTCAGCACTGTGAGGTAACCTGAGCGTTTGTGTGCACAGGTCAGAGCAAAGTCTGCACAGCTAAAGGAGGCAGAAAGACGAGCAGACGAGCAGAGTCCTCAGAAGAGAGGTGAGCGTTTATTATTCCTCTCTGTATGTGACAACTTTGTGTCTGTGCACATGATTTGATGCTGTCAATATAATTTCACACGCGCATTTCCTTTTTGCCTCGGCAACAGCGATGGAGAGAATGTTCCTGAGTCAGTTCCTGTGGTGCGTCCATCACGGAGGGCCAAAACTGCAGCTCTAGAGAAGACAAAGCTGGATCTCAACCCACTCATCAACCAGGAAGCCAACGTGTCGTAGAAGTCAGACTATGATAGTTACTGCAAAAGTCAGAAGTGAAATTACAGCAGTCTGAAGTGTTCACAAGTACTCCAGCTAAATATAATTCACAAATACTTTTTATAATGTGAAATATTTCTTATAACAGTCATCAGTAAATATACTTGAACTGATACATCTGACCTGGAACCCTTAAAAACCTCTTTATATACTGCCTTATTTCCTCTGGAGTTGTATTTCTGTTTCCCAGTTTATCGTCATTAAAGTGAAATGTCAATAAAGCCTGTCCTCTTCATTACTGCAAAATCAGATCAGTGGTCCCCAGATGTTTTGGTTTAATATGAACATTAGTTGTGAGCAGTTCCTCCAGAGAATGTGTTCCTTCTCAGATGGTTTAATTTCAAGGACTTTTTTCAGTCACACCTTTGTATCTATTTTTCTTTAATTTATTCCTTGAATAACTATGTGACTCCTTTTTAGATTAACTATTGCCAGCTTTAGGAACCAGTGAGCATCATTTATACATTTGCCAATTTCCTCCCACTGATTTTTAGCATGGAAATGACCTGCTATACAGTGCTGTGAAAAGTACTTTTAATACTACACAAAGTAAATACAAAATGCAATAAAATTATGATTTCACACATTTATTAAGGATAAAAAAGCTGTCCAAACCTGCCTTCTCCCTATGTGAAAAAGTAATCACCCCCTCCCCCTTGTTAAATCATAAATGAACTGTGGTTAACCACATTTTTTGGAAAGCTGAGTTTAATTTCACTTGCCACAACCAGGCCTGATTACTGCCAGACCTGTTGAATCAATGACGATTAATGAGTCATCCAGGACGACATATGATAACCCAGAACAATATCTAAAGAACTGCATGCCTCACCTCACTTAAGGTCAGTGTTCATGATTCAATAATAAAGAGATGGGGCAAAAAATGGCATCCATGGGAGAGTTCCAAGGCAAAAGCCACTGCTGACCAAAAAGAATTCAAAGGCTTGATATTCTGTGGACTGATGAGACAAAAGTCTTCTGACAGGTGTGTGTTCCGTTACATCTGGTGTAAAACTAACATTTCATAAAAAGAACATAACACCAACAGTCAAACATGATGGTGGTAGTGTGATGGTCTGGGGCTGCTTTGCTGCTTCAGGAAAGTAAAAACTTTGGTGGAAACAGTATATGTTGCTATCTACTATAAATCACAAGTGCACACTAGTTATTTCAAAAGACTTTCTTTATTGTTCCAATCACAGACACATTTTTGTTGCATCTGTAACGGACAGTATAAAAACACAAAGTAAATATACAACAGATGTTTAGCACCAGGTTTTTCAACAGAGGGCTGAGGGGGGTTAATCGCTGAGCCAACTCACCTCCATGTTGAAATAGCAACCATAGTGACATACATACAAGGGTAGTCAGGCACACAATACACACTACAGGATTAAGTTTTGACCTACAGCCAGATATCTTGGATATCTATGATACTGATCCAAGATTAGTGTTTACTGATCAACTTTCCAGCCTCACCTACCCCATGGTAAATAAGCATAAGAGCAGCAGGACTAGCTGAGCCCCAGTGGAGGTAGGCTCTTGCTGCAAGAAAAACATGAAATCTAGGGAAACTTTAACAACACATCTACCTGCATTTAAATGGAAAATAATGCTAATACACTTATGATAAAACAATTTAATGCTGTTGTAAGAAATTAAGGATCTGTTCTTTTTTCTGCTTCGTTGAGGGAAACAAAGCAGGTGGAAAATAAAAAGTTTGTAAAACAGTGTCCTTTAAGATCACATTACATGGCTAAGGAAACAACTGAAGTAACATGTCAGGCCACTGGAACTTGTGTACATCCATTTGTCTGTCAGCAATAAAATAACTACATACTGATAAATTATCTGGGTTTGTATTGCACCAAATAGATTCTCTAGTTTTACACTAGAGATTGGTAATGGAACATGGGATGTGCAAAATATGGGGGAAGAATCTGTGTAGTGGGATTAATAATCTCTGATGGAATAGTGCAAGAAGTAGATCTGACAGATGTACAGTATATGCTTTGGGTGAAAACAAGACAGTCACATAAAGACAAATGAATTAAACTGATCACACAAAGAAACTAATCAGAATCTACATTCTACAACTGCATAATGCCATTTTCTTCATCACATCACATGTGCCTCTGCCTTTTCTGGGGTGTCAGGATTAATTATGTAGTCAGAATATTTACTTTATGTTTGGACTAATTGTGGTTTAGTGCTAAGACTTGTAAATATTTGAAAAAAGTTAAATAATATATCTGGGTGTAGTACAGGCTGATGGCAAATTAGTTCAATACATGATTTTATATTTGGGGCCAATACACAAATGGTGTAGATATGGATGGGGTTTAGACTATACCATAGACTCCTTCATTGAAAGCACATTGTTGTCTACCGGCTTGCAATATAACAACAATGACTGCAGCATCAAAAAAACATACTGCAAATAAGGACTGTGATTAAGACAATGTCATTAAATTGGAATATATTTTAAAAAAATCTAAAATACAAAACAAATGATTAAATTAGCTTTTGTGAATTTAAACATTGCCAAGTAAAAATGATAATTTTGGAGTGATTTTTGAACTGTGCATTTTCAGTGTGGAGGCCATGACTAACTTAAAATTTAAAATTAAAATTTATGCTAAAACACTGTCTCAAGCTGGTGGCCTTAAGGTACATTTTGCAGGAAATGGCAGTCTTTATGTAGTCAAGCTTTGTTTTTCCTTCTAATACAGCAACCCTGACAGGCTGTCTAAGCACTTACCCATTAAAACTCTCCAACAATTTGATCTACTAAACACGTTCAAAAAGACAAGGGCAAGTTGACAAAAAAAACATTCTGTACATATTGATATATACATGTACATATATATATCTCAATGGATAAAAATAGTGCAACATCAAGCTTTTGTTAAGTTAGACTGCTACATAATTGCTGAGTGTATGACTGAACCATAGTGGGATGGTCAGTCCATGTGGTCAGCTCAATGTTCAAAGGCACCACGTTAAACCACAGTCCCTTTCCCCGGAAGGAGGAGGCCTCATGCTTCATTTAGTTTTCTGTCAGAAAAGAAAGAGCATATGTTAATTTTATGGCATGAAACTGAAGCTTGATAAATGCTGATGTTATTAGTGTTATTCAGTAAAAGGTATTTACCAAACACAAAGTCGCACCATCTCGGCCCTGTTAGGCCTCTCATCCGAGATTGTCTCAACATTTTCGCTGGTGGTTGTTCAGTAGACACAACTCCAGGACCTTTATATTTGCCTTTCTGCCTCCCTGCTGACAACCCATCTTGCTCCTGGACTGATTTCTGTGCTGAACCCACCAGCTCTCTTGAAGCATTCCTACTAGTCATGCTCCTTTTTCTTTCAGTTTTCACAGCTTTAACAACTCCTACCAGTTCTCTATCCCTTCCTGCAAATAGATATGCAGAGGGTGACCCATCATCCAGTGTCACAGTACAAGAGTTCCACTCTTCTTCAGTTGACTCATTGTCTGGAGAGTTGATCTTCCTCAGAAACACTCTGCACTCCTTCAGTGTCTCAGGACTCCAGGCTTTAGAGCAGATGTTCTGCTCTTTGGGTACATCCACAGGGTCCTGAGTTTGGTCAACAGAACTGGTGGCAGAACCGTTCTCCAAACAGTCAGATAACTTATGTTTAACTGATCTGAATAATGCTTTATGTTTTGATTGTAGTCTACTTACTACATGTCCATTTGAACAGCTTGTAGCTGCTTTTTGGTTTTTCTTATTCCTCTGCTTCTTTTGCCACCTCTCCCTTTCCTTCTGGTTCAGGAACCTTGTCTTGGCTCTACATAGAATGGCCTGGTAGTTGCTAAATGCTCCTTCTCCCCACCACTGAACTTCTTGATTGTGGCTGCCTGCTGCAAACCTGCGAGTGAAAAGTTGTCGCCTATGTGTTGCAAGTGGTGTCTTTTTTCTCTTCTTCAATCTTCTTTGAGCCTGATGATGTTGCAAAGGACTTATTGGCACAGTTTTGGCAAACTTCTTGATGTGTTTGCGTAGTCGCTCTGCCTGAGGACTGTGGCAAACACTTTTTTTATTGACAGAACGAGGGAAGTGCATAAGTTCGTAAGGATTACGGGAGCTTGCCTTCTTGACAATAGCCAGAGATTGTGTTTCTGTGGTCTGCATAAACCACGAGCAGAGCTGCTGCATGCTACAGGACCTTGGTTTGTTAGGAGAACAGTCGAACAGTGTTCGAACAACAGAGGAATGTTTTGACTTCTTGGTAGATGAACTGATGCTTTTAGTGCCTAATTTAGAATTAAAGGCCATTTCTTTTTCTTGGTTCTCCACAGTGTCTGAGACCCAGGTATCAGATATAAGCCGTATTCGCCTGGCAAGCTCCTGGTTCATTATCTTTTCCTCAGCTGATGGTACCCACCACCTCAGTGTCTCTTTTGGCGTAAAGATTGAGTCAACCGATAGCCCTGCCATTCTGCTCAGATCTTGAGAGATGTTCTTCTGTCCACAGGTCTGCTTTTTTCCCCCTGAAGGTTCTACACTACTCTGTTGCTCTTCCTTTCTCCTTTCATTGCTGGCCTTGTTTAAAAGAAGTTGTTTAGAGCGTCGTAGTAGAGCGTTACTGTGGCTGTATGATCTAGAGGTTGAAGTAGCAAGAGCATACAGAAAGTGGATCGATGGTTTTCTTACTCTCATTGAGTGACGCACTGTTACAGGTTGATTTGGCAGTTTATTGTTCCCTTCATCCTTTGTCTCTTCTCCTTTTTCTGTTTGACTGTCTTTTCTTGTTGAGTGATGACTGATTGTCCCAGGCTCTTTGGCAGATTTAAATTCCGGCAGCAGTACTTTCTTATGAATTAGTGTTTCATGATACTGCAGAGTATCCCTGTTTATCTGAATTTTACGTTGCCGAGGTGAAACTGTGTTTACTGTGACTGAGATTCCTGAGATTTTAACTTTTGCAGGTCTGCCCGGTTTCCTCGAGGGCATAGAATTATCCTGTTTGTGACATTTGATGTTACTACTAGACTGGGGGTCAGATTCTTTCACTGGGCTGACAAAATTTAACTGCTCTGACAATTCTGTTGTAGCCGTTTCAGTTACTCCTGAGTTGCTTTTAGAGCAGGGCGTTAAAATTCCCAAATTACTTTTAAGCCCCACTGCCTGCCAAGCATCATGGAACTCTGTCTGTAGTTGGTCAAAGCACTCAGACACCAATCGTTTGTTTCTCCTAGAACGACCATACACAACTGTGATTTTTAGATTCTTGTTTACATTTTCTTCAACATCGGATGCCACAACAGATTTTTCATTTACAGTTTTTGCCCCAATAGTTGAATCCCCAGCTTTCTGCTTGCGTGGTCGACCAATTGGCCTCTTCACTTTTTGCTCGAGCTGTGGTCCTAGCTTCTTTGGTCGGCCTGGACGCCTTTTTGGAGGAGTGGTTTCATGAAAAGCTGACAAGTCACATGGTGATCTCTGGCTCTCAGTGCCAGCTACACGCTTAGTTGGAGTGACTTCGCCAGCTTTTCTAGAACCTATTTTGGGTGATAAGGAAGCTGACTTGCGTGATTTGGGAGATTTAACTTTAGGTGATGAAGACACAGACTTTCTTGGCGAAGAAGCTGACTTGGGTGTTGAGGTGGCCGACATGGCTGGCGAAGACACAGACTTGCTAGGTGAAGAGGCTGATTTGGCTGGTGAGGAAGCTGACTTGGGTGTTGAGGTGGCTGACTTCGCTGGTGAAGATACAGACTTGCTACATGAAGAAGCTGATTTGGCTGGTGAGGAAGCTGACTTGGGTGTTGAGGTGGCTGACTTGGCCGGTGATGACACAAACTTGCTATGCGAAGAAGCTGATCTGGGTGTTGAGGTGGCTGACTTGCCTGGCGAAGACACAGACTTGCTGGGCGAAGACGTTGCCTTAATTGGTGAACAAGCAGATCTTGTGGGTGAGGTAGAGGACTTTAGTGGTGAAGAAACAGACTTTACTTGTGATGTAGCAGACTCTTTGCTCTGGTTTTTGTGTTTCTCAGGTGTCCCTGACCATGAAGACACTTCACATGGGTCAAAGTGTTCCTCTGCTTGTGCACTAGAACCACAGCCTGCTGATTTGAGACTATATCTTACCCCTTCCTTATCCTTTACTGGTGATACAAACATGAGCTTAATTGGACTAGTGTACTGAGCTTCGGAGTTGGCAGGACTCTCAGCAGAGGTGGCAGATGTATTGGTGATATTTATATTGGACGAGTTTTGAGGCATTCTTGAAGCTGTCTTTGAGATTTGTAGTGTATTCGAAGTTGATCTTAGACTTACAAAAGACTTGGCAGCACCGTTGCTGCAATCTGGCCTACTGTCTGGGCTGTGTTTTCCAGGACTCTTCTCTTTGATAGTCAAAGTTTGTGAAGTGTTTGTGAAGAACTTACACTCATCTTTTGACTCTGTGTAAAATTGTCCACATTTTTCAATATTTGCTGATTCCAAGTCCAGTTTCATCATGTGCTCAGGTGAGAACAAAGGGGCTTCATTTCTTGATTCAGGCTGAGTGTCTGTAGCATCTGGATCTTTGGATAAGGCATCCAATGGGCTAGATGTCAAAATGTCGCTTTTTCGTGTTCTCTTATTAAAGATGCTGTCATCGAAACATGCAACAAAGAACATCTTCCTGGGCTCTGTGACATAGGAGGAAAATCGCTGTGGAGGTACTATATTTCTCTTGGATCTCCTCTCATCCTTGGAGTGGTTTGATTGATATTTCTGCCTCTCTCTAACAGACCTATGGCAATTTTTACTTTTACATTTATTGTCAGAGTTTTGACCTGATGAGGCTGGTTCAGGGTTCCTGTCACTTCCATCTCCGCTAACCTGACCACCTTCTTCACACGGCCGGATACACCGTTTTGCTGAGGATTCACTCACTTTCATCACCTGTGTTTGTACACCATCACATTTTAAGCCGTCTTTGCCATATTTGCTCTGGAGCCCATGGCTGGGTATTTGAGTGCCTGCAGAGGAAATATCTTTCTCCTTTCTGGATATTTCTCTGTCTTTCTCCTCTGCTTTAGCAATCTGATCTTCCTCTGTCAGTACAACTGTCTGTATCGCTCCTTCTCCTTCATCACTTTTTGCAGAGAGCATATTCAGTTGTCCCTCTCTAACTTTGTGATTCTCTACAGGTCCTACACCTTCTTCCATTTGTGTTTTGGACTCCTTTTTAACAAGGTTTGAGTCTGATGAAGAGTGTGATGTAGTTACAATAACATTTACATCTTTCAGTCTTGCCCTCTTTGCTGGTGGCACCCTCCTCCTGCTGTAGTGGTCAAGCATGGCAAGCTCCCGTTTAATTTTTAAGGATTTCCTTCTAGTTGAAGCATCATCAATAGGTGTTGCTATGGCAGCACGAACTTCCTGGCGACGGCGGGAACGGGTATTAGGTGACTTGGGCTCTGTGCTATCATGGCGATTGAAAAGCTCGCTGAGATTGTAGTCACTAGCACTACCTTTGTGAAGCACTTTGGTGATGATTTCGTTTAGATGGGCATCAGCATGACACTGCAGGTTCTGACTGGTTGAGGGAGACTGTGGCTGCTCTTTTTCAGCATCAACAGATGGAGAAATCAGGGTAGGGTCCTTCTCTAGAGGTCTGATTGTCTCCAGTTTTTCACTGAAGCGATTCACAACATCTTGTAGTAAAGTCCTACTTGGGTTCTGCTCAGCCTGACTACTTCTTGGGGCCCTACACTGTAGCTCCTCTTCTGTAGCTGTATCTACATCTGCTTCATGTTGCCCTGAAGTCACAAAACCATTATTAACTATTAGTTCAGCTTCCTCGTCTTGTCCGTGGTGAAGGAGGGAGGGTGGCTTTTCATCAGCTTTCTTACTGATATCTGAGGAAAAAGGGGAAAGAGGGGGAGGAGAAGGGCTGTGCTCTATCTTCAGGACAGGGCAAGGACGATCCTCATCTCCGGCCCCAATTTCTAATGTGTTCCTGACCTGCATCAGACAGGCATGGTTAGAATAACAGTGACAAGAGCGGGGGTTGTGTTCGTTACAGCAGATTGATGAGGAAGGGCATAAACTAGAGGAGGAAGTGCACAGAGAGGAGGGGTTGGATAGCGAAGGAGATGCAAATGAACACACTAGGTTGTTGATATGACCTACAGCCAGGCTTTGGCAGGAAATGCAGTGCAGCCTCTTGGGGCACATAACAGTGTAGGTTCCTATCCTGCACCTCTGCACACAGCAGTAGCTTGAGCCCAGAGAAGCTTTACTTTCGCAGTCTTTTAAAGGGTAGTGATGGGCGCTACAATTGGATTTTGACTCTCCTGGATGGTACACTGCGCTGCCATGACCTTGATGATCACAATCACTTAAAAGGTAGTATGGTTTTTTGTTGTGAGCTTTACTTTCACTTAATTGGACTGCAAGAGGGTTAACATTGTCCTGCGGGTTTACACCACAGTGACAGCAGTAAGATTCAGTTTGACCTACAGATCTGCAAAAGGACAACAATTTTTCCTGGTGGGCCAGCTTCAGAATCTGGTATAGTAAGGAACAATGTGCTGGGCAGAGTGATCTGAGAACAACATCCAACACAGAACGGTGACGACATTTAGTCCCTCGCTGTCCCAGAGCTCCCCGTTCTTTTGATGGCAGCAAGGAGCTGGAGGCAAAAATGCAAAGAGGGAGTTAGGAAATGTTACTAATAGCTGACCCCAGTGTCAAAATAGAAACTACTAATAAGCACTCACGCAAACTAACAACCAAGTCTAATCATGTTTTTAACACTACAATAAACTTCAGATTGTGATAATTCCTTCAAACAGTGGTCTGGCCTTGGATTTCCATTTCATCCATTTGTAAATATTCTGTATTGCTAGGGCCTGTTTAATAAAGCAATAACAATGCTGCCTCATTTGATTCAAAGTTGTTTTTTTTAATTGTTGTATTAAAAGAATTGCATGTAGCCTGCAGCCATGAGCCTACTATAGTCCACTGCATTGTCTGTCATTCATTTTAACAGTTATTCTAATATACACCAACTAAAAATTAACCACACTAGTTCAGTTATGACAGATGTCCTCCATTGATAAAATGAACGTAACACACCGTTAATAAAGTCTGTGTTCAACAAATCACTGACAAGTGACAACATGGTGAGTGCCTTCAAATGTGTACTCATAAGCAAGTAGATGGCAATTTCTAGTTAGTATTGCCATGATGTTTCGTCAAGCTAGGTAAAAACAACTGGCCTAGTAAACAGTTAATAATCTGCAAGACTCTGAAATAAACCAATGCATTAGTGTATTCTGACAATCAACTTATTAGAACCGTTTTATTCATGAGTTGCTGAAGGCAAATAATAACATTCCGCTAAAACCAGAAGAACGATTGTAGAAATGCTCAAAGCAAAATGGTCTTTTCAACAGCACTTCAAACAACAAACTAAGAGTACAAAAACCCTCTGGTGTTCAAATTAAGAGTAAAATCAGGTCCTGTGAGTGAGACATTTCACTATAAAAGCAAGTCATTGATTTTAATAAGAGTAACATTTCTTAAGCATTTCATATTAAACAGTACTGTATTTCCAGCAGTTTGAGCACTGTATGATCCAAGACCTTGACATGGTTCAGCTGGGTCAGATGCAGTGAAGAATGTTACATTCTGTAGTGTTAATGTTGAGTTAGTTATGATAACCTAATTCTTTTTTTAAATTACTTAAATAATTTTTAACATAATCACAGTCACAATAGACAGGGGTTTAAATTTAGTACAAAATAAAATATATAAGCTAACATTTATAAGCTTTCATGCAGTTGTAGCAATACACATTTCACATTGCATCAAAGTGTCCCATTAAAAATCCATGAACTACAACAATCAAACTAGTAAAAATCACAGTTCTGAAGCACAATCAATAAATAAGTATGCAGCAACAAACACAAAACAGGTTTCTACAATAAAATGCTTATTATCATAGTGCAATAGCTGATTTATGCATAAATAGATTTATATTAAGTTACTTAAATGATTTACCAGCAGTTAAGTTAGAAAAAATCCAAAAGCCTTAAGCTCAATTTGAAAACAAGCACAGATGTATTCCAGGATATACTGCAATTAAACCAATGAAATAATCATCTTTTTATAATATTCAATCTCTCAAGAGGCAATTAGGCGTGATTACAAACTGGCCCTTTAAAATAAACAGATAATTCTCAGGGTAGAGACATCATGCTGCACTATGCTGTAGCCCCAGACATAGGCATTGTGTACTGGTATGATCAGAGACATTCAGGAGCGGAGAAAACAGCTTTTGTATAGTTGCCAAAGTTACAAAGTGCCACGCAATCTGTCCAAAAAGCTTTAAGAATAAACTAATTTTACAATTAGTCTTACAGTTACGAATAACACAAACAAGGACAAATACTTGGCTAAGGACATGGCAGGTCTCGTGTAAATGCTGCAAGGCATGAACTATTTTTAAAAATTCCTTCATACTCAACTAAATACCTGACTCACTGTATAATAAGTTACTTGAAGTTTAAGTGTTGTTGGCGGCAATAAATTTACACTTAGGTGTTGTTCCTCAAGAGTCAAAGAGTCATAAGTCACAGGTGTCCCTAAACCAATAAGAGCTCATACCCCAGCATGTTCATAAAACACTGTTAACACAGAGGCCTTGGTGTGAAACCTGACACTGGGCTATAGGCAGATCAAGTTCAGAGGTATATGTGGCAACGAGGTTAGAGAGAGAAAGACAGGCTGACATCACAGCAAAACAAAATGAAGGAGCTTTTTATGGGTAACCCTGAACTGCTGCTTTGGTAGTAGCACTGTTAATGGAAACCGGCCCATCTCAGAGGCAGACATGAGTGTAGATGCAACATTTAAAATTAATCAATCAAATTAATTTCACTAATTGTCTGTCATTTAGGCTTCACACATTGTAATGTGTGACACACTGGAATCTCATTAGTTGAAATAAGCTTTGTTGTAACTACACTTGTTTGTGCCAGGGAAACGGTCCTGTAAAGTAAAGTTTTAAGAAGCAGTATGAATGAGGTTAACAGTAATACAGCTACAGTAGCAGAATTAGTGAACACCTGATAATAGAATGAACATTTTTCACAAACAGTACACATACACAATAACATAAGTTTCCCAAGCTTATCAGTGCACATTTTAAAACATGCTGCACATTGCATTCCAACTGCACTCAATACAATGGTCAAACTAGCTTGCACAAATAGAAAACTATGTAGACACAGAAATGGCTTTCTTAAGCTAATCTCTTCAACAAAAACTTATAATGAAAATGTAGCCACCACAGCAGTTTATACTGTACAATCTCCCTGTTTGTAGAGGTGTCTAACAATAGTAATTTGTTTTTAAACTGTTATAATGGCTCTAAGTCACTTCAGTAGCCCAGGTAAGATACCCAGAGAGAGATAGAAAGCTGCAAATGACAATCATTAATGCTCCACTTACAAGGAGGAGGATTTCAATGAAACCTGAATAACCTAATAACCTAAGAATTAGTAAACATGGGATTCACACTTTATTTCTTAGCTCTAAGGAGGTCCACAACTGTGTTTCTCATTCTTGATCCTGGGCAATCTGGCTGACAACAATCATTCAATTTGAAGAAAAACTAAAATCACATAGACATGAAAACAAAGTTAAGAACTTCCGGGAGGTCTTTAAGGATAATGCTGGTGTTATTTTATCCTATTATTACCAACAAATCTCTTGACAAGACCAAAACCAACACTAGATTTATCATTACAACTATAGTCTTTCTAGCCAAGACTGATGTGGCTTATACCTCCATGCTCACTAAACTTAGTAAAGCAGCAAAGTTTCACTCATGCCTGATGAGGTTGAAGACGTGTATATACACCAGGCTTTGGTCACAAAGACAATATATGCTATTAGGATTTTTAGTCTCAGTCTTACTATGGGATTTGTTGATGACAGTCAACAGATAATATAATACAAGGCATATCCTTTAAGATCTATATCTTAAGTGATAAAAACAGAAGCTACGAGGAGTTTGTTGAGTGTAGCAGCTTCTGTGAACAAAAGCCGCAATGAGCACCACTACCTCTTCAAAAATCTTGTACCTTGCGGTTGTTTTGATTAAAGCCCAGGAATAAGAGAGAAATACAGCTAAAAATATGACATTACAGACACATAGTTAAAAACCTGAATATTATTATCCATACATTTTGTAAAGGCATGAGTTGTGTTTTAACAAGTGCCTCCAGAAAACATGTATTTTGTAAGAGAGGTGATGAGTTCAAGTGTAGAGTTCTGGAGGCATTTTGTGGTCTAGAATCTCTTTGCGTCAGCAGCTGAAGCAAGAGTCCCTGAGTTAGTGGAACCAGTTGTGGAACCAGAACCAGATGAGTTGGAATTGGATGAACAAGAGTTGGCAGATTTTTTCTTGGGTGGGTTCTTCAGCGTTCCAGTACGCTCCTTGACTTTGTATTCAAGTGTGCTATGAGGCACGCCATAAACCCCCTGGGCCTTGGACACACTCATTCGACCTGCCATCACCATAGTAATGGCCTCCTCCATCAATTCATGGTCGTACTGGCGGTATCTGCCACGTTTCTTTCTTGGCTGCTTGTCTTTATCCCGGCTACCCGCTCCCTCTTCTGAATCATCCAGTGAGGACCCGCGTGGTCCCAGGTGATGAGGTGACTGGTTGGCACTGCCCAGACTGCCGTGACCCAAGAGAGGAGGCTTGAGTTTGAAAAGAGATATAGGTTTTGCAGCAGCTGTAAAACTGGCAGCACCCTCCGTTGATGAGGTACGTTGATGAAGGTTTTCAGCCATGCTGGAATTCTCACTTGGGATAGACCTGTTATGATCAGAGATGGAACGGACCTGAGGAATACGCAAGGGCGTGGGTGGATCCAGACTGGGAGTGGGACTTGGTGGGGGCTGGAGAGCATCCCTGAGCTGGGGAAATGAGTGTGGAAGGGTTTTCTGTAGAACACTCGGCTGATGAAAAGTAAGAGAGGATGATGGGAAACTCATGTCTCCATTCTCCTCTGCAGCTCCTCCAATCTCTGCCTGCTCTGTCCACGCCGCCACCTTTTGCAGAACAAGACGGGCTTCGCCTCCCAACATCGATGACATCACATTGTATGATGTAACTTCCTCCCTGAAATCTCTGCTTCCTGGGTGGGGCAGGATCCCAAGCCTTCCCTCAGCCCAACCATCCAGGCCTTGCCTCAGGGTGTGAAGGGGTATCCCATAAAGCAATGCAGCCCGCTGCTCCTGCAATCTTCCTGAGCGTATGTCCTTCATGGCCTTGGATAGCAACCTCTCAGATAACTCCCAGCTCCTCTCAATGTACTCCTTCTGCCTCCTAGGGATGGGAGGACCAAACAGCAGGGTCAGGATGGAGGTGATTTGATTTTGGAATAGGGGACAGGGGGGTGCAGAGCGAGGGGTCCACTCCTTTATGCCTTGTGTTGGTAACATCACTGCGACTGTTAAGATTCATGTCTGTCTGTTTTCAGTGTGTTTCTGGGCCCTCACACACGCTGCTGTGTGTCTCATGCACACACATTCTTTGTGTGTGGCAAAGCCTCTTCACGTCCAGGTGGGACAGTCTGTGAATGGCTGGGGTTACTTTGGCGCTCACATACAACTCCTGTAGTTTTGTGATATCCTTCTGTGACAGTCCTACATGCTTGAAGGTTGAATAATCAAACTCATAACTGGATCAGTAAAAAGGAGGTAAAATCATAAGGTACTGCAATTGTACAAACCTAGGCTGTTGGCAAATGTTATAATACGGTGTCATTGCTGTGACGTTACCGCTCAAGAGATAAAAGAGTCAACCCCATAGAGCCAAAACCCCAAACACAAGTTAGCTTTCTGTAATGACTAACAATGAACTCTCTCAGAGCACTGCTAAGCAAAGGAGTGTGCAGATTATTCAGACTGGAGCATTGTTAATTACTTAATTTAGATCAAGCAGCATTGCTAAAAGTAACAGTGACACAACACGTTTTTGATGGCAACCATCAAACTTTAGCCATATTACATACTCAAAGGACATTTCCTCATGCATTTTGCTTCCAAATACTACTGAAGTTTACAGACCAATGCAATCTAAGAATTACAGAATTCTTACCCTGCGGCTTTGTGATTAGATGATGAGGAGGTTGCTGATCCAGCAGAGTGCCTGTTGGATAGGTCAAGCACGCCATCTGTTACAGGAATGTTTTTTAAATTTGATTAGGGGTTGAATCACATTGCTTTAATACCTTCAAGTTGCTGGTGTTGTTTTCAAAATGTCAAAGTAGAAACATTTAGTGATGTTGAACACTACAAATTGTGCTTAATGCCTTGCCCACCTGTTTCAGGTTGACTCTCTCTCTCCTCTTGGGTTCGGCTCACTGTGAGGTCCAGAGGGGCATCTGATGTTTCTGATACAGGTGATGAGGTCCTTGTTGTAACACCATTTGTGCTGGTGTGGAGTAGGCACTTGGATGCATACTCCATGGCAAACTGATGTATCATCTTCTTCATCAGCTCCTGGGCAACCAGAGGGATGTTGGAATCACAAGGGGATACATCTAATGGAGAAGACACAAGTGCAGACAGAAGTTAAAATGAGCAGAATAATTTTTGCTCTAGGAACAGAAAATACAGAGATTTTTAGAGGTGTTTTGGTCCTCATAGAATAGTTTCTGACATCTAGCAAAAAACCCAATCTGATAACACTGTCTTCAAAAGGTCAGGAATTGTAACAAATGCTCACTCTTGGAAGTAAAATAGCCATATCTGGAAAACCTCCCTCTTTGAAATCAAGTTTGTTTACTTGTGTGTGGGAATTTGTACAGTTTACCGGAGATTTTACCTCACTTATATATACCATGGTAATTGCACCTTGTATTAGGCCACTGGATATTTTTGTAATTTAATGATGTTGGTGATGATGTTGGAAATACTCTCATCTCAATCTTATTTTACAGCACTAAATAGTATAAAGTTTTTGTACAACAATGTGATGTGTACCTTGATTTGTTAGGTAGGAAGGTTGCTATATTAACAAGGACAATACATTTCAGCCTAGTTATTGTATACCCTAATAATAATATATATTAAAACTATTAATCATTACCTTTCCAGAAATTGTCATTATCAAATAAAAATGTATAACAATATTGTGATATAAAACGACATGTAATATAGGACTTCACAGAGACTGACCACTCCTTTGTTTGTATACTACAAGGCTGAGTTTCAAATATGGAAGTTACCACTGACTTCAACCTTAAAAGGAAAATTCATTTTTCTGGAGAAAACTCTGGAATGATTTTTGGGACTATTTGAGGATGCCAACTACATCTTACAAACTCTTGTGCAAGCATATAATAAGTTACTTGAAACATTCATTGTCCTTTGACAAACTTGCAGTAAGACAGTAATGTTATCCAGAGGAGCCACACATTGTATTGGAGTGGAAGCAGCAGCATCAGAGAATGTCCTCAATACATAAAACAAGAACTATCTGCACAGGAAATTCTCTGCTATGTGAAAAAACAGGATTTGAAAATTTGGCTACACATACTCAAGTTTTCAGACAGCTAGTCCGAAAGACAAACGCTAGTAAATGCAGACAAGTCAAAAAAAGACTGGCTCTGTTTTTCAGTCACACTGACTTAGAATAAACTCATTGCTATAACTGTTACCATGTGATTGGCAACATCCACAATAACTACAAGAAAAAGGAGGTCCACCCACACCAGGAGCTGTAGTGCGTCATACGCTGACATGTTTGTGTTTGTTCTCCACAAGGTGGAAATACACCTGACTCACCTTTTTTGTGAAATACAGCTTGGAGAAACCTGTGAGCTGATTGGCTACTCTCAGAGATAAGACAGGGAGAATAATCAGAGGGGGAGGAGAGAGGCGATGTGGCTGCAGGTACTTGATCCTAAAAGAGAAAAATAACTTACCATTATGGATATAGTATATCCTATAACATTGTATATTGTATAAAAAATTGTATAATTATCACAACTTTCGACAGCCTTTATTTGGGGATTATTATGACAATACTTACACTGAGTTTGTCCAGGGGAAGGCTGCAGAATGAACACTGAGAGCAACTTGCTTCAGCAGACCAGTCATCTACCTCTTCGGGTTCACAGTCTGGAAGACACAATAACGCCTAGTCATAAATAACACAAAGAAACAAACAGCCACGTTCTATCCTGATAATTTCATGATAAATATCATGTCATGATAAATCATAGTCCCTAAGCCTAATGTAACAATAAATAGGTATAGAAATCTTTCAAGATGCTATTATTCAGGGTAAACAATAAAATTGTTGTATGAGGTGCGTCGGATTCTAAATTCATGATTTTTATTGTTCTCTCTTTAAAACTTACTACATATATATATATAAATTTACTACTTATATTTCATATATATATATATACATACACACACGTATATGCAAAATGCAGTGATTCATATACAAATATATATGAATCACTGCATTACATACGTTTATATTGCATATATTTTTATTTCAAAACAAGATAAAATTTAAAAAAATTATTATTTACGTTACCCTTAGCTGTTACCGCCACACTAGAGAAACTTTGGCTGACTATATTAGTAGCAAAACTAGAATAGCTGCATTGTGGTTGTATGCCTACGCTAACCAGTGATGTTGTAGTTTACACACGTCTGTCCTGACTCATAAAAAATTCTTCCAGCTGTCTCTAAGACATAGCATTTATGAGAATGGGATAAACAATGACCTTTATCCACCAAAATCTAAACCGTTCATCACAACGTCCAAGTGGACATTTGTGGCAAACTTAAACAAATTCCCTCAATGCATTCCTGACATCTCAGCTCACAATGATAGGATGAAGGTGAGGTCACTGTGACCTTGACCTTTGGCCACCAAAATCTAATCAGTTCATCACTGAGGCCAAGTTGACAGTTGTGCCAGATTTGAAGGAATTCCCTCCAAGCCTTCCTTATCGTGTTCGCAAGTATTGGGCGACTGTACAGACGGACAACCTGTAAAAATATATACACCGAGTTGGCAATTTATTAGATAAGTCTTGCAGTGATGCAATAAATTCTCTCTTTATAAAAGTGACCGGGTTTAGGTTTTAGCTAAAGCTGTTAAATCAGTGAGGCTATGCTGAGTAGAAAAATCACTCCTCTGTATCAAGTCAGTTTAGAATGACATAAAAAACAGAAAGAGCAAATCTGATTTCCTCATAATTTAAAGTAAGTGTTATTATGGCAACTACTAGGAATGATGACGATGATGAACGATTATGCACAGGGAAATACTTAGTACCTTGGTTCTAGGGTCAGTTTTTATCCATACACATCCTGCCTTTTCACCATTGCTGTATCAGATATTTTAAGACACAGCTTCATGTTTTGTGTAATGTAAATGTTTTGTAAAGATTTGTTTTCTTGTTGATCTTCTGAGCTGACCATGTGTCTAGCATGATTTTGTTTTCCTTTTCAGACTGGGTTATAAACATAGTAGGCACATAAACAGAAGTACATAAAAGTATTTTTGATGTGATACAGACATGTACAAAGCTAAAATACTTTTACTAATATTTTTAGTTACAAGTGTTAGTGTTTACATTTCCGGCACAGGATCAGATAACCTGGATGGTCATTGTGTATCCAAAATTATCAGCAGAAGTTGTTTTCAGTTGTGAGGTACACAAAAGAAAGATAGAAGGGGTAACCACGCATACGTCTAAAGATAAATAAAAGTAAATTGACCATTTACTCCTGTCTGGGTAATATTTGTTACACACTTCAGAGTTTGATCCCAAATGTTAATGACTTTTAAAACTCTAAAACAAAAAACAAACAAGCAATTTGTGTCACACTTTAAGGATTTATATCACAGGTACAAATATGCTTTATTCTGAGTGCTACAAATAAGGTTTGAGAAGTCAGATGTAAGTGGGCAGACAAAGCATGGCTTCATGCCATATATATATATATATATATATATTTGAAAATAATACACCTATGATAACAGAAAGTCACCACAATTTTCTTTAAATGTACACAAAAAAACCCACCATCAAATAAATTGAGGTCTCTCAGCAGCATTGGGCCATAGATACCCTCCAGAATGCTTTCAAACCCTGCAAAACAAGATAAACAGAAACATCCCTTCAGGACTACAGTACTATGAGCAACATATACATGCTATAGGTGCATGCTAAACAGGTACAGTGTGTCGTAACTTTTCATGCTCTATGTCAAAGCAGACAAGTACGACAACAGCGACAGATATCCTCACACCAAAGTGTACTGCTATTGCCAGGTGTCTACTTCATGCAGACACCGATCACCTGCCATGCTAAATACTGAGTCTTTATAATCGCTCAGTCGTCTAACACAAGTAATACATATGACTGTTGAATATTAGAAACACGGATAGCTAATTGTTTGTGTAGTCAGTGTTTAATGTCACTGTAATTAAACCTTCTCAAGAAGAGGAAATGCTGCTAACACCGGCTGAGCTAGCATAACTTTACCGGCTTCTGCAACATAAATCTGTGTTCAAAATAGCAAAGGACACGACGAAATCGCTTACCCGAGACCGTTAAAACGTTTGCTTTTCTCATATTGCACTGACATTAAATTAGCTTCCCTCACGTAGCAACAATCCCCTCCACAAATAGCATCAGCGGCGTTAACGTTCGCATAGCATGTTAGCATCGCATTAGCATACCCAACATATATGTCAATAAACAAATATACCTAACGATGTCACTACCAGTTCGCATTAAATAATGATTTTAAAGTCTTAATGCTACATGTACGACATACTACCAGCCACAATATATCATCTTAAAGAGCAAGGACCGGTGAGAAGCCAGCTAGCTAGCCAGCTAGCTCAGAGGGACAAAGAAAAGAAGCCAGCTAGCCAGCTGGTAAATATTAGCCTGTCAGCTTAACTTAACCGCTAAAGCTGGACACCTATGGTGCCAGGCTACTAGCTAGCTGCTGGTTAGCTAGCATTAGCTAGCAATCTACCAGCTCTGGGTAGCGACACCTCTATCACCGGACTAAATCTCCGTAAAACCCGTTGTTGTTTTACAAACTATGAAACTGCACATGAATCATACCAACGCAGTGTATCAGCTTGTGTCGCCAAGAATCAAGTTCCCGCCGAAACCCTTTCCTTTCTGCCGTGCATTTGGAGCACTGCACGGTCGCCATTCTGCACCTTCCCCCCTCTGTCTGAGCGACAGGAAGCTGCTATTGATGTTTTACCGCTGCAGCAGCTGTCATACCTGCAGTCTGCCGCTGGAGGGAGAGGTTTACAAACTGTGGGACATGTTTTCCCTGCTAAGGCCAGACTGTAAATGGATATATCTATAGCTGCAAATGAACACAAACTAAGACACAGTCTCTGTCTACAAGGATAGTTATTTTGTGAATGCAATACCTCCCTCGAGGTAGAACTGAAACAGATTATTATTGTATTGCAATAAAAGTTTTATTCTAAAATAAAATGTGTTACTAGCAACATTTATCAAAAAGTATCTAAATGTTAAATAATGGAGTTCTTCGGTCCTAAAATATTTATTTTTCAATTCTATTTAGATCATACTTGTGCACACAAGTCATCATCTTGTAAAATATGAATTTCTTAATTTCAGGACTCTCATGTTTTGCTGTATGATAGGTTATAGGCAGAGGTGTGTAGAGTAGCCAAAAATTGTACTCAAGTAAGAGTAGCGTTACTTCAAAATAATATTACTCAAGTAGAA
>JAUMHL010000001.1:12666739-12677195 GCA_032362345.1 Sandelia bainsii
AGGAGATAAAAACAAGGTGTTAAGTTAGACAAAACTCTGCTTATATTTAGCTTGTTGTGATTTAAATACAGTCCTACGTGGTTTTAATTTGTTCTGTAGATTCGGTTCGTTCGTTAACGTCACAACTCTAGACGACATCTCTCTGGTAGAATAAATGGTAAAAAAAAAAAAAAAGTAAGAGTCGAGTGTTGTAGCGGAGTAAGAAGCGTTTCTTCTTCACAAATCTACTCAAGTAAAAAGTATGGTGCAGTAAAACTACTCTTGGAAGTATTTTTTTTTTCAAAATGTTACTTGAGTAAATGTAACTCGTTACTACCCACCTCTGGTTATAGGTTTAGTATTCTTATTATAGTAACTTAGTGTAAATGCAAACATATAAAGCTTTGTGCAACTCCAACCTCATCGTATGAAAACACTCTTTACGGAATAATAAATAATGTGATAACATTTTAAAAGTTGATCTTATGGTTTGTGGTAGAGGTAGAGACCACCATGCTCAAGCAAAGACAAAACACAAAACAAGAGGAGGCATGGAGACACAAATAGATTTAGCCAATGTCCTCTTCAGTGTGCAATAGTCCTTCTGTTTCATGCATGAGTTCTTTCAGCTTTTGGCCATAGTAAAGAAGGTATAGCAAGAAAATCTGTACATTTTACTTTTTGTGCTGATGTACGACAGTTTGAATAAGTACAGGAACATTTTTTTTGTGGATTTTGGTGCATGAACCCTCTTCTTTTTGTGTTTTGGATCTTTTAGTTTGTAAAAGCAAAGCAATTTGTAACTTCAGCTGGTTGGTGAATGTTGTAAATTGTGTGTCCAGAAGTGTCCATCTGAAATGTTGTAGAAGTATAAAATAACATGGCAATACCACAAAATTGAAGGCTACTGATGTACTTAGAAAGCAGTGGTTCTCTTTTCTCAAAAACAGTAATTACGGAGTGAAGCTTTCACTGTTTAAGAACAATGTTTTACAAGGTTTTTTTTTCCAAGGTTTTACAACACTATAGCAGCCTACATTATTTCTGTCAAAACTTGTAATGTAATCCAATACAACAGTTCTGTCTACTTTTACAAGATCATAATTTCTCAGTTATCAAAACAGTCAGAAAGTTGATTATTCTAATAGATGCTTATTATTGAGGTCATAGTGGGTGGTTTAGTCGTACCGAAGTGCATTATACTAAGAGGTGTTTCTAATGTTTTGGCCCCCGAACTACACAGATGGGAAGGTCTCTACTTTTCACTACTCATCTAAAACTAAATCACTTCAGCACAGTGTCTGAATAGACTACCTGCTCCTCCTCATTGTAACCACATGAGGGCAGCGGCACACTTTGGGATTTTCAGAAAACATAATTAAGTCCTGAATGCATTAAGATGTTAGGATGAACACAGGGTCATATGTGAATACACCCAATAATACAATCTTCATTATTGGCCATCTATTGTTTCAATATCATATAAATATAGTTTTCATGCTTACATCTAATCAAGACTCATCCGTCTGCCCCTAATCTCCAGGAGCCCCAAATGCTCCTGTTTCATTGTATGTGAATTTGTTTGTAAAATTTGTAATTAAAAGCAATTTTAATGGGATAATACACCACCAAAGTACATTATCTACTTACATAATGGCAATAAAGCTGGGTGCTGCATTACCTAGGGGTCCCGTCTGCCTTGTTAAAATCCAGTTTTAGTCAATGCCTCGTTCTGTAATCAGTGTGTTTAAATAGTGAAAAGTTGGGAAGTTAATTAATTTATACAAACAAACATACAGAAAACTGCGGATGCCAGCTAATCTACCACAGGAGCACTGGTTTGTCTCTGGGGCTCTTGGTAAAATATGATTAGGATGCCATGTGTATTTCTTTGTGTGCACTGTACTTGATGAGTACTTGTGTACACTAATACACAGAAAGTAGGCAGAATGGGGTTCCCACATGGGGCCCCCAGCTCATTTTGTCCTGGTCTCCCTGCAGGCTAATCAGGCAGTGAATCGAGTGATGCAGGTCATCAGAAAGGTATGAGAGAGACCAACCAAGAGACAAGGGGTTCATGGAGAGTGTATCAGTGATTGAGTGTGGTACCGAGGCAGGGAGGCCGATTAGAGAACATATGAAATAGAGTTATAAAGAGCTATAGAGGGCTGTAGAGCAGAGAGACAGATGTGATTGAATGTGGAGCTTGGAGGAGGTAGCAAGTGTCATGTACCCAGGTGGAATTCATCAACATGGTGACTTAGAGCATATTTACTGTGGAGATGGTGATGAAACACGGCAGTCTGGTAAAACAGCATTTCTGGGCTGGAGCGTGACCAACAGCATACATACATAAAATAGTGGTGGTGAGTGTGTGTGTGTGTGCATACAAGTAGTGTAACAATGTAGTCCATATCCAGTGTGGTGGTATTATGCATTGAGTGATCAGGAAATGAGCGTCAGCTTAACACTAAGGTGGTGGTCCGTCTGCTGCCTGTGCAGCAGCCCAAAGGAACTTTTAACACCTCGGTCACTACCATATCTCATTACTGCAACACCACACAGTTCTAACTGCAGTTAGAGACACTCAGTGTGTGTGTGTGTGTGTGTGTGTGCCTTTGTCTCAGTGTGTTTGTGTGAGCGTGACTGCGTAAGTGCGCACCTGGATCTCGTTATGTAGTTCAGAAGATGGGCACAGTAGCTACACATTTTAATTTACCTCAGTTTCACCGCCTCAACAAATGCAAACACAGCTACAAAGAGATTGTGTATTAAATATAGCCACAGGATAAAGAAATCAAGATAACTCAAAACACCCAAGAATTAAGCACGCTTTCAAGATAACCAAACCAAATGATCCATATTTTTTACTCTAAGTCATTTGTCCTTTCCCACTTTTTTCTTCTCCTCTCCATCACTTTTGAGCTCTACAATTTACCTCTGTTCCCTGCAGAGGGCAGAGTGGGTGTTGTTTAAGTCAATTAAATTTACATTGCACCTGTAAATTTCCATAGGCATGTAGATTTTTTTAAAAGATGATTAAGACCAGTTCTTCATATGCCTTAAAAGAAACCCCTAACACATTTAATATAAACAGGATTTAGCTGGTATTAGTAGAGTTTTATTAGTCTCACTAACATTCAAAGTGGCTTGGTGTGCTGGCTCAGTACGTACTTATTCTCCTTGCCCCGTGTACCCCAGAACTAACTGTGACGCATGTTTCTTGTTGTTTTTTTCTACTTTCATCTCATCTGAAATTCAAGGCATCTTACAGATTTTTCTACATTGTAAGTGAAGGAGTTACAACCTCAGTATTTTGCACGTTTGTGGTGTTGTCTCCCCAAAGTCTCCGATAGATTTTATTTAAGTGCCCTGTGGTGTCCAGAAACCAGTGGGGATAATGTGTAATTATATCGGGGTAGATAAATTAGAAAACACTCCAACAAGGCTTCATATATAAATGCACAGGCTCCCAACTGGAGGCTGGCTGTTTTTATGGCGGTGATTTGTGAAAGTTGATTGGTTGAGTATGCTATTAGTCCTAATACTTGGATCCAATATGTTTAATCATTTGTACATCGAATGAATCAAAATGAGTCTTTTACTGAGGTGAAACCACAGTCATTGTCGATTAGGAGAGTCCGGGGCCTCATTGTGTGTTTGGCAGCCACCTCCCATATATTCTGTGACATGGTAGAGACGCCTACACTTTGTGCAGCCCCTTCAAATTGGATTTCCGAAAATCACGTATTTAACTCACTTTGAGAATCTTGGCATTGCTTTTATGAAAACATATGAAGGGGGGAGAAATATAAATGCGAGGGAAATAAATATGGGAAAGATTATGAAGGTATTTTTTGAGTGTGTGCTTGAGTGTCTGTGAATGTACAGTGTACATGCATGATGTGGAGTCCTTGGGGTCAGTATTATGGTTGGAGCGTGGCCACAGTGATTAGTACAGAGGTGCAGTATTCCACCTTACAGAATTCAACTTAAACCCTCACTTTGGTTCAAACACACGATTACACTGAGCAAGCAAATATTTAAAGACATCTGTTTAAAATTCTCTTTTTAAATGAGAGATGGTGGTCACTGTATGACACTGTGGTTTAGTTTGTCATAGAGCCTTTCACTATGTCTGCCAATCCACTCTGTGTCACCTCACAGGTATATCATACATTTTAGAGGCTGTGTTCTGAATTAGAGTGATAAACTGCAAAATTTGAAGACTAGCTTAGAATGGTATAGGAAAGAGGAAGGAAGGGCAGTAACACGAGAATAGGAGAGTTTCATCTGAGCAGGAGTGCATGGTCATGGCTGCAGAGACCTGGAGAGCTGCACTGCAGGGAGGCACCAAGCTGCTGCAGATTTGAAGAAGTCTTTTATAACTTTCTGCTCTGCCCAGCTGGTTCCATCTGACCCCCCCTCACTCTCCCTCTCTGTCTGAGCTGTCTGTCTTTTGTGCACCTGGGCAGGTCTTTAGGTGAGACAGGTCTCAGTGTGACATGTTGTTCTGGAGGTAAAAGGCAAAAATGGGCTGGAGCGGCTTATGCAGCACAGGAGCACTTATAGAGGATTATCATTAATTCTGCACACAATAAGGCACTTGACTTTCACCACAAATGCTCATGGCTGCACACACGCACACAAACACTAACCATTAGAGGAAGGTGAAGGTGCGCTGTGCAGGGGGCAGGAAGGTGGAGGGTCATTTTAAGTAGAAGTGCGTGGGGCCAGACCTTGCCCCAGGGGTGATGGGAGGAGGGAGGTGAAAGAGGGACAAAAGGAAATAGTCAAACGAAAAACACATGCAAGGTCAAGCGTACTCCATCTAGGATATAAAATGCCAAGAAAGAACAATGTTTCTAAACCATGATGGTAGTCTGCTTCTTTGGTCCACTTTTTAGGTATTTTTTGGTCTGTTTGCCTACTGGTCTGTCTTTCTGTTCACTTGTCTGCTTGTTTTCTGTCCCATAAGTTATAAGAGAGGGTGTTCATGCAACAAAGCAGACACGGTCAGACGCGAACCAGTGCCGTTGCGGTTACACAACATACGCACGAATGTCTAGGCTACCAGTGCACTACTATGCAAAAGTATTTAAGTCATATCATACCACAGCTCATAAGTCTTATTTACTTTTTTTTCTACCAAATGAATAATTTCTTCTACAGCATTTCTTCTACTTTGAGGCCATGACAGCTTTGTCTCAGAGGACAAAGAATACATTGGGTCTCTTCTTATCATTACATGACAACCTCAGAAATTTATGAAATGTGTCCCTTGTGTTTGATTTGCATCTGAACATTGCCAAACTCAGACCTATCTTTTCTCAAATTGAGATGTCAATATTTATACATGGATTGTCTTTGGTTCTCCTACCACCCATCTTGATTTCTTTACACCGTCAAATTCAGATTGCTTTCAGGGCTCTGTATTCACTATCTATACTAGTGATTTATATAGTGTATCTCCAGTAGTGTTGCTTCTAACCAACAAGCATTTTAACTTTGATATCATGGCTTCAGAATGACTGAAGATGAAAGCACACTTGACTTCAAATGAAAAATACAGGAAAAATATAATTCTGACTAGGATTGTACCACTGCCTATGTAAATACATTTGTGATTTCAAGTGAATGGCCTAATCAAAGATATGAGAATTTCAGAGATCTCAAAGGATCTCGTGCTTATCACTGAAAATAACCATAAAATCATGATTCAGTGTGGAGAAAGATGGAAAGACAAAAACACCATCTCATTTATACTTTACTTCTAATATTTTCAGGTAAATCTGAAACATATCTAAAGGTAGTGAAATGAAAATGTATTTTGATCTTTGTCTTTGTCAATTTGTCTTCACATGTGTGAATCTGCTGTATTTAATGCAGGAATCCGCGGGGCTCATTTCTGATGAAAGCTTCGACTTTATAAGAAGCAAACAGCAGCGGGGTTGTCTCTCCTTGTCTGGCTCCTATCCATATATCAACCTGCCTGCCCAGCTTTGGCAAGATAAAAGGAGAGTTGGGAGCTTATTAGCACAAATCACCTTATTAATTGTAGATTAGTAAACATTAATCTTCAACCACCAAACTATATTTTGTCTATGAAGCAAGCTAATTTCTAATTAAAAGCTGGAGAAGCTGAAATAGGAACCTGTGAGGTGTTTCTGAGTTTTGGACCCAGTAAGCAGCCTTGCACCCAGGATTGATTTAAAAGGTTTTAAAACACATAACAGAAGTTGGTTATGGAGATGTGACTGGAGCCAGTACTGGGATGTAGCACCCTCTGCCGATGGAGTAGGAGATCAGCATCTACACAACAGCTGGGGTAAATGTTGCAGGAGATGGTTCTTACTCTATAGAGTGGAGGAGATGAGGTATGCCAGGTGGCAGGAGATAGGAGCACAAGATGGTGAAAGGCAAGAGGACAAAATGGCAGACGGCAGGTGAGCAGGCTGAGCCATCTGGGCTCCACAGTCACAATAATGGATAAATTCCAGAAACAGGTCCGATGTAGACACAGAGAAATACAGAGACTTACAGAGCCGAGGGAGAAGACGGGTCCTGTGTCGACATAAACAGGTTGGGTTCCAGAGAGTCAGAAGAGTGTCAGAAGTTCAGTAGAGCCGAACAGTAGCTGGGATTCAGAAGACTGTTGGTGAACAACTGGTTTCTTCTAATTAAAGAAGTCAGAACAATCAAAAGGGGCTGGCTGGAGAGTCAGGCAACAATTTGGACAAGAGACAGGGTAGACAGGCTGCTTAAATAATTCCTTCACAGGGGTTATCACTAGGATAGGATATTATATCAAGATGGTCTATAGCCATGCTTTTTAAGTGCAGCTGTGGTTTGAGATTAAAGCTATGTTGTCATGCTATCATGCACACGAGAACGCTAATATGCTGCTGTTTATAATGTTTAGTGTTTAACATGTTCTCCATGTTCGTGTGTTATTATGCCAGTAAACAAGCCAAAGTCTACATTGTTGACATCTTTCTTTCTTTTTACCAGACTCATGTTGGTACTAGAGGATAAATCAGAAAACCACCAAATCCATTACATCAAAAAGGAAAATCTGTGCAACAAATGCACAAATCTGAAAGCGAAGACTCTGATCTACTTATATATGTACTTAATTTATTTGCAGTCAATTCAAACTGACCAATCAATTAATGACTGCCAAACTTTGCCGCTGCAGTTGCCACCAGACAATGTTTTTGAATCTGAATTGGTGTCAGCAGGATGCAAGTGAACCATGATGGCTCCTAGCTACGTCCAGTTGTTCCAGGTTGTATCACAGGCTGCTGCGCATAGAGCTGATTGTATCTTAAATAGATGAAGTGATTAGCAACATTACACAGTTGCTATGATTTTACAATAACAATCACTAAGCATTGTAGTCCCATACTGAATACTCTGACTGTGAAGCTGATGTTGGTCCATTATGATTTCTCTTAATTTACTTATGTGTTCTCTGCTGGTTATGAGGTGTAAAATCCAGGGAAGTCAAACACCTGTTATATCAGGTCCTATACAGTTTTATAGTTTCTGCAGTTACTATGATAATACAAGGAGCCTGAGCAGCAAGTTGAAAAAGTTCAACTGTGTGTGCTGTTCGTTTTCCTGTGTGTATATTAAAATGTTGTGTTTCAGCAAAGACAGTTATTCAGTGTTGCCTCCTGAGTCACCACAGACCCAGATGGTACTGTCAAGATGCCCACAATGCAATGCTAAGCCAAGCACCTTGTGGGCTGAAGCAATTCTCACCTTTGACCTCACACAAATGCACAAAAAAGGTGAGTTGACTGTAGGTACACACAGTCACACTGACTTTTTTTTTTTTAGCTGAAATGAATGTCAGTCACAATGCTTGTTAATGTCAAGCGAATGTGTGTCAGCAGTGATATTCTGCCACATCACATAAAAGAGGAGGGTCGAGACAGAGATGGAGGAGATGATGGTGAAGGGAAAAGGCAGTATAGCAGTTGTCTTCGTCATCCACTTGTCACATAGCTCTCTTTCAGACACACACAGTAAATATGTAAGAGTAAGCAGACTGCTTTCTATAATGAGTGTGTAATAATAAGTGTGTGCCTATTCACTATGTGTGTGTGTTAATACTGATGTGTAATACCTCTGATGTGCCATTCTTCTAAAACAAAGAGGTGAATTTCCACCTTCCGCTTCACTTTCATAGATGCCTGACTGTCTCTTGTGTCTTTGGTGGAAATTTACCCATGCTTCTGTCTCTCAATTATATTTCTCTCTGCTAAATATATTAGAGTGAACCCCTGCGCCACACCCACCCCCTCTCCCTGTCTTTCTCCATCTGAGTAATAGAACAAGGTTTATAAGGCTCGGCAGGCCTGGCTAATCTAACCCACATGCCAATAGAACTGTGCCCATTCTCTCTCCTGCTCTAATGAAGCTAACACAGACACAGCAGACTGAAATCCACACTAGTGTGTGTGTGTGTGTGTGTGTGTGTGTGTGTGTACATGCGTGTGGGAACACCAGACCTGGCAAAAGAAACTCCACCTCAGTCTAGGCCAACAATGAGACACAGCAGGGAGGGAAAGTAGGAAAGTAGAGTTTCTCACTTCAAATCAGTTATGATTTACACACGTGCACACACACACACACAAACATAAGCTGATCCACACACAGATGTTTGAGTTAATTGATTGCGAGTGTGCGATGTGCAGATCCATTGCGAGTGACAGTCTCTAAGTGTGTGGTGTGTTTTTGGCTGACACTAATAGACCACACAGCAGTGTTTCCCTCGTTCCCCACCTACACAGACATAACTTAATCAAGAATTGAGTGTAATATAACTGTAGTGTAATACACTGCTTTATATGGTCATAAGAAAAATCATTTGCAGTTACTACGAGACAAGGCTGGATTTTTATTTGTGTGTGTATGTGTACATTGATTATGCCATACAATGCTGGAAATATATGTGACTGTATGGGTGCCCAGATTGCATCAGAGAGCACATTTAATTCTGGAAAAATCTGTCAGTGAGCATGAGAGAGTGTGGTGACTGATAGACTGTGTGAGTGACTAATATTGGCCATGTCATCTCACACATTGATGATTCCAAAATTGCCACCATGAGATCCAGGAAGGACTGCAGGAAACTAGAATGGGATGTGTTTATGTCAAAGTGTGTGTGAGTTTAAGAGAATTTGTAGTTTTAGTTTAACTGGAGCAAGTGACAAAAAGGGCTCTCCCTTCTCTATCTCTATGGAGATTCTGGCATTTTGTCCAAATATGTTAAACGCCTTTGTGTGCTGCATGAATGTATGTGCAGTGTGTGTCTGTGTGTGTGATAACTGCTGCATGTGCTCATACCACATTGAGCTCGTTGAGACCTCCTGTGTGCACATGTGTGTGCTGACAGGATTTACTGTTCGTCAGTCCATCTTGTCATCACCCCGTAACCCGTGGACTGGCTGGCATCTGGAGAAGAGACACCCAACCAACAAAATGTTTAGTCTAATGTTTTTGTATGGTATCACAGATGCAAATGTATTTTGTATTATGAAGGCGAGACACCAGAACCTGTTCTGTTTGATGGGAATAGGCCTCCTCACCAAATGACATACATTATAAATATGTTACTACTAACCTATTAGGTAGGTTGTTAGGCTACAGTGCTGTGAAAAAGTATTTGCCCCCTTCCTGAGGGTGGCACAACCAGTTATTAGGTGTATGGGGCAATTACTTTTTCACATAGGGCCAGGCCGGTTTGGACAGTTTTTTCCCTTAATAAATAAAATCATCATTTAAAAACAACATTTTGTATTTACTTGGGTTATCTTAGCTTATCAGTGTGAACCTCAGGAAGGGGGCAAATACTTTTCACAACACTGTATGTATGATCAGATCATTTAGAATTTGCCACTGAAAGTTAATTTCAAACCCTGGAAACAGCAGACAACAAAATAATATAGTGCTCCATTAACACAATTGTGGTGAAACACAGAAACTTCCTGTATTCCAATGTGGGAATGTTCATGTATTATTCCAAGATAGTTTCCTCCTCTGCCAGCCTTGTAGTCACAATTGTTAAACACCCCAGATTAGCTAATTTTAACATGGTACATAATTGGAGCAGTTTGTTAACAAGTGAAAGCTGACACGAACAGTGCAAACTACGTCTCCAAGCAGCTGAATTAATTCTATTCATTTTAGTTTGATATAACTACCAGTGAGCATGGTTTTGCAGCATTGCAACTAGTTTACTGATGCTTTTGTAGTTCTTTTAAGAAAGTGGGAAATTTAGCAGGTAGCCTGATGATTTGTGCATGTGCCACACACCGACAATGCCCCTGGTTTGAGCAGTACTCACATTATTAGCAAAAGTTAAGCACTTTCAATTCAATTCAATTCAGTTTATTTATATAGCGCCAAATCACAAAAGAATCATCTCAAGGCACTTTACAGTTAGATAAGAGTATATAATCATACA
>JAUMHL010000001.1:12683145-12727926 GCA_032362345.1 Sandelia bainsii
AGGATAACTGATCATTAGAAAACCATGTGCAATGATGGTAACACAGCTGAAGACATGTATCTTTTCATGAAAAACATAGTAATTCCTATGTGTGTCCAAACTTTTGACTGGTAGTGTATATCTTCATATGCATCATCACTTATCAAGCCGGGGGAATATAGGTAATATACACTTATTTGATTCTTCTGTATAGTTTAGAAAAAAAACCTTCTTCTGTAGTGTTCTTGTTTTACAGTTTATTGCAGCTCTCCAGCAGTGCTGCCACCATCTGAGGAGTAAGGTTTATATAAATAACCTAAACCACTGATTTGTTAAAGTAACTAAACCCAGCTATGTCACAGATTCAATGTGTGAAGAAACTACTCTTTCCTCTCCTTTAATGTCGCTCTTTTGTCAGTGTTGTGTCTAGATGGGTTGAGTCGAAGGAGAGATTTGGTTTATTCTCTCTAAAGCTCTCTCTCCCTGCTCAGTGGCCAGTAACGTCACCACCCATCCAGCGGTGCTAAGTGACCTTTTGAATACTGACCTCCTTTTGAACGGTGACCTACGGCCAGGTTCAAGAGTCACCACAGAAGCATAGCAGTCCTGTCATCCACTGGGCCAGCCTGGCTAACCACTGCCCAACATGCACGGATGTTTGTGTACGTGTGTGAGAGTGTTTGTGTGTGTGTGTGTGTTCATGTTGAAAGTGTGTGACAGTGTAACAGAAAAGCTTTCTAAGTGTGACCCACATAAAAGGTCTCAATGGGCCTTGGGACACCCAACTTACATGCCTTAGATGCACACACAGACACACACACGCAGTCTTATGGTTCCCATGGTAAATGTGTTCCAGTGAGTGGGATTTTCCAGGCTGCGTCCGGAACAGTGGACACTCCAGAGTTTGTCCTGGAAGTTCGCTTTGATCTAAGTGGCTAGATCAGCCCAAAAGGAAGGACAATTACACACACACACATACATACACACGCACGCACACACACCCACTTGTATTTCTATACTTGTGAGGACGACTGTTTATATAATGCATTTCATAGCCAATCTTAATTTAAACTACATACCTATCTCTAACCATTATCCACCCTTAACCCGAACCTAACCTTTTTATACTGTACACATAGTTACATTGAGTTTTGTTGCTATATGATATCCACACAGGTGATTTCTCCAACAAAAACTACTTTCTTGGATAAAACTTAGAAGTTTTTTTGTTAATTCCATAGAAATTAGTCGTGAGCATTCACACAGTAGTCTAATAGTACTACTGCTCTTACTGAAGTAGTCTGACTTAGTTAAGTAGTTAAGTTAGGCCATTATTGTGTTAGCTACATATTTCTGTTTGTTACAACCTGGAACCTGTTGTGTTGGCGCTTCCCTAATTCTTACTGCCAAGAGGGACATATTGGTTTTTCCCACTTGACTGCTCGTAACTATTGTTTAAATGACATGACATGAATGCAGCATGTTATTTCCAACCTGACTTTGGCGACTGTTACATATGTGGTGATGACCTTAACGTCAGTCCCCAGCCACACTTTTGGTAGTATGTGTCCATGTGTCTGTGATTGGCCATCACACCAACACCAGTGTAGGGCCCCTTTAAAACATAATTATTTAAAGTTTTTGTCCATTTAGGGGCATCAGATGAAGCTGTTAACACAGTACTGACATATTATTGTGTTATAAAAAAGTTACAGCAAACAGTCACATTTTGACACTGACATTTATGACTGAACAGGCAGCCCTGTCTCCTAAAAATTACGTTTGTATACAACTAATGTTTTCTGTTAACTTAATGATCATATGTTCACAGTTAACGTATTGTTGACGGCCAAAATATCCAATCTGCATACGGTTTTCTGTCAGCTAAAATATCCAACGTTACACTTCAACATCAGATATGTGAGTGTAGCGATATTAAAGTGTTTCATGGTCGTGATCAGACGTCACAGCAGCGGGTTAGGATCAGTGAAAGACTGTGGACTGGTTAATGGATAAAAATGTCACTTCACACAGTGGCTTCACACACACAACGTCAGCATTAAAAATGAAAGCAAAACACAATCTTTTTTCTAAACCTAACCTCAGTACTTTTCTTGCCTAAACCCAACCTCACAGGGGACTTTGGTCTCGAACTTGGGTTTCCGGCATGTCAGTCCTGCACAGTAAACGCCCTCCATCCACCCCAAGCACCTCCTTACAAATCGTTTTGCATTAATAAATGTAGTGCATCATTTGTTCACATAAATACAACGTAGTACAACGTGACAATTACGTAATCAAAAACATAATCGGGATTGCAGTTTAGTTATGTATGAACGTCATTTTTAGGAGACAGGGTTGGAACAGGAAACCTTTTCAATGAAAAAAATTATTGTCTGCTACTGGAAATTAAAGTAAACCAGAGTTTTGGGTGGTAGCACCTGAACAATGCATTGAAAAACAGATTAAAACAGGAGCTGAAGGGATCTGCAGGTTTGTTGCTACAGACAACATCTTTTGCATATGTGATTTGATTAACTCTTAATACAGAAATTAGTGCAGCCCCAAAACCACCCACCCAACACACACACATCCTTGTCTTTCTATCTTTGTGAGGAGACTCAGTGACATAATGTCCTCACTATTCTGGCTGCAGTTTATGTGTGTGTTTATGATGACAGTGGAGAAAGGATGGACTAGACACTAGTTATAAACCTTTTCTCTCAGGCTGGCTGAGGCACCAGATTTTACAGGACTGGCGCTGCTTTATGTGTGTGTTGAAAGTGAAAGTGCGTGAGACTGCAGACGTAATGAAAGCTAGTATGGTTCTACCTCGTACTACTGACACATTTATTATCTGTCTGAAATTGCTGCTCAAAACTCAGACACGCAAGTCAGTCCTCACAACACAAAGATCTGAGAATGGGAAGAGATGGGGACAGCAGAGAAAAGAAATCACCCGCACTATATTAATCTGTCTCTGTTATTTCAGTCTCATTGGGATCTTAGAAATAGCATTTTGATGGGATAATCAGTCAGGACTCCTTCTCAAAACTGGCATGATGTATGACATCACATGGAAAAGCTGTGAGGTAAAATCGCAAGGATCTGGACAAAAGACCACAGGAGACACCAGAGCAAAACTGCTCAGTGTCATCAACTGGGAACAGATCAGAAACAGTGGGCCATCAGAGAATGGTCAATCAGGCAATTTCAAAGGATAAATTTTCATTTTCTAAATTAATTGTATTTTGAACAAACCCCATAGAGACATTAAAACTAGTAATACATTTCTTCTACTCATCCATAATGACTATCGGTGTGTGACCTTGATTGGTTTATTTGTATCTGTCATAAATCTCAGTTATAGTGATTCAATTATGGTAGTTCAAGGGATTTGGGGCAATTGTTGTTTCTTTCTCTCTGTGTTGTCTTAAAAATTTGCCAGGTGTCTGCCAATCACATGTTAAACAGGGTGTGTCTATAATCAGTCGCAGATGGATCCAATTACAGTTACTACTACAGTGTTTAGTCCAATAGCAGCATAAAATCATAAAAATACTAGAAATTAACACAGAAAGTCATTAAAGGAAAACACAAGCTCACTGGAATTTGTGCAACTATGACTGAGACAGATCCATGTTACAAGTATGAATGTGAACAATCAAAACAACAAGTCTGAATGTGATTACAAATCAGCATTGAGCATTAAGACCTGTAACGTGAATGTAGCCCATAAAACCTGAGCAAAATGCTACGAGCTGATGAACACTGTTAGAGGCTGCTGAACTCTTGTGTAGTGTTAAGATTATTTTGTCAGGTGAAAATTGTTTAATTACCCCAATAATAATGAGTTATAAGGTTCTCACTAGCACACACTCGATTTTCAATGATTCTCTGTACTTGCTATATATTTCAGAGCAATCTTGAGATAAATATGCAAAATGTTGACAGTATGTAATATTTTACCGACTACCATATCAAGTCTTCCATCCTCAGCATTTCTGAGCCGGAGCTGAGCTGAACTTCAATGCAAACAGAACCTAATTATTCAAAACTCATGACTTATTTTGGATCCTGGACATTTTCCTCATGTTCGGGAAGCACCAGCTGAGTCCTGCCTGGCTAGCATTCATGTTGTTTTTGTTAAGTAAAGTAAACATGTTCTGTTTCAAGTTTCAAGTCACTGTTGACTCTTTCAAACCAGTACCACAACCTTTCTCTAACCTTAATCTAATCCAAGGGCTTTTAGTGCCTGAGCATAAACATATAAAAATGTTAAGCATGCTTTAGCTCCTATGGGAAGATGCTGTACTGCACAAGCTAACGTGGTAGGAAGAAGAAATGAAACACAATGTATTGTTAGTGACCAATTTGCAGATAAAATAATTTACAGCATTTCCCTAAAAATAGGAATAAAAACGTAATCAAGGCAGCAACAAACATCTTGCAGAAGGTTATCACATATGCCGCAAATAAGTAGTATATAAAAACCATTTAAAGGAAAAGGGGTGGCTTCATGATTGGAAAAATATATATTTTTATTAATAAATATTAATTTGCCACTTGGACAGTTATTTATTGATACATTGATAAATGTGCCAAAAGTTGGGTAAACATTTCCATGAAAGACCAGTGCTCATGACAAATGATGTTTTGGGTATAAGGCCATACATTTGTTGGGCCCCAGGACAATTTTATTTGCGATAATATTAGGTAATGATCAGCCGATCTTGATGAATTCATGTTCCTGCCTGATTCGTATCTAAAGAACACATAAAATCAAATTTATGAAATCTATTGTTATTATCATTTGGGGTGAGTTGTATGCATTTAGTCTCTCACATAATCACTTTTCATTTTTCCTACATTATTGATTACACAAACGTCCAACATAATTTATCATTTTCGTCAGCTGGAAAAATGTATTTGTACATGTCCAAGGGCTGTGTTCAAATTACAGTATTGGATTGGCACTGATCTCTTCTGTGTCATAACCTTGTTTTCTGTGTGAGGGAAAAATTCCTGTAACATTATCCCGAAATACACTCTTGATGTCTGGGAAATGTTTTCAGAATGTCACAATTTCGGCTTTGTACAGACGCAGATTTAACATCTGAAAATAAAAATGTCAACTGATCAAAAAGGCAGAACTGGAAATGAACTAGGGGTCATGTTTATCTTTGTCTCTCTGTCTGCCTCTTCCTCTCTTGCCGTCTTTCCCTTTTTGTAAGGGAACAGAGATTCCTCTCATTCTCCAAGTGGTAATTTCCTCTCTATTGATTGACGCATCCTGTTAAAATTATGACAAAAGAGTCACACACTCACCTGCAGAGACTGGGTGACACACACAATGTCAAATTTTGCAGAGTTGGACCCTGCATGTTAGAAAGTAGAGTACAGAAAACATATGATAGACTATAGAATATAAATTATATTATAGAATATTAGTTAGTTTTTTTCTACAGCTACTTTGGTCATATTGGTTTAATGTCAGTGTCCTGTTTGTCTGTATTGAAAGAGGTTATTTATCACTGTCCTACTGAAGCACGAACATTACACACTTACTTCAGTTTGATTTTGCTAATCTGATATTTGACGTTTTCACAAACTTCAGTTAAGTAATTATGAAATTGTTTATTAAAAATGTTGGCCTAAGTTAGTGTGAATTTTGTGAGGCAAACTGTGAGGTAAACTGAATCATTATGCTTTTCACATTTTGTTGCTTGGTATCTGCAAAAAAAGGTTCAATAAACATTCATAATACGCCATCATTCAGTTGCCATTTTTGTCTTTTTCTCCGGTTAATTTGTATTTACAGCTGAGTTTTGCGTTTCCATTTAGGAATGCTTCATAAAATGCATAACAATGTTACACTGGCGTGAGCTTGTTTTTCCATTTAATTAGGCTACAAACTGTTTCTCAACTTTTCCGTGTATGTTATGCAAGTCCTGCCTCAGCTGGTGAGCTGATCCTCTCAGCAGAGAACTGGGCAAATGACCAAAGTCTCTACTTTGATACATACAAGCTGTATCTCATACTGTTACTCAAAGACAGTGTTCACATGTTATATCCACATGGGAACATCGAAATGTCTCACACACGCTTCAGTTTCATAAAGTGATTTTCTTATAAGTGAACAACCCTCAGATAAGGAATTTGTTCACAGCATAAATCACCTGACAACCTGGTATGAAATTGTAATTACAGTTTTTTAGCTTTAAGATCATGTTGTAACTGTGTTCTGGTGATTTTCTGCCCAACCTATAGATGTTATTGTTGTAATAAGAGACAGAGCCCCTGTCACGGACCAAGCAGTAAGGCTCAGGACAACCAGGTGTTGAAGGTGAAAAATCATAATTTATTCACAATTGAAACTAACAAAATTGATAACTTCAAAATACAAACTAGAAAGAACTGAAGGCAAGAAATTAATTTCTAAAACAGGGCCCAACAACGTAAACTGAGGTCAACTAAATAAACAGTAACTCAACACTTAAATGAACATAACTGACCTAACTACTAATACAACATGGGATATATAAAGACAAAGGCTAGCCTCATTAGACAGACAGGGGACAGGGATACACAATTAACCTAATCCTAAACATTAAACTTAATACAAATACAAAGATAAACAAAGGAAGCATTTACAAAACAACTCTTACAATAAAACCAAATAAGATAAACAAATCCTCAAAATAAGTTTAAATGAATCAAAAACTGGCTGACTCCCCTCCTGGACACAAACAGATGGCTTCTCCCACTTCCTGTAGATTGTGTATATAAAGCCCTCTGAACAGGTGTCCCATCATTTGGCCAGGAGGAGAACTCACCAGGACATAGGAACAAAAGAAAGGTAAAACAAATTAATTTAAGCAAACCATTAAGACAGAATGTTAACCAACATGCATGCACTCAAATTGGAAACAAACTGCCAAAATAAAATGTGTGCTTTATGAAATCAAAAGACTATGTGTCGTCATTATGTGATGATTGTTGTGTTAATGAAAAGGACTGAAAATATACTAACACTGATGGTGTAGCCGTCACAGCCCCCAAGGCTTCTTATCACGGACATCAGCAGGTGGGCTTTTACTTGATAGATACACACACACAACACACGTGCATCCAAATGCACACATAAACATACTGAAGCTTGTGCACAAATGCCCCCAGGTTAAATACCTGGGAACTAAGAACCGCAATTCCAGCCCCCACCCCCAAGAGAGACACACACATTCACAATGTTTCTTGTGTGCACACTGTGTCTCACATACACATTCACTCTCACATACCACAGAGTAAAGCGAGCGTAACAGTGCACTTGCAGCTCAAGCTCCCCACCCCTCTCCCCGAGTTTAATCTGATTTCACATTCAGAAATACAGGAACACACGCATGCCACACATGCATACTACATACACTCCAAGCGCACACACAGAGGAGGGGGGAGGGTGTGTTAAAGCCTTGTGTAAACACCTGCCAACAATCTACCAGCTGAGATGAATCCAGATGAAACAGAGCTTGTTCCTACAGTTTCTCTTACAGTCTGTTTCAGTCTGCTTCACATCTCAGTGTGAACTCCATGAGGCCACACTCGACTCTGCTGTGGGGTGATATGGAGCCTGGCAGCATGTTTGTGATTCTGCATATGAATGTGAGCCTTCATCATTCCACATGGTTGCTGCACTTCTTCCGTGCTGTTATCCGAACCTCAAAAGAACTCATGTAGACGATCCAGGGGCAGTACCGCACAGGATGCTGGGCGGGGATTTTCTGCTGTGGCTACCACAAAAGAGTGGAGGCCGTGATTATGATAAAAGCCTATTTCATGCTCGCCATGGCCTGTTTTCAAACCTCCGGTTCACTAAAAGTATCTTAGGGATCATAGATGCTGGGGCCAGCTTGTGGGTCAAAAGACTAAGGTGTGTGCTTCTAAGAGTTTGAGCTATTTCATGGGAGTAATTCATGTTTCATTCACCTTTTTTTCAACATGTACATCCTTTTTGTCTTTTTCACTTCTGTCTTATCCTATCTTTTCACCGTTTATTTTCTCTCTCTCTTTAAAGGGGCCATAATTTTCTCTAAAGTAATGAAGAAAATCGTAAAAAGCTATTATAGTTTTTGATGAATCATTAAAAGTTTGTGTTTGTGCTCAAATATGTTTTTTTCACAATGATACATAGACTTTGGTGGGTTTAGTGTCCATACATTGTTAAAAAATCAACTTTAAGTAATAAGCCCATGGATTGTTGAGGCTTATTAAATGCCAAAACAATAAACTGTGGTTTATAATATTACATGGATGTTACAATTCTGGAAAGTTGCCAAGGTGATAATTATTTTATTCTCTGCCAGGTGGGACTAACTTACTGTGCCCTTGCACAGAGTTGTATTGCAACAGCAGAGGTTGCTGTATGATGTTCTATTGCGTTGCACACAACATTTTTGCCAAATCTCAAATCTTTTTTTCACTGGAGCTGTCAGTGTTGGATGCCTGCTTTACCAGCCAGTTCTTTTCCCAAAATACACGAGGAGCCAAGTTTTTAATGCACTTACTTAATGTCTATCTGAACTTGATTAAGTCTGCTTAATTTTTTGGAGAACTTCAAAACCTTAATGAGCACATAATTGTACAATTATGAATATGCAAATTCAAAACTGCTATGTAACTTAAACCCACAACTTGCCAATGTACTCCTCTCACTGAGGTGAATGAGGAGGCTGTGCTTTTAACACATTGCTGATGTTAGTCTGAGTATGACCTTAATATGGTCCTACAGCTGATGGCTGATTTTTGTAGACAGCAGATCTTCTGTCATATGTCTGATGAGAGCAATCAGATGATTTCCTCAAAATCAGTGACAATAGGTGATCTAATTTTCCCCTGATCCTTCACAGTCTGAACAAGATTACTTATCACGATAGCCATGACAGCAGTCAAAGCACAGCATTCAGTGCTGGTTAGTGAAGGTACCGTGTATGAGCTCCACGCCCAAATCCTGTTTTCATTTCTCTCCTGAATGGAAAGTGATTTTACATTCCTTACTCAGGCAGGAGGTTAGAAGGGGAAGCCAGAAAGAGGAAAAGATACTGTAATGGCAGTATCAGAGCACAGTAATGATAAATGCAGGTTTTAGGCCTAATGGGCTTGGATGCATATGCAAGCCATGACAGGATTGATAGAATCATTAAGGCATGCTTTGCTGCTGTCTCTCCTCTGCTGCTGCTGATGAGGATGCTGATTGACGTTCCGGTGTGGACCAGAGAGGTGAGGTCAGGTTTCTGGGATGAGATTCATTTACCTTCATTTACATATCAATCTATCGAACTGGAGACTGGGATTATGTAGGAATTGTAATTTCATTGCTATTCAGAGTGCAGTGTGAGTGTATTTCTGGTTATGTGTCTTCTGCATGAAGAATGTTAATTTCTGCTGTCAAGTAGCGCCCGTATGGGTTTGTGTATGTGTGTGAGACAGAAAGAGAAAACATCTTCCTCCTAACTGATATGATGTTTGACATTTCATTTACTGCTCCTGACCGGAGAGGTTAATAATGCCCAAAGCAATCAAGACTAACCACACACAGACACACACATTTACTGTATACAATTCATGCAAGGACATGCATACACACATGCTGCGTTCAAATCATATCAGCCTAGTTAAGTGGCCATAAATAACACGTCATATTAAACCAGGAATTTAAAACCGTATCAAAATCTCATCTCCTCATCAGCCAGAGCTCTTTAGACAGCAAATCCAGTACACACACACACACACACACACAGAAATACAGACGTCCTCTACACTGACAACTGATATATAGCAGGTATTGTATGTGTGTTAGAAGGTTTGGATCAATTCACTACAGTTATGTTTGTCATATATTTTTAATGGCACCTTCCAAGAACAATACCACAGCTAACATGAACATGCCTCAGTTACCATTGTCTCTCTCTCTGACACACACCCACAGACAAACACACATAGGCGGATCGGTTCGCTGTGTGTGTTGGATGTGAACTCATATGAACGGCATGCAGGGCCAGGATAAATGGGAGGATATCTTGTTGTTACAGAGCAATAAAGGTGACAGTGAACAGGTGAAGATAATGGAGTTCAGTCTTGGTGAGCCAATTGTATATTTGCCACTTGTCAGTTAACAATTGTTTATGTCAACATCAATAAAACTACACTTCAGCTTCACGCTAAAACATTGAAAGTGCTAAAGTCAGTTCAGGGGGCTTGGGGACCCTCATGATTTGGGAGATGAATGGGAGAATAGTGGGGGGGTTTAGACTGAAGAGGTTGAAGGTTGGTCATATAGTCTGTGTAAGCTTAATTCTGATTGTGTACTACAGTAGATTGTCCGCGTATAAATGGACATGTGCCAATGTGTGTGTGAGTGTGTTGTGTCCTGACAGGCATCACGTCTCAACCACAGATCAAAAACTGCATCTGGAACAGCCGGACCTGAAACAGAGAGTGATAGATGAAGGTCCATGTAGAAAAGTAGCTGATCAAATCCATGTTCACTATTTCAAAAGGGAAACAAGAAGCAGAGAGTGGGAAAATGAATAATCAGTTACTGTTCTCCAGGGGCGTGAATTTTTGGTTCTGGTAATATGATTGAAGCAATATCTGTGTCTGCAGGCACCAAAACAATTCATTATATCACTTTAATTCTAACAGACACAGACAGTTGACCATCTGGGGGCTGACATTATCCATTGCTTTGTCCCATCTGTGATTCAAATCATGGAATAATGCATGGACTGCTGAGATTACAAAATTGTTCTTTGCAGTAGTCTGGTCATTTACAGAGAGACAGCAGATAAAAACTGGACTCCCCCCTTTCTATAACTCATGGGATGATATTCTTTACTGAGTGTGTGGAGGTTACCAGTAAGTCTGTGGGAGGTGATTGAAAATCTACATCAAGTGTGTATCAGTGCTAACATCAGAAAGATAAAATGACTTTCTGTCTGGAATACAAACTACAATATAGTATGGTGGATCCTCCCAAATGTTTAATGGTACATATCCAGCTATACAGTGGGTAAAACCTCTTATGTTGAAGGCAACATGAAACCTTCTGTTTTTCAAGGTTATAGCCATATAACCAGTTTACAGTTGAGCGATTTTAGAGCGCACCACTATTTGTCAGAGCCAAGACTTTACTTTGGAGTCGGATACACAGCAGAATAGATTAACTTTTAAATTCTCAGGAGAAAAACAGCTCTAGAAGAAAAAAGGCTGAAGAGCAGAAAAATGTTTTTGCTACAGGTAAAACTATACAACCTTAATAACATAGACCCAGATACATTTATGAAACGTAAATATGTTTGTTCAGATGAGCACCCTTTTATCGCTGGCTTGGTTGCTAACAGACAAAGTTTTGTTTGAAGTGTTGGGGGGCACATTGACTTCTATTAATGGACGCCTGTTTTACCTACTGAGGCAGAGCAACAGATACGCGTGTAATCAAATCTACTACGCTAAGGGTGCATTCAAGAGCCAAACCCTCTACAAGCCAAATTTATACAAATGGGCCTCTTTTGTTCACAGGATAAAATACAGCTGCTCAATTTACTGCTGCACTCTGAATGGATGTAGAAGCACAAATGCACCAAGGTGTAATGAGCAAGCACACGAACCAACATACAACACAGTGTTTATCTGTGTTTTTTTTTATCATCCACTTCATTTCTCATTACACACACGCATGCAGCGAGGGCAAATTTAATTTAACTTGCTGATCAAACTTGATACTACAGATAGCAAGGTTAGGAGGAAGAAAATCAATGGCTGTGTAGGGAGGCTGTGTTCCCTATTAAAGAAAAAGCTGATATATGCATTGGGCTTTGTCTGCTAACTGACAGCTGTAAAGATGAACAATGAGTATCCTGGTTCACAACCTGCAAAAAGACCTTTCTGGAGCCCATAACGTGGTTGATACCAGAGTCATTCTTACTGTGTGTTTTATATGAGTTTGCCCTTAGAAGTGAATACAGCCCTGAGCTCTTTATTGGGACAGTAATCGGGCAGTGTTTTACAGGACTTCATCGAGGAGATGCAAGAGACAGATGGATTCGCCTGTTTGCAAAATCACAGGAAAGGTCACAGGTACTCATATGAACATAAACAAGGCCTAAAATTGAGCACATGCACATAAAACTGGGGCAAATGATAAATGAATCCATATTTTCTGCCTTTGAATCATAGCCTTGGCTCAAACGGGTGACATTGTCTTGTGAATCATGCAGGGAGCAGATTTAAGATTCATGGAGTTCCCCTTTTCTGTGCAATTGCATTGTCAGAGGCTCTTGCTCAAAGCGCTTTGTGAAGCCAATGAAGTCAGGCTTACAGCTGCTATCTACAAGTGTCCTACCCTTTCCTTCCTTTCTCCTCTCCCTCTCCTTGTCACTAGTTATCACTGTCAAAGTCCAGCTGCAGTGTTTACGCTGGGAGCTGTCACAGAGATGTGTCACCATGATGTGATGCTTCACACACTTGGTGACAAAACCGCCAGCCGTTATTCACACATGTGGCACCAATAAGTCTTTTTCACACACACGCACACACACGGATACACACACATCCACTTATCATCCCCTACCTGTGGACACATTATTTCTCCCTCAGGTTTATTTTTATTTGACCAGACACTACAGAAATCAATTCAAGTTTTCCTTTTTCTTGCTTTCCAGGAACAGTTTTGGCAGGCTAAAGGAAAAAGAAACACATTTTACTAGATTGCTTCTGTCTGATCATACTTAGGGCAAACTTTGCTGTTTGCTAATGACTCTTTGGCAAGCTTGCTAATAGCTTCTTGTAGTCTCAGCTTTGTCATAAGCTGTCGCCTGTGGCATTTCCACAAGCTTACTTTGAGTGCTATTTCTAGCAGCTAGAGATATATGAAGAAACAGAGAGGATGAGTGTGAGTAGAAAGGACAGTGCAGACCGCGTATAATGACACTCGCCATTAATGCCAGTGTAAACTTGCAGATGTTCTTGTTAATGAATCAATCACAACCTTTGTTACATGCTGAGAACAAATATGACACTTTGTCACATCCTCTGTCTTCTTCATTTTTGACAAAGAGATTCATGGCCATTACAGTGGACAGAATGTAGATAATAAAAAGTGAGATGTGTAGCTTTCCCCATGTGATTCTCAGAGAACTGAGCCAACATTGCTGCATTAACTATTTAAATATAGGAGAGAAAACTTCATAGAGACGGTGTCATAACGTCAGTGTATTGGCTACAAGATATTTTTCATGTTAAATATACACAACAAAGATCGTTGCCTGTAAGCATTTTCTGATACATCTAGTTATTTTTTGAAGCAAGGAATATATTTGACGACAGAAACAGGGAGATGTTCCAGTGACAAGATTTGTTTTACATTATACACTTCACTGCAGTTCTCTGTGACAACAGACTGAGATTGATGTAATGGAAAGTGGGTTCCTTAACATCCTCTTCCCTTTCAGTGTGCATTCATCTTCCAGATGTAGTACCACCATTGCACTGTAATGCCATTGCCTAACTTTTTGTCAGTTTCACTGACAGTTTTACTGAGAAAAAGTAACAAACTACTAACTTCCATGTTTTCACCATCTACTAAGACTGGCAGTTGGCTTTTGACCCCCTGTCAATCCATATAAATGTGATATAGGACCTTGGGCATTTTAGTTGTCAATTTGTTGTGGCAATCTGAAGAGAAGCTTGAAGCACCTCCCACAAGTTGGATTGGCTTGCACTTCTTAGGTACCATACCATCCAACTGCTCCCACGACAGGCTCAACAAGGTTGAGATCTGTGGACTGTGCTGGCCATCAGCTGACTGATTCTTCCCTATTGTTCATTGTCGTGTTTTAGGAATTGGCTCTAGTCAAGTGCCATTCACATGGTGTTGCAAAATGTAATGATAGCATTCCTCCTTTAAGATATGGTACTAGGCGACAGTGGAGAAGAAAACTCCCTTTAACGGAAGAAACCTCCAGCAGAACCAGGCTCAGGGGTGGCGGCCATCTGCCTCGACTGGTTGGGATGAGTGAAAAGATGAGAGAGAAAAGAAACAGCCCCACATCATCACGTTGCCCCCACTGTGCTCCTCATTTGTACACCTGAGTAGATATTCCATTGAAGTTAGTTAAGTTTCCAGCTATGATAGTCATTTACAATGTTAATAATGTCTAAGTTGTATTTTTGATTAATTTAATGTAATTTTAATGGTTCTTTCAAAAAAGAAGTTAATTTCTAAATGACCTCAAACTTTTGATGGGTAGCGTACTTTGTGAAAACCTGCGGATAGAAAAGTGTGGATACACATATTCACTCACTAGCTGTGTAGAAATGAGACCAAGCCAGCAGCAACAGCAACACACATTCAAGTACTCAAACATTTACACAAGCAAGAAATGGTCTGAATGAATTGAAGTAATACTTTAAATGAATTGATGTGGTCGAGTCTGATGGGGATTTCATATGTGTGTGGATCAACTCAGATAATGAGCCAGCTGTTAAACTGTTACAATGACCAGATTCATACACTTGCACACACTCTCTTGAACACATGGATGCATGCTCTGCCAAAAGTTAAGCTATAACAGAGACACTATGTGCAATAAGGGTCCATTAAATGAAGAATGCAGCTTTAAAAGAACATTAAAAGAATACCTTGTCTGTTTTATTTCAGTCCCACCATGTCACATGTCAGCCTGACGTGTGTGTCTGTGTATTTGTGTGTGATCTATAAGGGGGTTGTCTGGTGTATGAACTTTGGCGCCGTGCTTATTTTCTGATAACATCACACACTATTTAAAGCAAAAGTGCTAAAATATCAGAAATGTGCATGTAAGTGTTTGGCCACTGCTCTAAGTTGTAGCTCATTCCAGCTTGATGCCTCTCTCTGGGTGTTCTCGATGTGTGTGTGCAAATCATGTTTTTCACCATGTGCACACCATTGCTTATACTTAAACAGGCTGATGTGTGTGTGCGTGTGTGTGTGTGTGCAGTTAATTACTTTTTTGGGAAATTGGAGGTTATTTATCTGCCTGAAGATCTGCATTGAATTAGTTGAGTGCCAAGCATCAGAGTGAACATCAACCACCAACCAAATAACAACAACACCAGCGACCACACCACCACAAGCACTTTTTCTCCAGCCTCACACACTTCACACACCACTTTAAAATGTCTACCTGATCAAAGACAGACAAAAAGAAGAAATCTGTAGGTTTTAAGGGGTAAAGAGTGGTCGCTGGTGGGGTAAGTACACAGCCATGTTGCCTAGAACTTGTGTTTACTAATTTGCAAACATATTTTCAGAGGAATATAATGCTGCAAATGATGAATGTAGGCACAAAAAGTGTAATACTGAACTCCTTCTTCTTTTGTTGTTGTCTCACACTCACAGAACAAACTGTAACAACTAAAGGATGTTAACATTTTAATGGTTATGTTTAGTCACTCACAGCATTTCTTTATGTTTACGATAATGGTTGTGGCATTGGCTAAATTTTGAAAAAATCAAATGTGACTTGAAGCATGAGGTAAGGTGTTTGCTTTAACATTATCACCTAATAGAAATGATAATCTTTGTAGACAGTCATCCCTAATAAAATAGCAGCATCAATCGTTTCAGCAAGTACCTAAAAATGTTTCCAGTTGCGTCAGTAATCATGACTCTTGAGGAAGTCAGCTGATGCAGAGCCACAAAACAGGGAAAAGGCTGAGGTGGTTGCAAAGAGCAACAAAACATGGAACTTAAACATAATTTTTTTTTGTCAATTCCTTTAACCCTGAGCACAATGTTTACACACAACATTAACCCAAACCAGGACCTTCCATTACCCTTTAACAAGTTGTTTTATTTAGACATAGCAAACTGACGGTAGTGTTTAGAAAACTGATTTATCGGTTAACAGTATTATTCAGCAGGATTTGGTAATGTTGTGGAGGACACAGATAAAGGATGCTGTTTCATAGATTGATGTGTCAGACAGTAAATGCTTATATTGTATGTGTCATTCTGCAGGACAGCTACAAACAGCACATTTTTCATTTGATTAAAAGACTTGTTCACCTTTCCCTAACCTTAACCAAAGTGTTTTTGTTACCTAAGCACACATGGGATAATGATGCAAAATGCTTTCCAGCACCAAATTCCCATACTCATAACCCCTCAATCCATCTCAATTCCTTTTTATGGTTCTTGTGAGTTATACTTTATTCACTGGAAAAATATTGTCATCGAATATAATCCAGGTCGCAAATACATTTCTCATCTAATTGTCTTTAGGATGTAGGAAACAAGGATGTATAAGGCTGTAACCTCCTCACACACACACACCCAATTGAAAGCAAATCCTCTGAGCCATCAAACAAGTATTCTGATATCACTTCCTTACCTAAATAAAGTTTAATTTGTTTATTAAGACTCAGTGCATGCCAAGTTGCAATTATCACTACATGGTGCAACTGTAACTCTGGAATACCCCTGATTCTATTTTCCAAGCTGTTGGCAAGTGGCTCATTCAAAACAGGCAAATCAGTGAGTCATGCGCAGGGGAAGACTCCCGTCACCCCCAGCCAGCGAGCAATCTCAGAAATCATTAAGACGGAAAGGGAGATTCACATGATATATTTTTCATAGTGTTAATTATGGATGTAGTGTTTTGGCTTCTCTCGTGGTTGGTTTAATAATGAATGAATCCATGTAATCATTTCACACACTCTCTCACACCTGGATGTAGCGGCATGAAGTATCTCACTGGGTGTCGTCATCCGACCAGCCCTAATCCCCGGTGTCTGCCATCATCAGGCTGACCAATGACCTGGGTGATGGCGTGTGTGTCGGTGCCAGGTGGCCTGTTATCATAGAAGACACAATGGCTGTAGGTCACTGTATGTATGTATGTGTGTGTGTGTGAGAGAGAAGCCTGAATCTGAAGCATATTCACTTTTCCCAGGGTGGTTTCCAGTGTCTCGAGCTCCTCCTTGCTCTTGTGTCCCTCACAGCACCCTCACCTCTCCTCCCTCCTGCCTGCAGTGACTCACTGCCTGCGGTCTGTTAGCACTCAGACCCACAGACCTGGACCGAATGCGTAGGGTGGTGGGTGGGGGTGATGGGGTGTGGTGTGGGGGTCAGTGGGCGAGTAGCGGGTGTTTCCTCTTATATTCTGGATGGCTACACATGGATAAGTATTTGTGTGACCTTTGGAAGGCTTTTGTTAGGTGTGGACATTATGACTGGCTTCAGCTGAAATGACAGTTTTAGTCCACATAGCGGGCAGACACACACACATGCACGCACACACACACGCGCGCACACACACACACACACACACAGACAAACAGCTGCTGGAACACTTAGTGGTGAAGGCATATTTGCAGGAATCACAGTGACAAGCAGTATTAACCCTAAATGTCAGTGTCAATTTTACTAAGAGAAATGCACGTTATGTGGCTCTGGCCAACATTTGGCTTGGCTGTAATCCACAAGGAAGGAAACTCAACTCTTGATTTTAAATGCAATACTTTTAATCATGTTTTAAGTTTGTTTTTATTACCCATTTTTAGGAAGTTTCGTTCAACAGTCTGAGTATGTGTGTTTTACTGATAATATGCATGATCTACTTTAACAGGTTTTCAGGATAATGTTTGTCTCTGTCACTGTCAGATGAACTCACTGTTATGAACCATGTGTTGTGATACAGTTTTCATCTGGTTTAATTCACATGTCCCACACATATCAGCGTACTATCAGTTCTCATATCATCTTCACACTAAGACATTTAAGGTTGCTTCCAAGCCTACAGGCTTTAGTCCATTTAAATTGAACTCGAGTACTTTTCCCCCCTGGATGTGGTTTGTTTTCGTCTGGTGTGAACACAGTAATCGCACTCGAGTGCAGAACAAAAACAAATGCACTGAGGCCGCCAAAAATCGGTGGTCTTGATCCGAATCATTTACCGAATTCTGGTGCAGTCCTCCTGGTGAGAAAGCATGCTGAACCAAAACAGGACCAAAAACTTTGTACGGCCAAAACATGCAGCAGGATGAATCGCCGACAAACTAGATCTGTGAGAAGGGGCAGTGCCCCACAGACATCTGGTCGGAAGATTGTGCAAGTGATACAACGCAATAAACAATCACCAGGAGGACGACTGACCCACGTTAACATAAATGTGTTTCTCCATGTCACAGAAACATGCAGTAATATACAAGACTGGACCTTCTTCCTGTATTTCCTTTTGTTGTTCCCGCGGACGACAGATCTGACCAATAAACAGAGAAGACGTTCTTGGGTGGTTTGAAACAACACATTTTAGTATGTTTGGATTTTTCCCTGTGTGAAAAGAAACCGAACCAAGGGAAAAATTCTACAAACTCATTGACTGATTGACCCACTGACCAAAGCAAACGTACTGGTACAGGTCTGAAAACGCCCTACATCTAAAATGGCCATCTGAGGCTTTGGGGGTGGCCCAAGGACTGTTGATACATATCATACCTTAAAGCAGCCTTCCAGTGCTTCCTGTCCAGATCTCTAATTTCCACAAATTTTCCAATTTCTCCTAATTAAATGTCAAAACATGTTGTTTGTCCATGCCCTCTACAATGATATATTCAAGTATTTTCTAGTTTTGTCAGTTTATCATATTACAATGCTTTGGTCAAGGTTTAGGTACAAAACATCTTGATTAAGTTCAGTAAAAGATCACAGTTTGGGTTTAAACGATCCTGAGTTATGGACCTTTGTCATCATGATTAGAATGATAAACACAAGCTCAGGGTTAGGGTTAGTTTAATAGATGAATAGATTTAAAACTGTACAACTGATTAAATAATTAAAGCACACACAATATAAAAAACGTTTTTTGCTAATTTCCTATTTAATTTTGGAAACAAAAATAACTTAAAAATGATCTTGTGGACACATGTAAATGTATTTTCAGATTCATGTTAATGTGGATTTGGCTTACTGATGGCATCATAGTGCTTCAATTAACACGTACCACTTAGCACTACCAAATTAGTCACAAGGTTACCACACGCCCACCACCAGCAGTCATATTTAACAGCAGAATATTTTCAGCTCCACATTGTTGAAATAAGTCCTGAACACTCTGACAGTTGTCACAGCAATGTGTGTGTTTGTGTGTGCGAGTACGGGGGAATGAGGATAATGTCTGTTAACAAACAGCAAGAAGGGACGTACACGTGCACTGACTCAGGGGAGAAACTATTGCTACTATCAGGGCACAGACTCTCCACAGCATGGCTGAAAAAGAAATGTTATAACAAGACAAAACCTAGTCATAAAACATTGACTGATTAAAATGCAGCACTGAACATTTTGTACCATATTCAGTTTCCAGTGAAACTTGAACTTTTAAAAGAATATTAATGCACAAACTTATTTTCCCACCCACACTGGTCAAGTTATACCAGTTTCTTTTGTGTGTTAGTTCAGCTATGACAAGCGTTCAATACAATCAATTAAGCCTTTATTTACTGAGAAATTAAAGTGATTTACAACAAGATACATCAATTAAAACCACAAGTGAGGCTGCTAGAGAGATACAGAAGTCATAAAGCAGGAAAAGCAGTAGAACTTTATCAGAAATAAATGTACATACACTTGTACTCTGAATATTACTTATTCCTTCTTCAGTGTTGTGTTTCATAAATAAAAATTATTTAATTACCTTCTAAGCTATAATTGCTGCCAAAGGGGCTTCTACAAAGTACTGAATTAAGGTTCTCAGTATTTGTGAGGAGAGATTTTAGTTTTTCATTTTTAATACATTTGCAAAATTTTCTGAAAATTTATTTTCACTTTTTACCACTGCATTACAACTTGTTTGTCAAATTATTTTGAAATCTCACATTTTTCCATCTTTTTTCACCCTAATGCTCCATCATAATTTCTATGTCCCATGTTAATACAAAATAAAGTCCATGCATGGAGGAACATGTGTTGTGTTGATTGGGGAATTAACGTACTAGAACAGAGTAAAAATACTGTTTCATTTGTCTACTGTGAACGAGCTACAGTGTGGAGAGACAGCCTGTCACAGTGAAGTGACAACCTGCAACACACATTTTTTGTGACGCGTCAACTTTCTGTTTGACATGTGTTCTCTGGTGCCCAAGGTCACGAAAGTAGTGTGCGTACTGTGTATGTGTGTCCATTGTGTTTGTATCAGATGCACTGTTAGCAGCAAATAGACTACAGTGGGGAAACTGGTTCACTAATGAAATGTGACAAGGGTATACAGAGTTGACCCAGTCTCAAACTTTCTCCCCTTTTTTCCTCTTTTTCACATCATTTCTCTGTCTGTCTCTGAGTTTAGTTGACAGCAGTTGTGTGGAAGGAAAACCCTCCGGTGTTGTTTTTCCATGTCACTGTGAAGCACTGTCATCCAGCCCTGGACGCTGTTGCCCATCGTCATCAGCCAGATTCCTTTTAACATGCTTTTGGTTTGCAGGGATTCTGCACATTACTCCAGAATCTACTGATCTCCTGTTGCTACAGATTTTAGAGTGAACCATGCAGCTCTTGATCTGATTTAAAACAAGCCAATTAGCTCTATATTCAAGGCAGAGGAATGTAAGTAAGGATTAGGACATAAGGGCAGGAGGTGTGTGTCTATTATGTGTAAGAGCCGAGTGGATGAAAAGCAGGAAAAAGTGGGAGGATGAGAACTGAGCAGAGAGAGAGAAGTGGGTCAAACAGAGTGTGACAGAGAGTGTTTGTGTGTGTGTTTGTGTATGTCTAACTGAGGAGAAAGGGCATGATAATCAGCCTGTTAATCATCTGTTTCAAATCACTGATGGAACCCCAGAAGCCTTCAGGTTAGAGTCAGACATCTCTGTGTTGCTATGTGTGTGTGTCCAACAATGTGCTGAGTGCCACTGCACAGTTGGCGACCCCCCAAGTCTTGCCTGCAGAAGAACAGTTTGCTGCATCCATAACTCATTGTCTCACAAAGATCCTGACTGCTAATCTACACTGCAACATCAGAAATGAATAACTGTCTATATTTTACAAAGTAATAACCCACAAACTCCATAAAACATTTTACAGAGAACTGCTAAACAAGCTGACCAGCTGTCACTGGAAGGTTTTGAGTTCACTGTATTTTCAACAGCAGCTGAAGTAGAAGTTTCCTCTTGCAGGAAGTACTTGAAAGTGTTCAAATATCAAATTATTGCCACTTTTTTTTTTTTTTTTTTTTACAAATCACATATCTGAAATACAGTAGTCTGTTTCTCTTTGTTTGCACATCTCCCCCTCTGTCATTGTGATTTATTTCATTTGGTCTGTTGACATACTACAAACAGCTATATGTTCTCTCTATAATCAGTCACCCTAATTTTACAGGTGTTCCACTACATTTATGGCATCTTTTACATGTGAAAGATGTGAAGTCTCTTATATGTAAAGATTATTTTGCAGCAGCAGAAAAGATGAAGTAAAGATTTACTTCAAGAATTGCTTACTTCAGCCGCATTGCAGTTGTATGCCTCCGCTAGACAGTGATGTTGTGGTTTACATGCGTGTCTGCAACAAGCAACAAACAAATGATGATGAATGATGAAGAACCCAGCACTCAATCTAATAGGACTCCATCAATCATGCTTTTATGGCAGAGTGGCTGACAGCCTACTCAAAGTTTGTCAAACAACATTTAAAGGACAGTGAGAATGTATTGAATAACATTTTCTGGTCTGAGACAAAAATTAAAGGCTCCAGGAAGTAAAAGCACTGCCCTGTAACTACCATGCACGGCTCATCAGCTGCCTAAAACCATCCCTACGATGAAGCATGGTGGTGGCAGTATCATGCTATGCTGTGATTTCCTGTGGCAGCGACAAGTCAGATCCGTGGGAAAGAATACAATTAGATCTGTGAAGAAAATCTCCAGAGTTCATGAAATTTAAGACTGGGAAAACAATTCAGGACATTTCAAGTACCTTCAGGACAAGTACAGTATCTGGCTGTCCTTGAGTGGCCCATCCAAAGGCCAGACTTAGACCCCAGAGAACACCATGGTCATATTTAAATACCTGTATATTATTATTGTTGCCCTTTAACACTGCAAAAACTACAGCTGATAGAAATGGCTAGCCAGTACATCTAGAATTCAGCAGCTGTATGTTTAGTGGTGCTAGGCACATAAAAAGCTACATGATGGCCACAGATGCTGAGCAACTCTGTCAGGATCCTTAGACAGAGGTGAGTTATTTTAGTACCCAACGTCCTCCACACACATGCTCCACCACAGCCCTGCCCCTCAGTAACAGTAGCTCCAGTATTAGCAACTCTAATGTTTTGACCAACATGCATTTCTGTCTTTCACATCTGGAACCACCTTGGGTCATGCATTGAAGTCGATGTTGGCAGGCCTCTTTGACTGGTCACTGGCTGCTTATGTGTGTCAAGATTGTCTGATCACTGGAATATACGTGTGGGTGCGTGCTCCATCACCTTGCTGTGGGCAAGACGTCATAGTGAGAATTGAAGGGGCCTGCTGTAAGGTCACATGCCCACACACTTACACAGCAGTTCCTTGAGGCACCTTGAGGTCAGCAGCAGTGTTTCCCTGAAACGGGAGGATAAGCCTTGGAGAAACATCGCAAAGGCTTGATGTAGGTCTCTGATGGGAGGAAGGCAAAGGAAAAATAAGGGGGAAGAAGACGAGTTGGAAAGCACTGACACAGGTATGAAGGGAGGCAATGTTTAGCAAAGGAGATGGCAAGCAAAACAGAAGTTTTAGGGAGAGTTGGCAAGTTTGTTTAAGATGGACAGTTGGTTGTTTATTTGATCTCAGTGGGAACCAGTGGCTCAACCAAGAAACACAAACAGGTTAGGAATAAACCATGCTGGTTTGTCTCAGTGCGATAACAGAATTTATCTTGTGTACTTGTAAGACTTTGTGGAATACAGGGTTTATTCAACTGGAAACTCCAACGCATTTCAGAGTTTTGGACCGAATAAGCAGCCTTACAACCAAGATCGATTTAAAACGTTTATTGATCAGACAACAGGAGTTAGTTGATGAGATGATGTGGTGACTGGAGCCAATACTGAGTATCTAGTGCCCTCTTCCTACTGGAGTAGGAGATCTGCATCTACACATACAGAATCATAGATTAGTTGAAATCTTAACAGCCAGGGGTAAATGTTGCAGGAGATGGAGGAGCCATGGTTGAGGTGAGTAGACAGGCGTGATGGCTGCAGGAGAGGTGAGAATCCTGGGAGAGGGAAAACGGGTGGGTCAGATGGAAGGAGACAGAGGCACAAGATACAAGGCACAAGGTAGGATGACAAAATGGCACCAGAGTGGAGTAGCAGGTGAGCAGGTGGCCAAAATGGCTGCACCCAGAAGAATCTACCACGTGTGGAGAACGGAGGAGACAAACACTCAGAGGTGACAGATGAGTTAATGTAAGCACAATCACTAAATAAGAAAAAACTCACAGGGAGGGAGGAACTTAGACAAAGGCCAGAGGAGTCCCGCCCTCCTCTTCAAACACAATAAGAACAGATACACTACAAAAATCCCATCACACAAATCCTCTTCAAAAGATTATAAAGTCCCTTATCTCTTGACAAAAGTCCTTTTACACAGAAGGTTGACAGATCCAAGTCCACAGTTCAATAATAGATACATTCCAGAAACAGGTTTGAGGTCCAGAATAAACAGAGAGAGATACAGGGACTTACAGAGTCAAGGGAGAATGCTGGTCCTTTGTCGACAGAATACAGGTCAGGTTCCAGAGAGTCAGACGAGTGGTCAGAAGTTCAGTTGAGCCAAACAGAAGCTGGAGTCAGGAGCTGAGAGCTAGCTGGAGAGTTGCCATGTAGTGAAGGCAACAATCTGGACAAGAGACAAAGTTGACATGTCTCTTAATAAACCCTTGTTATTACTTACCTGATTACAGTCAGAGAGACAGGCAGGAAGCAAAAAAGATGCAGGGCCGGGAATGTCAAAATAAAAGCAGAAGTGGAACAAAAAATAAACAGATCAACCAGGTCTCAGAGCTGAAACGTGACAGAAACATGGTGTAATTCTATTAACAACAGGTATAGTAACTGATGACCAAGTTACACACACCTGCTGATGTTGCTTTTGCTTGTGGCACTGAATGCAACAACATGAATTCCTTAAAGGGGAGACTGTATGCATTATTATCCCCATAAGTATAATTCATCAACTCCTGCATGTGGCCATTTAAAACATGTATAAACACTTTTGGTTGAAAAAACTGCATATGAACTTGTTCGTTTCTAGTATGGCTCAACATTTATGCCCACAAATATACAATAACAGCAAGTTTTTGAACATTTCAAATGTAGCTCAGTCTGATCCTCCTCTCTTTCCCCTCTGGATCTGTTTTCAAAAATAGGAGCCACACTTGCTCTCAAACACACACTCAGCCACCTTTTGTGGGTCAGAGGGCCATCTGTGACAACATTGGTAGTCTTCTGTATATAAACTGTAGACAGACATGAAAGCACTATGTGATGCTCTTCCAGTAAGACATATCTTCACAGTTTGGATCAAAGCTGGTCTATTTACTCCTTTGGGATACAGAGAGTCAGTGGACCTGATATTAATGTTTAAAATAATTGTGGTTTGTTCTCCATGTTTCTATCCAATATTCCAGGTTTCTCTTTGTGCACCTGGCAAAATTATGGTTCTCAAAGATGTGGCTGACAATATCATGGGCAATTTGGGTATGAGACCCCTGTCTGAGTGTACAGTACAGCTACTTTGCTATGAAGCCCCAACATTCCTACGTGACAACCTTCCCACAACTTGGCCCAAAAGCCAAGTGTCTTTTCTGCCCTTCTAAGGAGCTCTTCACTCTGTGAACTGGTCCAGACATGTAAATGTAGAACTTAAAACAATAAAGATGTGACAGAAGGGACAAAGAGACCTTTGAGGCAACAGAAGTTAATTTTTCTTACCTGAAAGTTAGATGGGAATATGTTTGGGTCATGTCGGAGTTTATGAATGTTGTATTTTCTTTTTCAACTGTATGACTTTTGCACATTTGTACATGTATATTTCATCCAAAAAGGACCTGACCTTATGCATAATAAAAAGTCAAAGTGCTTAAACAATCATTTAAAGAGGCCATCACATACATATTCTAGTTTTTCTAGTTTTTGAACATAGGGTGCTTGTGTGTCAAAAGTGTCAAAACAGACCATCTGGCGGTTTCCTTGTGTACCCGCTTTATCTGAACCCCCCTGTCTAGTGCTTTTGATTTTGTCCCAAAGCTATGTCACTTTGGGGCTTATGGACATAGTGTGCTTCTTCAGAAAAGCATGACTGGTGGTTAAGAAGCTCACACCTTTGTGATTTACAATTTGGGCGTGTGGCTCTTTCCTTGAATGAAACTTTCCAAATCCGACAATCCGACAATCACACCTACTTGTTAATGTGAGTGGTTGGCTGGGTGGAGGTGGCAAAGAGTCAGGGAATCTCTCTCAAGTCATATTTCATGTGAACAACTCAGTGAAAGTCTTCCAGATGTGGCTGAGAATCTGAATGTGCACTATTATCTTAATTTCTAAAACAATAACATGTCTCCCCACTCTGTATGATTCCTGGCTTTTCTCTACCTTCAAGTGTGTCTATTCAAAAACACATTTCCTTTCTGATGTAAAACACATCATACAAACAACATCTTTTCTAATATAACTTGACCCTTACCTACTTCATTTTTTATGGTGTGGTGTTGTAACTTTTACCTAAAGAAATAGTTCACCATTTTTGGAACTACAGTTATTTGCTTTCTTGCCAAAGTCAGATGAGATCATGAATAGCCTACCATGATCATGTCTGTCCAGTAAAAACATGATTCGCTACACAGTAAAATATTCCAATATATGCCAATTAGAGTAATGTTATGTATCATATCCATAATATGTGAAACTTGTTTGTGATAGTTCCCAACTTTAAATGTTACTTCCATCAACACACGTCAAAGTGCATTGTTTACTAACTGTGTGGTAACCAAGCAGCTAACGAGGCACCAAAACAACTCACTTTTTTCATTAATTTATGAAATCTAATCAACTGTAGCCATTTCTTATTCGCTTTGCAAGGAAAGTGGTAAAATAATTTTGGATTCAGATTAGTTGAAACAACAGGGAACACAACACTGAAGGAAACCGAGGAGAATGAATAAAAGTTTGAACTCAGAAACAGTACTGTCACTGGGCTGATAGGTCATCTCTTAACAAGCAGATGCGAACACCACTTCAAGAGATGTTTGCGGGTTGTGTTAGAGGGCAGGACAAACAATCTATATTGTAGTTTAGATATATGGTGATGTACGGTTTCTTACTAACAAATGCATCCCAGTGACTGTAGCTTCATATTTAATATACAGACATTGATGTGATTTGAAAGCCAAATGTCAAGTTCCTAAAATGTCAAATGTTCGGCATTCACCATGTATACACAGTCAATGTATGAATGTACTGCGTTTAATGAATGTGCAGTATATACAGTGTATCTACACCTGCTCAGAAATTAAGCCTTTGTCCTCTTTGGACCATGCTGTTTTTGTCCAAGTTTGAACTAGGATGCATGATCTTCTGTATCTTGACTCACAGGAACACATTTTTTTTTTAACGTTTTTTTTCTTTATTTTCAACTGCTTTTGACATATTTCTGTATATCAATTTGATTTCATAATTTCAGGACAACATTAAGTTCTACAGTAACTATCCAAAGCCACAAGAATGCAGTTTTTGAATTTGTGGTTTAGACAGACATAATCCAAATGTGTAATTTTTGAAATTTATGTCTATGCATGCAACAAAGTGAAAATAAACAATGTTCATACTGAGAAGCTTTAAAGACTTTGCCGTGGTTGTTAAACTAATGATTAAGTTGTTTTCCCCTAAAATCAAACTGTATCACAGTTTGCTGCTTTACCTCCCTGAAAATAATACTGTTTGCTTCTCAGAATAATGGTTAGCCATTTCCTGACCTAATTGTTAAGGCAGCTGTTTTTGAATGTCTGCGTGTGTTTGTTACAGTGGCATCAGATAATGGTTTTGTATAACGATACCCCTGTGTACCTCAATACATGTGCACATATGCACCCTTCGACTTTCACACACATGCATATTTTTCCACCCTATGCAACGATCCAAGTGGTAGAAGGTGCCAATAGCCTTAAAACCACAGGAAAACTGCATTTCAGATTCATAAATTCAATAGTATTATGAATAACAGCAGATTGGGAGCAGGGAGAGGGCTGTTTTCCCAATAATGGCAAAAACCATCTCAATGTAAAGATAATGACTTTTTCCACAGTCTACATGTACCTCAAATTGCATCTCAACTTACCAGACAAATAGGCAGTTAAAATAAAGTTGCACTTGGACCTTAGACGGCCATTTCATTTTTAATGGGTTAATCCCGAGAGTGTCTTCAAATTACTGAGTGGTCAGTAAATGTGAGTGGTGAGGAAATGTACACAGAGTGGGCTGTTTGTGGTAGACATATTGCTCTCAGTTTTGAGTCTGAACAGTTACTTTAGGTTTGCAATGTCGAGCTTGTCTCAGAAAGTGTACATGACTGCTCATTCCCTTATGCACATACACAAACACACACAGACAACATCTGAGACAAGCGGGAAGTCACTTGGCATCGGTGGTTGTTCTCATAACATCTTTTCATTCCTGACTTTTTTCTGTGGTTCCAAATCTGGGTCCATGTTTGTTGATGCAGAGGGTGGAAAGAAATAGTGTGTGTGTGTGTGTTTATCTATATGTATGTGTAATAAACAGGACTTACACAGTGTGTCTAGTGATACAGACTTTATTTATTTAAACCCACTAATGTTTTGATTTACTGGAACTTTTGTGGATATTATGTCCTTTTTATTTCTTTCCCTTCACATCTTCCTGTGTGAAGTCTCAGTTTACTGCTTCTCAGGTGTGTTTGTTGCTGACATACAACTCAACATACAACTCTCACCTTTACAACAGGATTAATATCACCCTCCTGTCTGGATATACCTCAATGCATAATCACAGTATCTAGGCTAAATGCTAACAATGACAGAATAAACAGTGGGACCAAGTTGGCTAGCCATTAGCTCTACGCAGAATTAAATCACTCACTACACAACTTTTTGCCCATTTTAGCAGACATCCTTAAAAAAAATATTTACATAAATTCAGAAGGCATGGTTTTGCTACAGAGGGAGAGCAAGGAGAAAGTGATAAAGAGGCATCAAATAATGAACTTATCTACTCCAAGAAAAGCCAGAGTGCAAGTTTAAAGACAATGATATTTAGTGGCCAGTATTTTGTTGCTGTCAGTTGGACAGAAAAGATGATGTGAGCCATTCATGTGTAAGCCATAAAGTGTCCACATAGCATGAGTTGCTATATAAATGCACATGTGCTTCTGTTCATACAGTTCATCCACAGTTGGTGCACCTTAACTGTGTACAGTTCACACTAACAAATTTTTGTGCTGCACACAAATGTCTGTAAAGAGTCAAACTGGATCTTAATGGATCTTTATAGAATGCTTGATTGATTAAAAATATCTGTTCTCCCACATTCCTGTGAGTCTAACAATTAAAAATGTGGCTAAAATGCTTTCTGTGTAGGTGTAACAGTTGTTATAGAAAGTTGTTTTGTTTACCCTCATAAATTCACTAACCCTAACAAACTACTTACACCCAAACCACAATCCTCAATCTTTATTTATTTTGCAATTTAAGTGATTTGTAACAATTTTGGAGGGTACTCACAAATCATCCCTGTTGATTGACGTTATCATACCACAAAACTCTTATGTATGTTATTCTGCAGTGCAATTATAAGCAGTGTTTTATGTGCTTATTTGTGGGGAATTACTTGATTCATATAAATAATGATCCGTCTTACCATTCATCATAGACTGCATATTCTACATACAGTATATACACAAACTAACTACTACTACTCTATACAAAGAACTCAATAATTTCCTGTGCAGTTAAACAGTAAACACAGCTATATGAATGAAGCAGAGAAAAGCAAGTTGCAAGGAGGTACATGCAATGAATGCTGGACCTATAAAACATTTGACCATGGAGTCCTGTTTGTGGTTAGGTTTAGGCAAGAAAAGCACTTTCATAAAGCTCAGAGAAAGATTAGATTTTATGCGAAAGTAAATAACAATGTGTGTGAAGTTTTTTTTCCCTCTATTATACCAGACCATATTTTATTCCTAATCTTAACCAAGTGCTTAAACAATAAAAATGTTTATTAATGCTGTAGTTAGACAAACTTGATGTTTGACTGAACATTTTTGGTGAAACAATATCTGAAATGAAATGTTATTGAGATGTTCAGTATTCAGTGTATTTGCAACATCATTTATATCCATTAACAATATATCATCATTATGTAATTGAAAACTTAATCCAGTTGCAATTGGGTTTCCTGAAAAAATGTAACTACATTCACAGTTTAGTTGTATAAAAACACAATTAAATTTTTGGTGCACAGGGTTGATAGAAATTGAAATTGAGGTGAAAAGGTGAAATTGTCGTTTCTCTCATATGTTCATGTGTTTGTGTGCTTGTAAGTGGATAAACGTACGTATATGGACACCAAACTTAACCCCTGGCCCCACGATATATGCACTCACGTAAACCCACACAAAATTCTCTTAAGTTCAGTGGCCAGACCACATATCTAATCCCAGGCCTTTAGTGAGACAAAGGACTCTGTTCTCCACCATGCTAATCTGCCCTCCAAACAATAAAGGCACTCAAGCAGACTGCTCCCTGCTTCTACAGGGATTATTATTCACTTATTGAACCGGCTCTTATGGGTTTGGAACAGTTGGAGTGAGAGACTGAGAGAGACGCAGTCGCATACAGTGAAGGGGAGCAAAAGGCATGAACCCACTTGAGTTTATTTTCTTTCACTGAACTAAAAGCGTGATTGAAATGTTAATATAGGAGAGAAGCAGTCCCATATTCTCCTCTCAGATAATTTCTCCATCTACAGAGGGAGTAGAGGAGTAGAGAGAAACAGGAATTGTAAAAGAGAGAATGAGACAAGAGTTTCGAAAAAGTGAGACCCAGTGGCTGGAATTTGAGAACAGCCAGTAAAAACACCCCATGTAATCGCCTGCTTAATCCTTGTAAAATAACCCAGCAAAGGTGGTGTGTGCATGTATGTGTGTGTTTTCTGTGCGTGTGCCTAATTAAAGTTTACAAAATAAAAGACTACAGACAGTATCTTCTTTCATTTATTTATTTATTGGGCCAGTGTGACTGTTAATATTTCATTTAAAGTTCTTCTGGGTATCATATTTGTTATTCGAGTTTGGAGTTGATTATGATATGTACTTATAAGGCTTTTTGCCATGAGATTTCACAGTCTCCCCCTAAACTCCTCACTTCACCCCCATCTCTCCCCCACATCTCATTCTTCAACTGTTTGATTTAATTCCAATCATGCCTTCATTCTTGTACAAAGCATACCAAAACTGATCATTTATATGGTGATAATGAACCTCTGTGCTGCAGCAGGAGAGCAGTCAAGGGTAAAAATCACAGAGCAACATTAATAGGATGAGGTTAATCTCCATAAACTTTAGTGGATTAATACTCAAGTCTTGCTTGAGGAACAGGCCTTAGATTTACAGCACTGCATAAACATAAAATGTCTTGACCTTGATCATTGTTCCTCTTGGTTCCTCTCTGTCTCATAGACCTTTAGCAGGGCCATTGGCGACGTCAGCATCACAACATATTCATAAACTCTTAAATGCACACATACTCATACACCATGCAAACACACATTACCCACCCTCAGTTGTGAACACAAGTAAACATCCTGATTAGGGTATTAATCATGCATAAATGCCCACATGCATATACACATACACACCACCACCACATACACCACACCCCTTAGTTGTTTAGCAAATTAATTAGGCCAATGTTCAATAGGCTCTTAGCTTTAATGAATAGAGATATGGAAAAGGAGGAGGGACAGCAGGAGAGACCGGAGAGGGATGAGCAGCCTGAGAAAAATGAGCAGACTGGTTATTGCTCGCCCTGGCTCTACTAGTGAGGTCGATGACCTTACTTGGCAGACTAGCACACACTGTGGCTAGAATATTTATCTCATAATTCAGCAAATATCACTGTTTTGCTTGGGAAAAGTCACATTTGAATAAACACTGCTGGGGAAACTGGAGAAATCTGAGGTACCATCCAGTTGTGGGATAATTTCTATGACACACAGAATTTTCAAACTAAATATTTCAGGGGGTCACGTGGGACTGTTGAAAAAGATGGTGGCACACTAGGACAGCTCCAATAACAATCATCAGTTAATTGCATAACTTTCGAAGCACACATATCGCGTTTGGCACAAATTTTAGGGTCCTTTACGAAAGTGAAACAGTGTTGTCAAACATGGGCTTCATCGAGGAGCACCTCACCGATGGGGACCTCAGAACAAACGAGAAAAAACTTCACCTTTTCCCCTCTGTATGAGCAGCACCTCTTACGCTCTCGTTTGCCACGTCACCTGCTTTATTTTAGAAATAACTCTCCAGCCTGATTACCTGCCTTGTGGAATTCTGCTGGTTTTGGACCTCCCTCTGCATGTACTGTCTCATCAGTATTGTAAGTCTGATTCTGCTCTTCTGGTTTTGGATTTCTCTCTGGCTCTGAAAAATCTGTTATCTGCCTCTGGCCCCTGTTCTCTGCCTGTTCTGAATCCTCTGATCTGTTTCTGGATAAGGACTTTTTGATTGTGGACTGTTTGCTGCTTTGTCTGTCTCTATGTGTTTTGGACCTGGATTTGGATTGAGGATTTTGATTCTGTCTGTCTGGTGTCCTGCCTGTGTGTGTTTAACTCTGCTCTCTCCACTTACTACACGATAGACACCAAAATTGGAGGCCGCCATCTTGTCACCATAGGAGACACCTGTCTGTCACTCCTTTTCCCAACTACAAGGAGGGTGTAATATCATCCTCTGCTAACCTTCGCAGAAGCATAAGCCTGACTCTCCTGCAAATTTACCTGTTCAACCTCTGCCTTTCCCAACTGCCATACCTAACTGTGTCTCCCCCTCAGATCACACTCGAGCACCATCGGCCAGTCGGGTGGTTCCAGCCTTGCAGTCCCTCAGCTCCATCTTGACTCCACACTTCCCACCACTTCTCTTTAGCACAATAAACATCTTAAAACCTAGTGGCTCTGTCCAGCCTCTTCTTGGATCCTGTGCTGCACAAACCCTTACAGAAGTGTGACTGTGCGGAAATAAGGAAACCTTTATCATTGTTTGGGATTTAATGGTTTTGTTGTCACTGTTTAAATCAATGAGCCCCGCAGACGAAAATAATTACCTTTAGTTAATGGGGGGAGGGGCTTGCTTAGCAACGTGATGCTCTATGTTGCTAGGCATGGGTTGAAGTTCTTTAGGTTCTTTTTGTTCCTGTTTATGGTTCATTTATGTAATTTTAACACTGTAATAAATAGTCCTAAAGATGTCTGTAGAAATCTGTTGCCTAAATTCTTTTTTATTATGGAAACCACAAACGGAGAACTCGTGCACTTGACACAGTAGTTAACATGTACATTGATATAATGTGTGATACGCTGTGGTGACCCGAAAGAACTTACTTACTATTTTTAATATTTTTGTTAAGAAATTTTTATCCTGAAATGTCCTGAAAAAAAATGTAAAATGGGGATTTTATTTTAATTTTTAAGAAACGGCCACATTTGTTCCAATAAGGACTTGAGGAGAAGATTAAATAATTGTATGTGGTTAAGATCAGTTACTTGGACAGCTGAAGCCTCAGACGTGCATACTCTCAACCAACTCGGCTGGAGAGGGGCTGTGGCCCAAAATCATGGAAGCGTGAAGAACTCCATGGGCCATGGAGGCGTTTTTTGGCATATGCACGATTTTCCAGTTCTCTTTAATAATCTTTATTTTTTTTGTCTCACCCCTTGGTATAAGGACAGAAAATTTGCCTTGTGTGGTCATTTGAAAAAAAAACAACAACAAAAAAACGTAACATTTAACTCATGTTTGTTTCAAACATGTCATCAAGCCTTAAATGTCATGATGTTTTGCCTTGACACCCTCCAAATGTGTACTGGTCATACATTTTGGGATGTTATTTTAATCAGGCCCCGCCTCTCGCCCGATGACAGCTGGGATAGGCTCCACCGCTCCTGTGACCCTCACGGGGACAATTCAATTCAATTCAATTTTATTTGTATAGCGCCAAATCACAACATCAGTCATCTCAAGGCACTTTACAGTGTAAGGTTTAGGACAAGCGGTTAGGAAAATGGATGGATGGATGGATTTCAATCAGGAGAGACACAAGAGTTCTGAAAGCGCTTAAATGTAATTGTTTGCCATAGTATACATAACAGAAGTGAGAACAGTCTATAGTGATTAGGTCTCATGATGAGAGGTGATGGCTGAAGATGTGCATGGAGCAGGAGCCTGACGAGCATTGTGAGGGACCTCAGGAATGCTGATCTGGTGAAAACTGACAGTGAATATGATTGATGGAGGAAGGTTGCATCAATACACTGAAATGGCAGACAGAAGAAAAGATTTTGTGTTAGTAAACACTGCATAGACATATAGTGTCTGTACATTTTGGTTTGATAGAGTTATGACACTGAGAAGAAATTTTGATGCAAAATGCAGTTTTTTCTTTGGATGCAGCACATCAGAAGTGTGGATTTGCTTCTGTGGCTGAAGTTTGACGTACCGCATCTTTCTGCTTGAATATTTCTTTTGTTTCTTCCCTTGACCCGTTCAGTCACTGACCTGTTTGTAACCTCTTTCTCTCAGTCTCACATCTTTTATTTTGTATTTGAACATTGAGTACTGCACTGCTGATTCATCGTGGACACCCTACACCACAGTGACGTAGGTGTAATATCACACAGACTCTTCTCACATAGAGATCTATCTATCAACAATAGATACTGTAGCATCCAATCACCACTGTGCATTATAATTAATCACCTTTCTGTCATCCATCTGACATCACAGGTCACTGTCTGTGTCTTGCATGCAGAGAAAAATCATTCAACATTATGACTTCATTAATATTCAGGGATATTACATCCCTTTCCAGGAGTTTGTATCACCTAATCCACATGTAATTCATCCCTGATGAGTACAAAGTGCTGATCAAATATCTTCTCAGTTCATTTGGTTTTACTTTGTGTCTTGGCTTCCTCTCTTGCTGATAAATTTTGATTTTTGCTCCATACCTCTAATTTCCTGGAAAGAAAAACCTATTTTAAAAGTATTATTAAAAGTATTTGCCCAGTACTTGGCCCTCAGTGTCTGTATGTGTGTGGGAGTTCTTGTAGGTGGGGTTTGCTCTTGTGCAGATGCATGTATTAAATTTGTCTAAAAATGCATCTGACAGGAGGTGTGTGTGCAACTCTGTTATACAGTGTCTATTTTACGTGTGTGTGTGTGTGTGTGTGCACACTTTCATGTTCTGTATGTATATCTGTAGTGCACTGTTTTGTGTGTATTTGTGTGATGTCAGGCTGATATGTGGTTTACATTAGTTTTTGTTTGATGTCTCCATCAGAGGCCTCTCTCCTCCTACTTCAACACTACTGTTTGATCTGCACCAATCTGGTCCTGATCACTCTGTCTTTGTTTACTTTCAAAGACACTCTTCATTTCTCCTTGTTTTTCTAACCCCCGCTCACCCACTCTCCCTGTCACTCTTCCCCTCTTCCCCCGTTTGTGTGTGTGTGTGTGTGTGTGTGCAGGTTTGAATGTCTTTTGTTCTCTGTGTAGATGTGTGTTAGAATAAAATGCAGAAAAGTCAAATATGTTTTACATCTGTATGACCATCCTATGTTCTGGATTTTATTCATGGATTTCAGGAATTTCCTCTGTATTTAATTTGAGCAAAAACATCACTTCTGCATTGGATGATTTTGTGATACCCTAGAGTTTATGTTTATATAATTTGAAGGCAAACACTTGCTTGAGCTTGAGGCCAAGTGTGGTTACATGCTTTAAGCCTATTTCACACTGTCTGTCTGTCTGTCATAGTAGCCAAATAGTGCTCAAGGTCTGTGCTCATGTCTGATCTTCTTTAGCTTTGAGTTCTTTTTTGATCCACAGGTTACAGAATTTACCACTCTTATTTAAATGTCTGTCAGCTGTTTTGGAAAAAGTACGATGTCCCTGAGGGCTCGCACGCACAAATATACTGAAACGAGAAAACATGCAATTGTGTGTGAGCATACAAGTGATGTAACGTCCCTGTTGCTAGTTTCACATTATAGACAGTGACAAGGAAACATAACAGTTTGGCAGCAAAGCCAGACAACAAAAACATAAAGTAGTAAATACAGATGTAAACAATCCACAATTTAGAATATTCAACAACTGGCATTGTCTTATGAAAAAAGAATGAGATTCACGCAATGTTTGGTAAGAAAATATAAACACAACTTTTATTTGTTTACAAGACAACGCCACCGGCCACTTTAAGTGCATAGCGGTGCAGCTACATTACTTTTTTGTTTTCTTGTGAATGAACAAATGGCACATTGTGTGTGTCTAGCTTCTTTTTGTGGCAAAATAATACAAATTTGAAAGCACTTGGTGCCACCCCATATTCCAAGGGTTATGTGACAGGTTCTTCCATTTTTGGATTCTCTATTTCTTTCTGTTCCCTCAACACTGTCAAGACAGTTTGATTTTTGCTTGCAGCTATTTGGCCTATATGGCTGTGGTCTAGGAGATCTCAGTGCCGACTATAGACATGTCTGGGATTAAAGCTACAAGCAGGCCTCTGAACACCTGGAGCTCCCCCACAAGACCTGACATGGACGGATGTGGGACTTATTTATTTAGTCATGTTGCATGTGAGAGTTACATGCCTAAGACCTATTAATACTGGGAGCTGTCGACACAGTGAAATTCCTCTTCCCAACATAATGTAATTCAACACCCATAATCATTTATCTTTTAGTAATGACTTTTTTTCTCCGCCCACCTCAGCTGGTGTGCCATGTCTCAAATACAGACAGAAAGATATGAGAAAGAGAATGAATTAACAGAGAAACTGATATAAAGAGGACGAAAGAATGAAGATGACCTACAGACAAAAGGCCAATGGAACATAGCGTATGACTGAAAAACAGTGTAAAAGACGCAAACAATTAGCAGTGTTTACACAATCTGTAAGCAATGTGCAGGACTGACAAACAGCAAACCAAAGTTTGAGCCCAGACCCCTGTGTGAGGCTAAGTTTAGGCACGAAAAGCACTTTGGTTAGGGTTAGAGAAAGATTTGTTGCCTGTAACCAACCATAAAAAAGGTTAATAACATTTGAGTAACAAAACCGGATGTTGTATTGCAAGGTCACATATTTATGCAAAAAACAAAACAGGATGTTGTAGATTGGATATTTTGAAAGACAAAAATATGTTGTCTGTGTACAACTACTTGATATGTTAAATAACAACGTATTTGTGAGTTGTCATTTATGTTAATTGTGAACATATAGTCATTATGTTAACAGAAAACGTCATCCAGCTCCAATTACGTTCCCCACAAAAACATACTCCTGATTGCAGTATAGTTGTATAGAAACTTAATTTTTTAGGAGACTGGGTTGGTGTGTGAGCGCACACGCAGTAATTTAACCTACTTTTCCTGTTACTCAAACTGCTGGACATGAGTCCAACAGTTTGAGTAATATTCATTTAGTGTTAAAAGTCAAATTCTTTCCATCTGTGACAGTATCTATGTGGTATAAATTAAGCAATCAGTGCGTAATTAAGTAATTCTACTGAGTCAGACTTTACACTCTTAAATGTTTAAATCATCACTGTCAATCATCTTACCATATTTCTGTAATGAAAACCACCCAGTGGCGAACTGAGAGCTGATTAAATTGGATATAATTAGGTCACAGGAGTTTGAGATAATGAAAGTCAGTGCTGCTCTGCTGTCATCCCCTGTGTTCAGAGTCCTGTGGGACTGTAACAGGCCCGTTAAACTTTATTAGAGTGAACAGGCTTCCTGAGTCCACAGCACAGCAGGTCCCAAAAAACAGAGACCATAAACACAACAACAACAACAACAGTCTCTGCTCCTGTTGAGAAAGGAGATAACAGTTTTAGATTCTTAGATTTTAGAGGGGTTTTTTATTCAGAAGAGGAGAGGTTTAAGGTAAGGTTTAAAAATAATGAATGTTTTTACAGTTTTTAGCTGCAGATGTTTCAGGTTCACAGTCTCACTCTGGCTGTTGCTAAGAAACTTGTGATTAAATATCAGCCAACTCTTACCTGATACTGATTGTGACAGAAGTGAGGAGAACATACATTTGTAAGATCACAAGAAAGGCAGCCATAAAAAATACTATATGACATAGTTTATATTTTATATAACATGAAAACGTTAAATGAAGAAGCAGTTTCACTTATCCCACTCTTAATGGGGGGACTCTGGTTATCTAGGTTTTATTATGCATATATTTAAACAAAATAGGGAAAAACTAATGTTGTCCAGTAAACAACAACACTATGCAAACAGCTTATTACAACCCATAAATTCATTTTCATTTTATTGTTGTTGTGACCCCCAGCAGCCACAGTGAAGAACACAGGAGCAAGTTATATGAAGTAGTATGAAAAGTTACAAAATTCATATTAGGAGGTGGTTGGGGTTGATGGATGGGTGTGGGTGGATCATAAGAAAAAGAGCCTCTTGGAACAAACAGGCAAGAGTGTACTGTGTCGGACCCACAGACCAAAAGAAATACAAATCGACTACACATGAAGACGTCTGGTTTTCAGTAGTTTATGTAGTAGTCGTTACATTCAGGCAACAAAGGTACTTAAATTAGGGAAAGTTTTTGGATAAATGTTAATAAAATGTTTCACTGTGGACTCTCTGACAGACCACAATCTTAAACCATTTAACCAGCGAATGCTTAAATATACGCAAGAAAAGTGTCACTACAAGTATATTTTACAGGTATATTTTACTGCTAGGTCAGATATTTTGGTAGAAACAAATACTTTATATAGAGAGTTAGCACTGTGAGTCGAATTTATGCAATACATGAGAGACACAAGCTGGGCTTAAGCTCAGATTACTACATATATATTTGGTTTTTCATTATCACAGTTCAGTCTTCATAAGACCCGTCATGGGAAATAAATGTCCAATGATTAAACAGACTTTAACGTAGCTAAAAGAATAAAAATATTTTTCAGACAGCTGCTGTAAAGGAAGTAAATTTATAACGACATACAAAGTGGCACCTAAAAAGGATTCATCAGAAAGACACCACCCGTTGGGATCTGGCTTGTAGGGTCTGTGTTGATGTGGGCTGTAACATCATCACAGTGTGATCACTGTCCTGATTAGCTGCTGCATCTATCATTGAGTGTTTAGACAGGACGAACAGCTCTGCTGATGGACATGACGTCCCTCCCCTGTGCAGGTGCTGATGGAGCGGGAGAAAGTACGCAGCACACACACACATACACACTTTTACTAATTCTACACAGTATCAGTACCATTTTATACTGTTATACAAAGTTCTGATCAGAAAATTGTTATTTGGCAACATGTTAAATGATCAGAACAGTCACGGTCCATACTGCGGTGTATTCCCTCTGAGTTTCTGTTGATGAAGTTGGAGTTTGTGTAGGTGTTTCCATTCACTTTGACTCATCTGTCAGGGTGGATGTCACTGCCCAGCATATTTTTTTCTCACATGGTTCATAACACCCATCCACAATTAATTTATTATAATAAACTTTTCACACTAATTATATTTCAAAATAGTGTATACTATCCATAACGGTTATTGGAAAACAAAATATTGTCACAGTTTTTTGTATTGTATATCTCTATCAACAGCTTCTATGCAAGGAAATAAGAAAAACGAATCTTTCTGCTGTTTTGTTTCATCATCACATCTCACAAGATTTTTCCAGACAAAAAAACTATACCAGACTGCAGTTGTTGTAGGTTTTCAGATGTAACATTTAGATGTTACAGATTACTTTGGGAGACCTTTACACTATCTGTTTGCCTGGGTGCCTCTGATTATAATAGTAAGCTGTGTGAAATCAGCAGCAGGTGGAGACTTGAGTGTCTGTAGCCTTTTGGAGCTGATGAGTCTCCAGAGCTTCAGACTGCTGGCTCCACTCACTCTCCCTGATCTGGGAATAATAACCTCATGTGATTTGGGAATATTGTGTCATTATTAATTAGTCATGGACTACATACATATTTTTGTATTTTCTGTTTAATAACAATGAATAAGAATAACACACTTTATTGATCCCCTTGGGGAAATTGTTGTTGGACGGCTGCCAGACAGTACATGTCAGCACTACTACAGGGTTTCAGTGTCTTCTCCGAGGACACTTCAACATGTTGCCAGGAAGAACCAGGAATTGAACCACTGACCCTGGGGTTTGTGGACAACTGCTCTACCAGCTGAGCTACTGCTGCCCCTCTTGTGGATATGCAAAGTATACTTGTGTTGTGCATAACATGCATGCAAAGTTTGTTTTGGTCTCTCTCCTCCATCTTTCTCTCCCAGTCTGTCTGTCTGTCTTCCTCCCTTTGTGTCCTCCCTATCTTTCAGTCTCTGCATTTTTCTCTCTGTTAATTGTTTCCAGAGTGTTTGTTTGGAAATTTGTTGAGTTCTCCATCACACGCAACCAGAATTGCAGCCAAGGCACTTACACACACAAAATACCATGTTAAATCTTTATTTTCACCCTTGTGATGTCTTCACTGTGTCACTGTATGGTGTGTGTTTGTTTGTGGGTGTGTGTGTAAAATGTATGTTTGCCGCTGCACACACCAGTCTGTTTGTATTAGGCACGTATATGAGAATCCAAATTCAGAATGTTTATAATTAGCCAGGATCTTTTTCTGCAGAGGCACACACGCACATTGCAGACCCTGATGTTTGTATTTGTGTTGTCATGGTGATGCCACTGGCTTTCCGTGTCGCAGCAACAGCAGTGAGAAAGGTGAGATCACCATCCCACCTTCCCTATCCTTTTCTCACACTGTTTATCTTTGCCCATGTGTTTCTCTTTCTTGTCCCTGCCGTTCCATCCTATTCGACCTTCTTTGAATACTTTATTAGAGACACAAGTTTTTGACACGTGTTATAGAGTCTTTCTCCTGCTCATCCATAATCACAGTGGAAAATATTAGGATTACTTTGATTTACCTTCCCTACCAACTGGGCTCTTCTTTTCCTCCTTTTGTTGTGTTTCACTGATGGAAAAACAACAAATGGCGGTCATTTTGTACATTAAAGTGGGAACTCAATTTCCCATCATCTGCTTCATGCTTAGCCCGAACCTGTTGTCATGCATTGGTGGGATGAAAGCTCTGGAGAGTAGGAGATCTGAAAGATGAGAAAAGAGACATAGGACGATACTGTGGGATGTGTATGGATGTGGTTGAGAGAGGTGGTGTTTAGGGAAGGAAGGTGGAAAGAGACAGAAAGTGGGAGAGAAGTTGGAGGGCAGGGAGGGATGAGTGTGAGGAAAGGGAGAAACTGTAAGGTGCTTTCCCAATTCTAGTTTTGAATTCATAGTTTGAAAAACATGTGGTCTGAATTTGTTTTGAGGAGAAAGGAGGACAAGATCACACAGTAGTGCTTTACACAAAGACACGTTACGCACACACAGAGTCCACTTATATCAGTCTGTGAAGTCATGTTCTGCTTAAAGTGAGAACAGACATGTGACGTGAATGAAAAGGGCAGTTTTTTATTACCTTTGTGTGTGTGTGTGTTTGTGGACACAGCTGACTATGTGCATTTTTGCATGTGAACATGTGTCACAAATTATAAATTATTTAAACATGAATTTTTTTTTAGCTCTATTAGACATTTTTTAAACCATAAACCTGTGTCCAGAACTGTGAAACTGAGGTGTTTCCAGTAGTTGAACCAATCAGCTGTTTCCTTTAATGAGTTTGTCAGGTGGAGCCTAGTGATAGGTGGGGACATGGTTATTTGGGAAAACTAATTGGTTAACAGTGCTTTGCCCAGATCTTTCATCACCACCCGTTCCTCATCTGTTTTCAATAGAGAAATGAACCACTGCCTCAACTTGTCACCTCTTTCCGCCTCTCTCTGTCTCTGTTTTTACATTTTTTTTAATCCAGATAATTCCAGTCTTGATGAAAAAAACGTGCATCCACTGAGGTTTCATAAGAAACACAAGAACCTAATACCATGAATACTTAGTTTGCATACAAAATACTTCAAAGTCAGCTGCTATCCAACTCACCAACAGATGATAAATATACAGTATGTGATGGAGCAGGTTTTCAAAATTATTTTCATTTAACCAGATGCATGATGATAATGTGCTGCCTTGTGTTATAGGATGTACAAAAAAGTATAAATAATTAAATTTTCTTCTAGAATGAATGAATGGACGTAATTAAAAAATAAAATTAAATCCAAAACCGTTCTGATGAGTGTGAGATATTCTATCCAGACAGAACAGTGACGTATGCAAAGTGATGGTTTATGTTGACGTCAAACTTTTTGTAATACAAAGTCAGTTTTTTTCTGTTTTTTCCCCACTGTATCTGCAGTTACATCCATGTTTACAAGCGAGCCTTACAGGTCTTTCTTTGCACATTGCTGCCACCTGTAGAAATGTGGATTAGTGTGAAGCCATGGAATTGCGTACATTGTGTGCACGTACATCCCTATATAACTGTACAAAACGTAAAACTTGGCCTGCAGCAGCAACCTCTGCTCTTCAGGACTGCTTTGAAAAAACTGAGTGGCATATGTTCAGGGAAGCTGCAACCCAAACTGTCCAGGGCCATCAGAATAGCTAAGTGAACTCAGAGAATTCATGGCCACTTTCAGGATAGCAGCGACACAAGGCACATGTGGCAGGGCATCCAGACCATCACTAACAATGGGACAACATCAGCTGCTTTTGACAGTGATGCGTCTCTTCCAGGTGCACTGAACAGCTTCTATGATGTGGTGACAAGGAGGACCACACCTTCTCCTGGCAATCAGGTACTTTGTCTTACCACAGCTGATGTGAGAAATACTCTGCGTAGAGCTGACACAAAGAAGGGTGCTGGACCAGGCAACATTCCCGGCCATGTGCTCAGAGAGTGTGCAGATGCTAACATCTAAACATTTTCAGCATTTCCCTGAGCAATGCCGTTGTCCCAATGTGCCTCAAGGCTACCACAATCGTCCCCATTTGCAAGGGGTCCTCAGTGCCCTGTCTCTGTGACTACCGTCCCGTAGCACCGTAGTTATTATGAAGTGCTTCACGAGGCTCATCATGAGACGCATCAAGACCCTGCTGCCTACTGCACTGGATCCACTGCCAAGCGCTCCACAGACGACGCCATAGCCTCCACCTTCCATCTGGCACTCACTCACCTAGACGACAAAGACACATATGTATGAATGCTGTTCATAGACTTCAGCTGAGAGACCTCAGTCAGACTGGATTGGGAACAGCATTACACTGAGCACTAGAGCCCCCCAGGACTGTGTGCCCAGTCCATTGCTGTTCGCTCTGCTGACTCCTGACTGTGCAGCAATGCACAGCTCAAACCACATCAAGTTTGCTGATGACACGACCGTGGTGGGTCTCATCAGCAAGAACAATGAGTCAGCATACCGAGAGGAGCAACATGCTGCATCCATAAAGCCAACAGCTCCACACAACCCCAACATACACTCTTCGCCCTCCTACCTTATGGAAATGGTGGTAGTTCAAGCTCAAACAGGCAGACTCTGCAACATCTTCTTCCCCCAAGCCATCAGACTTTTAAACAAATAGACTGAAAAACCTACACAATCACATACTAATCCTACATAAACATGAAAATACACACACCTACACAAAATACATGACACACCAACAGAAATCCATACGGATGCGGCCTCTTGCCGTGTCAGATTTGCACAAGGTACTAGTTGGCACTATACAGTGTAGTATTTTTTTATTAGCGCAGCTATGAGAAGTCCCAAATTGTTGTATGTAGCACACTGGTACTGGAGAACGTTCCATTTTTACTGTGTACTGCACTGCAGTTTATGGTCAAAATAACAACAAAACTGTTTAAATCTTGAAGCTTGAATCAGTTCCACTTTGTGATGAGACACCAGTCCCGTTTCAACTCAGCTGTTTTTGAAAGAATATAAAATTGTACTGTTTAAATTACCAGTGAAACATCAGTGGATTTTTACATTTTACTTGTTAATTGTCTCAAATCTGGAGTCGTCACAAGACTAAAGGAAAAGCTCAAAGAACCTCTTGTAATTCTGTGGGTGATATTTGAAAATTGCATCAAGCTTAAGCTCGTGGATGACTCACTCACTGTAAGAGAAAAACTTTAAATCCCTTGAGGAGCAATAAGCAAAGGCAAGGAGATGAAAACTTTTTAAAGTAAGTGTTTTAAGATTGTGGATGACCAGAGATAATGGCATTTTCTCATGGGTCCTTTAAGGACACAGTGTTTTTTATTTTAACTTGTTATCAAAGTTATTTTTATCATATCATGTGATTTATCATATAGTCTCTCGCTGGAAAGCAATTTCCTCCAGAGGCCAGGGACATTAGGAGGGGAAATTTTGTAAAAATTTGATCTGCATACCTTAAATTGCTTGTAATCTATCATGTTAAACAGAACCTCATTGAAGTTTTAAAGAGGCATAAAGTATCTCAAGCGGAAGAGACTTGGCTAGTCATTTTGTGTGTGCGTTTGCATACATCTATGCATGAATCCCATTAAAAGCATGTTATGGCAGATCCTTAGAGCTGTGAATATTCATAGGCAGCTATAAGTGGTTATGAATGTGTTCAAAGTGATTTTCAATGGCCACATTATGAATCATGCTCAGCAAAGGAGCTCATTCAGAAGCATCTGTTGCCTGATGCTGTTTCTGCCAAATGTGTGTTGGGGGAGTTTGTGTGTTCTTCTATATATTGTGTTCATTGTGCCAAAGCATGGGGACTGTTCTGTGTAAGCAGATGTGTGCCTTATCAGTACTGTGTGTGTGTGTGTGTGTGCGCATACAAGACTTTCTGCATTGCAAAGGTTCGAAGCAAATGTCACTTTTCGATTTAGTGAAAGTGTCGGTTTTCTATTGCCATGAAGTGTGTGAGTGTGAGTGTGTGTGTGCGTTTCCATGCATCAAAAGAGGATATGAAAGGTGAATGTCAGTCTTTGATGTAAAGCTCCCCACTGCTAAACTTCAGCTTCAATCAACATCTTAAATGCAAAACTCACACGCGCGCATACACACATACACACTCAGCAGCACAGCCACAGTTTCACATTAAAGAAACTGTGGCTGTGGAAACAATGAGAATTTAAAAAAGAGTTGAGTTTGTTTGTGTGAAGTGTTTGTTTACATCTTAGTGTAGTTTCAGGGGTGTTACTTGAATGTGGGTGTGCATGTGATCATTTACATGATCACACAGCGAATTTGGCAACAGACCATCAGTCTACCATCTGTTTCTAACGGCACATGCAGAGTGAGCGTGCACGCACACACACCTGTCAATCTATTATGTTTTGTGTGTATGGTGCTTACACCACGCTGACTTGCTGGATTAATTGTGTGATTTAAGTTGGTTCCTGATTTGGTTGGTGTGCTAGCCTTTTCTAAACAGTGGAAGCTATCATTAAATCTGACATCCCCCCCCCCCCC